>OY804584.1:7794401-8320401 GCA_963680875.1 Bathymodiolus brooksi | reverse complement strand
CACACTTCCTTATCCCCAATTAACTGTCAATCAGTGGATAATTGTTGTATAATCATCAACACCTTAATTAATCTCCATGACCCAATTTACCTGTAAAGGTGTCAAACAGATCAATAACCGGATATCATTTAAACACCTTTACCATTCGTATCTCTCGGCGTTTTTCATCAGCGCGGAGTTCCAAATGGGGAATTTCCAGAAATATTGATCGCAAAATGTAGGTCAAGATTTTATTGTACTTTATTTTTTTGTTGGGGGGAGGTCGTGCAGGAGGAAAAGGTGTGTGCGGGAGATTAATGTCTCCCGCGCAGGAGACCCAGTCCATGCGGGAGATAAGGCTCTTACGCGGGAGACTCCCGCGAAAAGGGGGAGGGTTAACAGGCATGCCTCTACAGATTCTGTGGTTTTACTTTTAGTAATATTTTGTTCTTCTTTATCATTATTTGTGATGGCCATGTTTTCTACCATTAGCTGTTAAGGTTCTGTTTCTTCATAGGGTATAGTTATGTTCAATGCCGTACATGAGGAGCATATATATTGGTCGTCTGGTATGCAGCCTATATTCACGCATTCAGCATGATGCCAGTTAGTACAATTTTTGCATTCTATGGCAGACTTAGTGTCTATTGTGGTTTCACAATACTGGCAGTTTAATATATATTCTGCCCCCATTCCTTCTCTGTCATCTAATTCTAATTCAGTGCTCAGACAGTGTTCATGGAAAGTTTCTATCTCAGTGATTGTATTTCTAGTCGGTAATGCTTGATATTCTATGGCCTTCCTATCTGGAGGTGGTGATATTACATTAATCCTTTGAACTGGTGTTGTAAATTCGTGCAGAGACAATGGTTGCGCATCAGTTGTTGATTTTATAGTATCGTTGGTATAAGTTGGTGGACTACAAAAAAGCCTTGTAAATTTGGCGATATCATATGCGCTGTGTCGTTATGATTACGAGTTTTAGTATAATCTTTGGTTGTTCTTTGGGCATTTGGTAGAGAAAGCTGGCAAGTTTCCCTAATTTTATTATTCAGTCTTTTATAGTCAGTATACTGCTCCAGACATGGCATATTATATGCAAGTCCTCTTGTATGAATTCTTGTAGCCAGTAACCATTGACATCGATTCTACTTGTGGTGTTAAACATGATTATCCTATAAAGTTGGCGATTTGTTCCACCATTTTTGTGTTTAATGGATAATGATTCTTCTATAATAAGCATTTTTCCATCCACACTCTCATTGTCCAGTTTGCTTGACTTTGTATGTAGACGAAATGTTTTTGTACTAGAATGGTCATAGTATTCATATATTGATTTTTTCAATATTTCATATGATGCTGCAGAACATGTTATTATTAAAGTTCCAGATTTCAGTTCTATATTGCATAGGCTTCTTTCAGTGGCCTCGATTTTCTTTTCCAGGGTCTTTTTGGTATTAATTTTGTAACTCATCTTATAATTGTTGTCAGGATTTTGCCTATTTGGCGTATAAATTTGTGGTGGGTTACGTACCCTGGTACTTCTAGCTCTGATGAGTGATGCACTCATTGTTGTCTAAGAAGAGTAGATATTTAGATAGATATGTTCAATTCCTCAATTGTAGAATCTATATGATAATCTAGGGTTGGTTCAGATACGAGCATTGGCAGGACAGTTAGCTTGGAATCCCATGCAGACTGACCTAACCAGTACTAGTTCTATGTACACCACAGATATATAGATAAATATGTTCAGTCCCTCAGTTGTAGAGTCTATATGATAATCTAGGGTTGGTTCAGATACGAGCACTGGCAGGACAGTTAGCTTGGAATCCCATGCAGACTGACCTAACCAGTACTAGTTCTATGTACACCACAGATATATAGATAAATATGTTCAGTCCCTCAGTTGTAGAGTCTATATGATAATCTAGGGTTGGTTCAGATACGTGCACTGGTAGGGTAGTAAACTTGAACAGATATAATATATAAGATAAATATGTTCAGTCCCTCAGTTGTAGAGTCTATATGATAATCTAGGGTTGGTTCAGATACGTGCACTGGCAGGACAGTTAGCTTGGAATCCCATGCAGACTGACCTAACCAGTACTAGTTCTATGTACACCACAGATATATAGATAAATATGTTCAGTCCCTCAGTTGTAGAGTCTATATGATAATCTAGGGTTGGTTCAGATACGTGCACTGGTAGGGTAGTAAACTTGAACAGATATAATATATAAGATAAATATGTTCAGTCCCTCAGTTGTAGAGTCTATATGATAATCTAGGGTTGGTTCAGATACGTGCACTGGCAGGACAGTTAGCTTGGAATCCCATACAGACTGACCTAACCAATACTAGTAAAGCGTAAAGTTCAATTTCAATTCCAACAGTCTGTCCTTATTCTGTCACTGATTTCTCTTAGCCAAACTCTTGCTAAATTTCTTCCAGGGTGTATACCATCCAGGTATAAATTAAAATTGTAATAATGCCACGTATCGTGCCTAGATCTAGTTCTATGTCTACAGCTTGCTTTCAGGAAGACGCTGAAGTCTGGTGAGTTTGTGTTTAAATCTAGATTTAATTTCCGGATTTCTTTATTTAAAGTAATAATTTGGACTTGCAGTTGTTTATCTTGGTCTTTAAATGTAGATGGATCTTTATATATACAATGTTCGTTCCAAATTTTTAACGAGTAGATGGGTACTTCTAAGAAGGCAAGTTTCACTTGTGTATAATCAGTCAAAAACCTCTTGAATTCTAATAATGTCCTAATAATATGGTCTATTGTTTCGTTGTTTTGTGAACTTAATGAAATCAATCTGATTTTGTCTTTTGATGTCAGGTTGCAGGTGCCCAGCCAGACATAGAGGGCTATATCTCCTAGGTTTTGTAGGTTTCTGTCAATATTACGTTTTAGCCAGGCTAGACTCCCCTCGATTTAGGCACCTTTTTTGCACCACCAGACTATATTGTTGTCAAAAGGATGTGTGATTTGGTTTCTAAGGCTGAAGCCTTTACTGTCAGATAAAATGACTGGAGTCCGCAATCTTGGTCCAGCAGGCACATTTACTACTGACTTTTGGAGATATTTACTGAATTTTGATTCAGACATAGATAGTGACTATTTGATTTAATTGGCCACGTGGTTTGGGGGGAGGGTGGTACACTGAGTTAGCCCGGACAATTTTTATACAAACTAGCAAAGCTGATTGTTAATGACAGTCAATCGGCAATAAAATACCACTAATATAAATAAATTTACGACAAATTAATCCACAATATAAGAGTTGATCAATGTTTGCTGAGGATTTTTTTTTTTTACAGTGACGCCATTTTGGCGCGAATATCAGCACGGACGACTGAAGTCAAATTGTCAATCAAAAATAATCGATAACCTATGAAGTTTTCATGAAATTACTATATGAATAACGAGTAATCGGACTGTGCCCAGCAAGAAAATAATACGAGTATGTGCATAAAACTAATTGGAGTGCTATAAAACTTATAAAACTTTAAAACTATCAGGAGCTGTATCAGGTACGTCTTCTCAACTTGGCCTCGTTCTCACCGTTCTCAATAGGTAAATTAAAGGCAATTAAACATTTAATCTTGTTAACTACACCTGTTGGCTCAACTCTCTAGTTTTATGACCCTTTTTATTGCACCTGTCTCCATCGACCTGTTGTCTGACATGTCAAATCCGACATGTCGGACATCTATCACAATATGTCCTTGAGTGTACTGTATCTATGTTATATGAATTGTTTATGACACTTTAAAAGTGATATCACGCTTACAAGTGTAGTATTATTTCGTTCCCTCCAAATGATAATAACACTTTTACTGTAGGGTTCTTCTATTTTGATTTTCTCAGACACAATTATTTCATATATAATATATAATATAATATAATCTCTAATATCCCTGCAATTAAAATAAACAATATAAATACAAAGTCAATGCAAAGAAAGATAACTCTTTCTTATATATTATCATAATTACAGTACAAAATACAATACAAGGTAACTCAATGTAATTACATGATTTATATTAAAGAAGTGACCTGGGGGTCATGAACTCATCACAAGGTTTAGAGTGATGAAGCAAGCAAATACAAATACTTCTTTAGGTACATATACATGTACATCTTATTTTCCTGAATATATTGTATACAATAAATGTAAATAAAATATGATATTACAAATGAACAAGACTAATAAGCATCATAATACGCAATGTTAGCATAAACTTCTTACACCAATTAATGTAATAAGCTAAATAACTTATTAACTAAATTAATTAATAAAAGCAAAGCAAAACAAAAGCAAAGCAACAATAAAATAGAATACACTGATTCTGACCTCACATGAGGTGTAAAGAATTTCTTTATTAATTAGATCTCCATAGGTGGATCGGTGGTGAAACCAACTCAATTTTACCTGTATAACAAAAGAGTTATTTTACTCTGACTGTTTAATATACATGTATACATGACATTTTAATAAACAAAAATACACACCCGACTGTATTTATAAATTACTGTTTTATAAATTATGTTTACCATTTACCTGTTTTAAAATCTTAACTGCTCTCACACCTCTGACATTCTTAGTTGTAAACTTGTTAGGATAATGAATTTAATTAACAGTCCATTTGTTAATTTAAATTATCAACTTTGATATACATAAGCATTATTTACAAAATTTAAAAGTTTTAATCTGTAGTCAAGTTTATCATTTATCGCTATTTTGTTTATTTTCCCTTTGATGTTTAAAACCGATATATTTCATATCACGTAAGCACATGAGATGATTCCAATTATCACTAATCGCTAAGCGTTGTCAAGGACGCACGTACTATTATCTTGTTTTCTAATATGACGTCACATTACCAAATTCTTGATAATTAAGTGATTAACGATATAAAATATTAATTGTGTTTAAAAAAATGTCAGTATCTCAACAAAAATTATTTAATTATGAATACAAAATAGCGATAAAATAATTAAAGATGTTTTTTAAAACTCTAGGACCGTTAATCACTTATTATTTTACACTTTCAACTATCATTCAGATGACTCGTATTCAAATTCATACAATTTCAAACAATCCATTCATACAAGATAAAATTATGAATATGGACATTTAGTATGATATTAGATTTTAGAAAAGAAAGTAACTGACCTTAGAAAAGAAATAAGTTCTCCAAATATTTAGATTTTCAACTTCTGAATCACAGCTCTAAATTTCAATATTACACAGAGATACATCAAAAGCAATATGGTGTCGTATAGAATTAAAGAAAATAGACAAAGGAATTTAACGCCAAAATTAGAAGTGACCAATGAAGATAAAGTAATAGTGCGGTTCAACGAACCATGGATAGAAATGGTTAGAGTTAAATATAGTAGAACCAGTCCGTGATTATATCATGTCCGTCAAACAGGTCTATAGTAAAATCAATTAATCAAAATAATATCAACATACTTAATTACACTTTGTAATTAATCTATAATGAAAGAAAGTAATTAAATAATTCTGTTTAATTAACTTATTACCAATGACAATACTAAAAAAGAATAGAAATACAAAAACATATAAAATGATTAAAATACAGACTATCACACAAGTACCGTACATGTATACAATTCTTATATGTACAATGTACAGTACTTGTCAGCATGATAACAGTAAAATTCAACTTACTTGTATGAGAGGGCCAAGAAATATATTTTGTGTTTCAGTATATTTAATGACAGTGCTATTCCTTAACTTGATTTTAAGTAAATGTAATGTAAAATAGACTCATGTTCCTTTACATCCATATCCTTTGTTACTACAAGCTGTTCCTTTACTTTAATTTGTGTCTAAGTGTAATGTTGGACAGTCTCTCATGTTCCTTTACATCCATATCCTTTCTTACTACAAGCTGTTCCTTTACTTTAATTTGTGTCTAAGTGTAATGTTGGACAGTCTCTCATGTTCCTTTACATCCATATCCTTTCTTACTACAAGCTGTTCCTTTACTTTAATTTGTGTCTAAGTGTAATGTTGGACAGTCTCTCATGTTCCTTTACATCCATATCCTTTCTTACTACAAGCTGTTCCTTTACTTTAATTTGTGTCTCAGTGTAATGTTGGACAGTCTCTCATGTTCCTTTACATCCATATCCTTTCTTACTACATGCTGTTCCTTCACTTTAATTTGTGTCTAAGTGTAATGTTGGACAGTCTCTCATGTTCCTTTACATCCATATCCTTTCTTACTACAAGCTGTTCCTTTACTTTAATTTGTGTCTAAGTGTAATGTTAGATAGTCTCTCATGTTCCTTTACATCCATATCCTTTCTTACTACAAGCTGTTCCTTCACTTTAATTTGTGTCTAAGTGTATTGTTGGACAGTCTCTCATGTTCCTTTACATCCATATCCTTTCTTACTACAAGCTGTTCCTTTACTTTAATTTGTGTCTAAGTGTAATGTTGGACAGTCTCTCATGTTCCTTTACATCCATATCCTTTCTTACTACAAGCTGTTCCTTTACTTTAATTTTGTGTCTAAGTGTAATGTTAGATAGTCTCTCATGTTCCTTTACATCCATATCCTTTCTTACTACAAGCTGTTCCTTCACTTTAATTTGTGTCTAAGTGTACTGTTGGACAGTCTCTCATGTTCCTTTACATCCATATCCTTTCTTACTACAAGCTGTTCCTTTACTTTAATTTGTGTCTAAGTGTAATGTTGGACAGTCTCTCATGTTCCTTTACATCCATATCCTTTCTTACTACAAGCTGTTCCTTTACTTTAATTTGTGTCTAAGTGTAATGTTGGACAGTCTCTCATGTTCCTTTACATCCATATCCTTTCTTACTACAAGCTGTTCCTTTACTTTAATTTGTGTCTTAAGTGTAATGTTGGACAGTCTCTCATGTTCCTTTACATCCATATCCTTTCTTACTACAAGCTGTTCTTTTACTTTAATTTGTGTCTAAGTGTAATGTTGGACAGTCTCTCATGTTCCTTTACATCCATATCCTTTCTTACTACAAGCTGTTCCTTTACTTTAATTTGTGTCTAAGTGTAATGTTGGACAGTCTCTCATGTTCCTTTACATCCATATCCTTTCTTACTACAAGCTGTTCCTTCACTTTAATTTGTGTCTAAGTGTAATGTTGGACAGTCTCTCATGTTCCTTTACATCCATATCCTTTCTTACTACAAACTGTTCCTTTACTTTAATTTGTGTCTTAAGTGTAATGTTGGACAGTCTCTCATGTTCCTTTACATCCATATCCTTTCTTACTACAAGCTGTTCCTTTACTTTAATTTGTGTCTTAGTGTAATGTTGGACGGTCTCTCATGTTCCTTTACATCCATATCCTTTCTTACTACAAGCTGTTCCTTTACTTTAATTTGTGTCTAAGTGTAATGTTGGACAGTCTCTCATGTTCCTTTACATCCATATCCTTTCTTACTACAAGCTGTTCATTTACTTTAATGTGTGTCTAAGTGTAATGTTAGTTCCACCCTTCATATTTCATTGCAGAAGGGGTGGGTTTCTAACAGGGAGACTAAGTTGCTTGCCCAGGGTCGGTGGTTCTCTCCGTGTACTCCGGCTTCCTCCACCACTAAAACTGGTCGCCATGATTGATATAGCTGAAATATTGCTGAAAGTGGCATTAAACACCAAAATTCAAATTCAAATTCAAATTCTAGGTACTATGTTACTGGTATATATAAACTTCTAACAGGGAGACTACATTACTGATATATATAAACTTCTAACAGGGAGACTAAGTACTACATTACTGGTATATATAAACTTCTAACAGGGAGACTAAGTACTATATTACTGGTATATATAAACTTCTAACAGGGAGACTAAGTACTACATTACTGGTATATATAAACTTCTAACAGGGAGACTAAGTACTACATTACTGTTATATATAAACTTCTAACAGGGAGATTAAGTACTACATTACTGGTATATATAAACTTCTAACAGGGAGACTAAGTACTACATTACTGGTATATATAAACTTCTAACAGGGAGACTAAGTACTATATTAATGGTATATATAAACTTCTAACAGGGAGACTAAGTACTACATTACTGATATATATAAACTTCTAACAGGGAGACTAAGTACTACATTACTGGTATATATAAACTTCTAACAGGGAGACTAAGTACTACATTACTGGTATATATAAACTTCTAACAGGGAGACTAAGTACTATATTACTGGTACATATAAACTTCTAACAGGGAGACTAAGTACTACATTACTGGTACATATAAACTTCTAACAGGGAGACTAAGTACTATATTACTTGTACATATAAACTTCTAACAGGGAGACTAAGTACTATATTACTGGTATATATAAACTTCTAACAGGGAGACTAAGTACTATATTACTGGTATATATAAACTTCTAACAGGGAGACTAAGTACTATTTTACTGGTATATATAAACTTCTAACAGGGAGACTAAGTACTATATTACTCGTATATATAAACTTCTAACAGGGAGACTAAGTACTATATTACTGGTATATATAAACTTCTAACAGGGAGACTAAGTACTACATTACTGGTATATATAAACTTCTAACAGGGAGACTAAGTACTATATTACTGGTATATATAAACTTCTAACAGGGAGACTAAGTACTATATTACTGGTATATATAAACTTCTAACAGGGAGACTAAGTACTACATTACTGGTATATATAAACTTCTAACAGGGAGACTAAGTACTACATTACTGGTATATATAAACTTCTAACAGGGAGACTAAGTACTATATTACTGGTATATATAAACTTCTAACAGGGAGACTAAGTACTATATTACTGATATATATAAACTTCTAACAGGGAGACTAAGTACTACATTACTGGTATATATATAAACTTCTAACAGGGAGACTAAGTACTATATTACTAGTATATATAAACTTCTAACAGGGAGACTAAGTACTATATTACTGGTATATATAAACTTCTAACAGGGAGACTAAGTACTATATTACTGGTATATATAAACTTCTAACAGGGAGACTAAGTACTACATTACTGGTATATATAAACTTCTAACAGGAAGACTAAGTACTATATTACTGGTATATATAAACTTCTAACAGGGAGACTAAGTACTACATTACTGATATATATAAACTTCTAACAGGAAGACTAAGTACTATATTACTGGTATATATAAACTTTTCATGCCTTCTAAGATTTTACTTTAAATCATTTTGTGCATGTTGTCATATTAAAGAAATTAAATTAAATTTTTGTTTCTTGTAGTTTGAGTCGTTGGTAAGAAAAGCTAATTTGGTACAGTTTTTCCAGTATACTAACACGTACACCATATTTGCTCCTAATGATACAGCGTATGATAACTTGACACCAGATAGAAAACAAATTGTTGATGATTTAACTGGAACAGAACTTGAAAACTTTGTTAAATTTCATGTCAGTAAGTATTGTAAATGAATTGTGGGAAATTTACTTTAAATAGCTCAGCTTCGGCCACCACATGTTTGTTTCGGCTGCCAATAGAGATGTTTAATATTAAAGCTGATTTTCACGACCGTGATGGCCCCCACCACTTTTGTATATGACTTTTACAGCTGACCTCGTACATTCAAACACCAGAACTCCTTGTTACAACATGTCAACTAATTGGCAAATGTGTTTAATAATAATTGTATAAGAGCAGTACCGTCTTAAGGCATGGGCACACCGGGCAGTTGCCTGGGGGCACCACGAGCATAGGCGCCCCATACTAACCTATGTATGTTGTGTACCGCATGTTTTCAATGTTTAAGCACTGATTTTGTTGGAAGTACCAATACAATAAATATATGTCTAATTTTATCAACCATTTACAGTTTTATTCCTGTGATTGATTGTGTAGGTAGGGCCCCAATGCATTACTTTTCCCGGGGGCCTATAAAGCTGTTAAGACGACCCTGTATCAGAGTATAGTGATTTATTTGTTTGGATGTCTCTGATTGAGATCTATAAATATCTACAATGATTGTGTTACCTCTATATTGTACCACACCAGGTAATGTGGGTGACCTTTTCAACCTGGTTCCAATGAAGCCCTATTGCCATCATAAGGCAAAGTTTTAGTCGCAATATCAGTCTTTGAAAGTCAGTAATTTTCACCAATAATCAGACTTTTTCTTCAATATTCACATGTAAGAACCTCTCATGTCCCTGGATTATTTTTATTTTCAATTTATCAGGTGATATTGTTGTATTAAATTCATTTAAAGTTTATCATTGATATTAAAGGTAACTCAACATTCTGATACTATTTTAGTTTCACATTCTGATACTATTTTAGTTTCACCTTTCAATACTTTTATGTATTTTAGGGAACTGTTTTTTTTTTATTTTAAAAAACTGTGAAATGCAGTTTCTCCTGTTGATAAATATATTAAAATTATTGTACTATTGACAATTCCCTTTGAGAATGAAAAAAATCTAGCAGTTTATAATCTGTTTATTTTCTCTCTATTAAAGTTGAACAGAGGCTGATGACAGGGGACAAGTCTGAAAAACAAAGCATGTCGTCAGCTAGACTATATTTCAATCTACGAGAAGTAAGTTTGATCACAAGATATCAAATAAGGGTAATAACAAAATTACAGAACACCGAGCAATCTTCCAAAGGGAAAGTCAAAACTCATATATCAACAAACAGACAAAATCAGTCAACAACCGGAAAACTGGGAAAACTGCAATGGTTCTGA
This sequence comes from Bathymodiolus brooksi, assembly GCA_963680875.1. Taxonomy (NCBI): domain Eukaryota; kingdom Metazoa; phylum Mollusca; class Bivalvia; order Mytilida; family Modiolidae; genus Bathymodiolus; species Bathymodiolus brooksi. The sequence continues at coordinate 8,309,638 of OY804584.1, read as the reverse complement.
TAGAAGGACAGATAATACAACGGCTAAAAGAAAAAGGACAAACAGTGATGTACAAAACACTACACAAAAAACTACAGATTTAGCAATATGAACCGTACAGAAAACTGGGGGTTAACTCAAGTGCTCCAGCAGGATAAAACCAGGGGTTAACTCAGGTGCTCCAGCAGGATAAAACCAGGGGTTAACTCAGGTGCTCCAGTAGGATAAAACCAGGGGTTAACTCAGGTGCTCCAGCAGGATAAAACCAGGGGTTAACTCAGGTGCTCCAGCAGGATAAGACCAGGGGTTAACTCAGGTGCTTCAGCAGGATAAGACCAGGGGTTAACTCAGGTGCTCCAGCAGGATAAGACCAGGGGTTAACTCAGGTGCTTCAGCAGGATAAAACCAGGGGTTAACTCAGGTGCTCCAGCAGGATAAAACCAGGGGTTAACTCAGGTGCTCCAGCAGGATAAGACCAGGGGTTAACTCAGGTGCTCCAGCAGGATAAAACCAGGGGTTAACTTAGGTGCTCCAGCAGGATAAAACCAGGGGTTAACTCAGGTGCTCCAGCAGGATAAAACCAGGGGTTAACTCAGGTGCTCCAGCAGGATAAAACCAGGGGTTAACTCAAGTGCTCCAGCAGGATAAAACAAGGGGTTAACTCAGGTGCTCCAGCAGGATAAAACTGGGGGTTAACTCAGGTGCTCCAGCAGGATAAAACCAGGGATTAACTCAGGTGCTCCATTACATTAACTAGTTTTTTACTACATTTCAACAATTTTGGACATAATTTTTAGTTCAGGGAGCCAAAATTATACTTTACTATCTTAGAATTATCAACATAGACATGATAGTGGGAAATCAATATATATTTTTCATATAAAGACTTTCTATTTAAAGAATTTTCATTTGAACTGCTTTTTATCCCCTCGCCAACGAAGTTGCGAAGGGATATAGTAACGCTACCGTCCGTCCATCACATCCTTGTGAACACTCTAGAATCAACATCCTTCAATGGATTTTGACCAAAAATTTTTTTTTCTTTATTTATTTTTTCCTATAGTCAGGATTTTATAAATTCCCTTACATCACCACCTGACTAGGGTGTGACAGGAGTTTTCAAAACAATAAGTTTTGTGACTACATTGGTTTTACATTTTGATAAACAAAATAAAGAAATAATAATATACTATAGTAATAAACACTTTCATTCATCTTTCACACATACTCTCTTACCATTTTGTTTTTCTAAAATATTTGATTGCTCCTGACATTTTGTACTTAATCAAAAAAGCTGAAAAAAGAATCTCATCACTATATGAATCAAACAAACAAAAAATATTATGATTAGTTGAAAATATATTTTTTCAAATGCTAAAATGGTATTGTTTTTCTTTGATATATATTGTTCAAGTGAACGGTACCACATAATTTTATGTTTAAATTCTACAATATTTTGACCAAACTTGGTACATACTTAGTCTTTAAGAGAATTTGAAACCCTATTGATTTTCAAGGTCAAAGGTCAAGGTCACAGGGTCAAATTTTTACTGCGTAACATCCTTGTGAACACTCTAGAATCAACATCCTTCAATGGATTTTGACCAAACTTGGTACATACTTAGTCCTTAAGAGAATCTGGAACCCTATTGATTTTCAAGGTCTTATGTCAAAGATCAAGGTCACAGGCTCAAATTTTTACCGCATAACATCCTTATGAACACTAGAATCAACATCCTTCAATGGATTTTTGACAAAATTTGGTACATACTTAGTCCTTAAGATAACCGAAACCCTATTGATTTTCAAGGTCATAGCCTCATAGGTCAAAGGTCAAGATAACCGGGTCAAAATTTTACCATGTAACATCCTTGTGAACACTCTTAGAGTCAACATCCTTCAATGGATTTTGACCAAACTTGGTACATACATGTACTTAGTCCTTAAGAGAATCTGGAACCCTATTGATTTTCAAAGTCAAAGGTCAAGGTCACCGGGTCAAATTTTTAGGCGAGAGGATACGCCACGCTTTGCCCTTGTTTAGTTTGGATCTTGTAAGTATGATTTATAAACAAGATTTTTAAGAAATAATATGAAGATCCATAGCAATTTGCATGTTTCAGTGTGTGAATTTAACAGTAGACCGATGGCCCATGTCTGTGTTAAAATCATGCAGGTTTTTGTAAAATTATCTTAATTTTTTAGGCAAATTACTACAAAAACTGGTAATTTCAGACAAAAGTGATTTTGTAGTGATTGATATTTGTACTTTTGATTTAGATATTCTGACCAAGGTATTTCTAGAGTAGAAGAAATGAGCAGCCATCACATTTCAACGAAACGGATGAAACTGGAGAAATCGAGTTCATTTGTGAACCCATTTGAGTATGTTCATTTTGTTAAAGATTAGACATATTCTACATTATGTTTATAGGTAACATTGTCAATATTGTTCAACACAGTTACTTGTATAACAGTTTCCTATTAATTATTGTGGCTTGCATAGTGATACTACTAGTAGCTATATTATATAGGGATCATGTTGGCTTCTGCGTCATCGTTACATTTTCATCAATCCACAAGCTGAAATGGCCAGTCCTCCTTAGCTACTTACGGGAATGAAACCAAACTGGGGCAGAATTGACGCACGTCTGGCACACCAAATTTTTCCTGGAACTTTGATGTAATTTTGTCTCTTTATATTGGGTTGTGTATATGTGTGCTGGATACATGTATATAGATTTAATATTATTTTGAAAAGTTTTTCTTTATATATATAAATACAGCTGCACATCAGAACCATATAACAAAATTTGTTTCGATATTATACACATACATGTACACTGTAATAAACAATTAATTTTTATTCTTACAGTCTCTCAATAGATATTACTGAAGAGGGCAGTGATGTTGGTGATGATTCTGACGATGGAAATTTTGAACCTAGCCTCAACTTAACTCTAAGGTTTGTCATGTTAATTTCATATGTTTCAGTTGTAACTTACATACTTGAAATTTTGTCCTAATAACAGAGCCATGCATAATCATATGTCATAGGAGCTTTATTATACCCCCTCTCCATTGGAAGGGGGGGTATACTGTTTTACCTCTGTCCGTCCGTTCGTCCCAAGATGTTCATAACATTTTTCTCAGTAATTATTTATGGCAGCAATCTGATATTTGATCATAGGCTTCAGAAGGGTCAATCGAAAGTCGCAAACCTGCTGCGTTGTCCATGGTCAAGTCCGGTAGAAGTCCCATCCGATGAAGGGAAAGACATCAACAACAAATGAAGATCAGTTCTGATTTGGGTAACAGACACCCTGTAACCATTGACCAGCTCGTGATGCCTGCCGTAGAACTTCTTGAGGGATGACCACAACCTGTCTACAAATCACTCAAATCCTTCATAAAGTGGACTTGTAATGATATGTTTAGTTGCTCATTCACTATACATTCGAGATATTCATCTTGAATTGAAAGTTAGGGCTCCATAGATCATAATCTCAATTCTATTGTTTTATTCTTGTGAATTACATTGTATGTATTTTCTACTTCAGGTGGCAGAGAAGTTACAACAAAAAGACAGCTAGATGGTCTGTGCAGCCTGTTAAAGCTGACAAGTCATATTCCTATGTTCCAAGACTATTAAGGGTCATCATTTGTATGAGACTGCAAGATAATGAAGGAATGAATTAACGTGTGCAGTTGGAAGTAGATGATCCCAGAAGAATCTCGGTCCATCTTGCACTAATTCCACAACCTCCAACTCGGGATAATATTGTAGCATCTCAGAAATCCAGATTTGAAGACCAAGACAAAACAATTGACTATATTGTCGCATGAAATAAATTTAGATTGTCACTCTTTGTTTTTTCCTGGTCTAACAGAAGTTCTGCACATTTAGAGCAGAAAAGTACCCAAGTCAGGATAATGGGCATTACAAATTGTCCAATGCACAATAATGATAGCACTCAGTGTGTTGGTCTAGTTAGTACAAACCAGGACAACTTTTAAGGACCTCACAAGAAACATCTCTGCCAAGTTTGGTTAAATTCTGTTCGGCTGTTCTCAAGAAGAGGATGAAAATGTTGTTTCCCATAGGGTTTCAATGCAAACTTTGACCTCCGCTGGTGGCCATTTTGAATTTTCAAATGGCGCAAACAGTAACAACACATGTTAAAGACATTCATAGGAACATATATACCAGATTTCAATTCAATCCCTTCAGCGGTTCTTGAGAAGAAGTTTCTTGAAAATCGACCAATCAGAATTTTCAAAGTCACATGGTGGCCATGTCTTTTGACGAATCTGCACAAAAGTAACAACTCTTGTGTAGGACCCCATAGAAAACATTTCTGCCAAGTTTGGTTTTGAATTATATAAAAGACTGTCAGTCCATTTTAGAAGAAGTTGTCAGTGCTGATAGAACAAAAAATAATAATAAGATGGCAAAACTTTCAAATTAAATTTACAATTCCAACTGACCAACTTGTGAAATTAACAACTCATTAGGGTTGATTTATTTTTTATTTTTGGTGTTTTAACGCCACTTTCAGCAATATTTCAGCTATATCATGGCGACCAGTTTTAGTGGTGGAGGAAGCCAGAGTACACGGACAACCGCCGACCATAGGGAAGCAAGTGGTAAACTTTATCATTAGGGTATATGGGATAAAATACAAAATATTTCATGAACAAGTTTTAATTAAATCGTCTAGGAATGAAACCCTTGTATTGTTCATATAGATCAGGATAATTGTCCCTAATTTTCCAAGTACAACAGCTTGGGATCACACGTCTGACCCCAGTTCCAAGTCGGGCATGTGCCCAAATGGTATACTGGCGGTAGGCTGCATACCTATTGGATCTGTTGTAATCCTCGTCATGGGGCATTACTACAAGTTCCTCTCGAAACATCCTAGCAACCCCCAACACTGCCTCATCAAGGACAATCCGATCAAAGTCCTGTAATAAAGACAACAGATTTAATAAAAAACAGAGTAAAGACAGATGGTTATACATTCATCTAGAAAAATGAGCTCTATTTAAAAAAGAAATATAATTCATTATAAGTGAAATAGTTTGCACAAACTCAGTTTAGAGAAATAAAAAAAGTCTTATTTTGGAAGGAAAGATTTTCTCGTGGGACTTTCTTATGACCACAGTTTTATTTCGTTTTTTTGTTGGTATATGGGAGAACCATTTTGGTCTTGCAATTTTTTTTTATCAATTTACCCCTCAAGCTATTCAATTTTAATTTTATGTTTGTTTTCCTAAAAAATTATTTTGATTCTGAATCTTGAAGAAAAAAATTTGGCTGGACAGGAGAAAAAAATATATTCTGACTTGACATTTTCACAGTATATACTTGCCATTTTCACAGTATAATCATATACAAAATTTTGAAGAAAAAAACTTATTCCAGCACTTCGCCAATCTAATTAAAATTAGATCTACGCACTTGCTCCCTATTTTAGATCTAATTATACCCCCGCTCCCCGAAGGGGGAGGGGGTATACTGCTTTACCTCTGTCCGTCCGTCCTTCCAAAATATTTTTCGTCACATTTTTCTCAGCAACTATTGATGGCAGAAATCTGATATTTGGTCACAAGCTTCACATAGGTATGCCATATCGCGGGAAGCGTTTTTGGAACCATCAGATTCCTACTTCCTGTTTGCCGACTTAGTTGGTTTTTATCCACATTGAACATATATGCACATTTTTCTCAACAACTATTGATGGCAGAAATCTGGTATTTGGTCACAAGCTTCATATAGGTACCCCATATCATGGGAAGTGGCAGGGGTATCATAAGTGAGCATTAGATCACAGTTCACCTTGTTTTAATTAGATTGGCACTTCGCCGGAAAATAAGAAAATATGATTTCTGTGGCATCTGAAAAAAACAATTCTACGGCGAAAAAACTTCAAGGTAAATGGTCAGTCCCATATCATTTTGCAGCAACTGTCTTGTGGAACTAGAAGTAAGGTCTCTTTTGTTTCTAATCCAACCCAAATTTCTCTGAAACATTCCAGTCAATTAACAAATAAAACAACACTGGCTACGTCATTCGTTTTCATCAGACATGTATTTCACTGTGTTCTACATATATGTCTCTGTTTTCATATTGTCGGTAAAACTGGCTAAAATAAATTAATTTAACACGTGTATCAAAATCTCGGGGAACAACTTCATAACTTATAAGAAGAAAAAAACTAATTCAGTTATTTTTAACGCCGGCAAAAATTTCCGATCGAAAATACGTAGTTGAGCTTGTCCCCATGGGGTGCCTCCTGGCATGTTTTCAATGGTTATCGTGGAAATATCGGTTGAATCTGTTAAGGCATGTAGTTTTCATCAAAGAAAATCTATTCCTGATACAGAAATTATTTATTCTACGTCTTTTAGATAAAATCGGTTCGCAAATAGCTTTTTTCCTCAACTTTTATAGAAACTTACCTCAATATCCATGCTGCAGCATCCGGGCTACTGACATAAAAATAGATAAATAAATAGAGTTGGCCTCGCCCAGGTCAGTGCATAATTAATTAGCTTCCGGTAACGATGGTCAGCTTTTTTAGTCGAAAAAACAACGTTTCGGAGCGTATTCATCAATAATTCGGTGTTTAATCTTCATTTTATGAAGGTCGGTACGGAAATCGACAATAATTTTGGGTATGAAAAAATTACGCAGCTGGTAGACAATATCCCTTTAAAGTAAAAGAACAGAACAAAATAAAACAAAACGAAAATGACAAACAAATTAATAACTAAGTAAATAAAACAGGAAATCATACAAACAAAACAAGAAAAAGTTTAAATAAATACACGAAAAAAAAATAAAATGAATACTAAGGAAATTTATTCAGATAAAAAATAGATATTTTCGTTACAATTCAAAGAAAAAAATATATCATCTATTGCAAGCAAAAATGAAACGTTGCTGTGTTTTCAAATAACGTTAAAATAAGTACATTTAACTTGTTACGCTGCACGACGCAATATCGTGCGAAACGTCTGTACGTGTACTATACATGCGTATTAAAAAATATTGATGACATTGTCATCTTTGCGTGTCAGTTGTGACCCAAATACGATTTCAATGCTGACCTTTACTTGTTGCAACGTAAAATGTGACGTGATAACAAAAATATTAACATGACGATGAATGGTGGCCAGATTCGTTTTTATTTACGCATTTATTGTAGAACTTTAGGAATATTGTGGTACATGTACAAATAATCTTGGAGACAGGAATTGTGTTTGGATTTCTTTTAAACTGGTAAGTCATATATACAGTAACAAAATGTCAATATAAATCTGGAGTGCGACAGTGAAATGCAGTTGGGTGTGACATAAAATGTCCATACGTCAAAAAATGACCAGATTCGTGTTGTCTTAAGAGTCATTCACAGTGATAAAAAAATGAACAGTTGTTGTCCTTAACCTGATAGTCCATGTTAACATAAAGTCCTTTCCGTACGCCAGTGTTGTATTAATCAAAGTTTTGATCGATCCGAGTAAATATTTAGACCACCCGCGTAGATTCTGCAAAAAATAAAACAAAACTAAAACACACCAAGTTTTTCTACATCGGCTGCAAATGGTCCAAAAAATAAATTTGATATTTTCTGAAAATATTGTAGTTCAAAATTAAGTCAAATTTATTCTATAATCATCTTTTACTAGAAAGGTTTTATCTAATAATCTGGACACGCTTGAAAAAAGTGCTGTGTTTGTTTATAATAAAGTATAAAGTATAAAAGTTTTATTTTAAGTCGGAGTATTTACAAACATATAACATGTAGAGCTTTTTACCGACATATAAAACAATAGACAAAACATATTATGACAGAAGGCATACAACCATTTGCAGATAACAGACAAACATACAAAATTACAAGCATTACATAAATAGCTTAAAACATGTTTATAAAGTACTAAAACTAGCATAAGAACATAAAAAGCACTAGGCAAAAAGAATAAGTACATGTAGCATGAGCAACTGAACTAAATCAAATCAAATCAAAAGTTTTATTTAATGTCTGTACATTTACAAACAGTACAAACACAAGCTCTCATGCGCTTTTTAAACCGACATGCATTTTAAGATATAAATTACAACACAGTAAATAAAAAAATAAAAACAATAAAATAAAACAATGTCATGCATTAAAACCACATATTAGATGCAAGTACATCCATGATTAGATTTCTGGGCCTCCACAGTCAGTGCACATGTGGCAAGTGCCTCTCTGCACACTGACTTCATAGGACCAGAAAACAGCATGGACTAAGTAAGAGCATACAAATAATTGCATATTACAGACAAACATACAAAGCAATGCATTACATCAATAAAAGCCATGCATATAAATTAGCCACTAAAACTAACAAAATAAAAATAAAAATGAAAGCACTAAGCAAATGAATAAGTATATGTAGCATGAGTAAGAATGAACTGAATAAGAGCATACTTTTAAGATTTACAAGAGCCACACCTGCATGAGCCACCACTCCATGAATTAATTAAACTTTTGAACTGACTGAGACTAGAAACATTCCGCAATTCATTGGGTAGCTCATTCCAGAGTGTGGCACCTGCAAATCTAAAAGAATGTAAACCATGATATGTTGTTCTCACCTGGGGTACTTCTACTGTATTTGTTTTCCTAAAAGAATAGCGACTTTCTTTATATACAAATAAATCATTTAAATACATTGGACTTTTTTTATTCAAAATTTTGTAAACTTCAATTGCCATTGTTCTAAGGCGTCTGATCTTTAATGTTGGTAATCTTGATTTATTCAACAGGTCTTCATATGAACTACTATAATCTTCATAGATAAATCTGAGGGCCCTTTCTTGATTTTTTTCAATTTTTCTGGTATTGGTCTCACCACAGAAATGCCAAACAATTGGACAATAATTAAATTTACTCATTATGAAAGTAAAATATATAGTTAATCTACCTAATTTTGTTAAATGTTTACCTATATGTTTTAATACATTTAATTGTCTTGAAGCTTTTTTACATATATTTGAGATATGAGTGTTGAATTTTAGTTGACAATCTATTGTGACACCCAGCAACTTTACTTCTTTTTCACAATCAATTTTGTTTCCATCCAAATTAAAACTAATACTTTCATTTAAAGTTTTTGAACCAATGGCAATTGTCTGGAATTTATCTGGATTTGCTTTCATCTGGTTGTGGGAAAACCAATGGATTAAATTTAAACTTTCCTTTTCCAAAATATCCACAACCTTATTCAATTCTGTGTCTGAGTATGACAATGTATTGTCATCAGCATAGTTATATAAAATACTTTCTTCTACAAAATTAAAAATGTCATTTAAAAATATTTTAAACAATACAGGGCCATGTATTGAACCTTGTGGCACACCTTTATAAATATTTTTCCAAGCACTGAAATCAACACCAACTTTTACACACTGTTTCCTTTCAGATAAATAACTATGCATTAAATCTAATGCTGACTTGGACAATCCATATGCTTCAAGTTTTAAAATCAAAAGATCATGAGGTAGGCAGTCGAAGGCCTTCGAGAGATCCATAAGCACGGCAGCTGTATACTGATTACAATCAATGGCTTTTTTCCAATCTTCAATAATTTTCAACAGCGCAGTGTTGCAGCCAAAACCTGGTCTAAATGCAGATAAAGAAGGATGAAAAATATTTTCAAAATAATGTGAAAGTTGTTCATATATGGCTCTCTCGAAGAACTTTGACACCACTGGTAGTATACTGACAGGTCTATAGTTACCAACCTCCAGTTGGCTGTTCTTTTTATGGAGCGGTACAACCTGTGCCTCTTTAAGTTTGTTTGGAAATGAGGCATTTTCTATTGTTTTGTTTATAAGCATTGTAATAGGTTTACTGACAATCGGTTTTGCGATTTTCAAAAGTTTTACAGAAATACCATCTTTGCCAGTGGCTTTGTTGATATTCATTTTATCTATTTGTTTTTCTACGAATGAAATATCAATAGATTCAAACTTTAATTTGTTTTCTGAGTATTTATGTTCTGAAATTACCTTTACACTTGGATGTTCCAGAGCTGTCGAAAATCGTTGGACCTATCGGACCGTCGGACAAAAATTGACTAGGTCCGATTTAAACTTTTTCGTGTCAGACCCGATGTCCGGAGAATTTTTCATTAACTTGGGACCGACAAAACGCTTGAAGATGACCGACATCATTACTTAATTTCGCTTCTCAAACTTGTCGTTGTTTGCAATCTCTGATTTTTGTTTATTTTTGTCTATAATCAAATTTTGACTTCACATTGAGGTGTATTGCCACTAAACATGGGTAACAGTCGAAAAGAACGTATGGGAAAGTAGTACGTAAACACAAAATGGATTCCTACATTGTTTGATAAAAAATAAACCTGATTAGATACGGCAAAATACTGAATGTCAGCAGACACCTACATATTTTAGGATAATTTTAAGCCCATATTTGATGTCCTTGTGGTTTTAAATAAAAAAATTGATTGCATTGGAAAGAAACCACCTGAATTTGTGTTAAATCGAAAGTGAAAGTAGGATTTTTGATGGTAGACATCTTCGGACTGTCTGTTTTTTCTTATATGCCATTAAATGTATGTTGATTTTCGTAGTTAAGCTTCCAATTAGGTACCCCTTCCATGAGATATGAGTGTCACTTAGATTAAACTTAAGATGAATCTTGTATGAAAGCTCAATTTTTTTTTATTTAACATAGAAGTCTATGGAGAATTCTTTAGTGGTATTACTCCTTTTAGACAAAAAAGAAGAAATTAAATTTTGATGGTACCATGCTCAAGTTGGCTTTGAACAGTCACAACAGACCCAGTTTGACATTTTCCACACCAAAATGTTACAAAATACATCAAGGTGTCATGTTACAGCTTCAATATGAATATTATGCAATATTTTTGAAAATATTCCCCATGCACTAGATGTACATGCACAGAGGGTATTGAAATATAATTTTATACTTATTTATGACTACAATTATTGAGACTGGTGGATTTAATGTGTTTTTGTAGTAAAAGGGCAGATGATGTTGAAAAAGATTGCAAAAATCAAGAATTTTAACAATTTCATGTTGCGGCATTTAGTCGACTTCAAATATGGTATATGGTGATACCGTTTTTGAAAATTTTATAATCCTACTTATTTTTCCTCATGAATTTTGGTAGTTATAGTTAGAACACATGTAAAATGTACATATGAAAAAATATAAGGCTATAGAAAGCAGCTTTATTTCAGAATTATGTACTTAAAACCAGGTAATTTTAGTGATCCCAGGAAAATTGCATTTGTCACTGGACATTTACTGTTAATTTTTCAAATTGTTAATGTGGATTTTATATTTTTAGAGTATAAATTGACTGTAAATGTACATTTGTGCATCTGGCTAACTTGAAACATAACAAAAGTTGTCAAGAAACATTCATTTATTGAGTTTTGAAGAAAATTACAATTGCAGGTCACAAGAAATAACAGAAATCTGAAAATCAACAATCATAATTTTACAAATTTGGGCAGTTTGAAGTAATGTTTGCTTAATATCTAGGTATTAGGTCTTATTTAATGTCTTGCAATGTATAATTAATGGGAACATAGCATGAATTAACATAGTTTAGTATATTGTGAGATCATTTCTATGAGGCCAAAAAAAAAAGGGGGGGTATGCTTAAAATAATTTTTTTCATATTAATTGGATGTTAAATGTACAAATGAAGCAGATATACATGTCATAAGTTGCTTATTGTGTTGAAAATCAGCTTTACACTTGTCATATATTGAGATAAAAAGCCATTGTCATGTTATTTCACAATCTGAACTCAACAGCTGAAAAATCAGATTTTTTCTTTAAAAGCTTCATGGAGGTACCTTTGTATATGGACATAAATTCTTTCAAATATTGGACTGCCATATACCTGATATAGTTTTTTTGACTGGATATTGGTATAGGAATATAAATAAGGCAAGGAAAAGGTTAGAGAAACAAGTTTTTATTGCTCTTAGGTGTATTGCCACTAAACATGGGTAACAGTCGAAAAGAACGTATGGGAAAGTAGTACGTAAACACAAAATGGATTCCTACATTGTTTGATAAAAAATAAACCTGATTAGATACTGCAAAATACTGAATGTCAGCAGACACCTACATATTTTAGGATAATTTTAAGCCCATATTTGATGTCCTTGTGGTTTTAATTAAAAAATTGATTGCATTGGAAAGAAACCACCTGAATTTGTGTTAAATCGAAAGTGAAAGTAGGATTTTTGACGGTAGACATCTTCGGACTATCTGTTTTTTCTTATATGCCATTAAATGTATGTTGATTTTCGGAGTTAAGCTTCCAATTAGGTACCCCTTCCATGAGATATGAGTGTCACTTAGATTAAACTTAAGATGAATCTTGTATGAAAGCTCAATTTTTTTTTATTTAACATAGAAGTCTATGGAGAATTCTTTAGTGGTATTACTCCTTTTAGACAAAAAAGAAGAAATTAAATTTTGATGGTACCATGCTCAAGTTGGCTTTGAACAGTCACAACAGACCCAGTTTGACATTTTCCACACCAAAATGTTACAAAATACATCAAGGTGTCATGTTACAGCTTCAATATGAATATTATGCAATATTTTTGAAAATATTCCCCATGCACTAGATGTACATGCACAGAGGGTATTGAAATATAATTTTATACTTATTTATGACTACAATTATTGAGACTGGTGGATTTAATGTGTTTTTGTAGTAAAAGGGCAGATGATGTTGAAAAAGATTGCAAAAATCAAGAATTTTAACAATTTCATGTTGCGGCATTTAGTCGACTTCAAATATGGTATATGGTGATACCGTTTTTGAAAATTTTATAATCCTACTTATTTTTCCTCATGAATTTTGGTAGTTATAGTTAGAACACATGTAAAATGTACATATGAAAAAATATAAGGCTATAGAAAGCAGCTTTATTTCAGAATTATGTACTTAAAACCAGGTAATTTTAGTGATCCCAGGAAAATTGCATTTGTCACTGGACATTTACTGTTAATTTTTCAAATTGTTAATGTGGATTTTATATTTTTAGAGTATAAATTGACTGTAAATGTACATTTGTGCATCTGGCTAACTTGAAACATAACAAAAGTTGTCAAGAAACATTCATTTATTGAGTTTTGAAGAAAATTACAATTGCAGGTCACAAGAAATAACAGAAATCTGAAAATCAACAATCATAATTTTACAAATTTTGGGCAGTTTGAAGTAATGTTTGCTTAATATCTAGGTATTAGGTCTTATTTAATGTCTTGCAATGTATAATTAATGGGAACATAGCATGAATTAACATAGTTTAGTATATTGTGAGATCATTTCTATGAGGCCAAAAAAAAAAGGGGGGGTATGCTTAAAATAATTTTTTTCATATTAATTGGATGTTAAATGTACAAATGAAGCAGATATACATGTCATAAGTTGCTTATTGTGTTGAAAATCAGCTTTACACTTGTCATATATTGAGATAAAAAGCCATTGTCATGTTATTTCACAATCTGAACTCAACAGCTGAAAAATCAGATTTTTTCTTTAAAAGCTTCATGGAGGTACCTTTGTATATGGACATAAATTCTTTCAAATATTGGACTGCCATATACCTGATATAGTTTTTTTGACTGGATATTGGTATAGGAATATAAATAAGGCAAGGAAAAGGTTAGAGAAACAAGTTTTTATTGCTCTTAGGTGTATTGCCACTAAACATGGGTAACAGTCGAAAAGAACGTATGGGAAAGTAGTACGTAAACACAAAATGGATTCCTACATTGTTTGATAAAAAATAAACCTGATTAGATACTGCAAAATACTGAATGTCAGCAGACACCTACATATTTTAGGATAATTTTAAGCCCATATTTGATGTCCTTGTGGTTTTAATTAAAAAATTGATTGCATTGGAAAGAAACCACCTGAATTTGTGTTAAATCGAAAGTGAAAGTAGGATTTTTGACGGTAGACATCTTCGGACTATCTGTTTTTTCTTATATGCCATTAAATGTATGTTGATTTTCGGAGTTAAGCTTCCAATTAGGTACCCCTTCCATGAGATATGAGTGTCACTTAGATTAAACTTAAGATGAATCTTGTATGAAAGCTCAATTTTTTTTTATTTAACATAGAAGTCTATGGAGAATTCTTTAGTGGTATTACTCCTTTTAGACAAAAAAGAAGAAATTAAATTTTGATGGTACCATGCTCAAGTTGGCTTTGAACAGTCACAACAGACCCAGTTTGACATTTTCCACACCAAAATGTTACAAAATACATCAAGGTGTCATGTTACAGCTTCAATATGAATATTATGCAATATTTTTGAAAATATTCCCCATGCACTAGATGTACATGCACAGAGGGTATTGAAATATAATTTTATACTTATTTATGACTACAATTATTGAGACTGGTGGATTTAATGTGTTTTTGTAGTAAAAGGGCAGATGATGTTGAAAAAGATTGCAAAAATCAAGAATTTTAACAATTTCATGTTGCGGCATTTAGTCGACTTCAAATATGGTATATGGTGATACCGTTTTTGAAAATTTTATAATCCTACTTATTTTTCCTCATGAATTTTGGTAGTTATAGTTAGAACACATGTAAAATGTACATATGAAAAAATATAAGGCTATAGAAAGCAGCTTTATTTCAGAATTATGTACTTAAAACCAGGTAATTTTAGTGATCCCAGGAAAATTGCATTTGTCACTGGACATTTACTGTTAATTTTTCAAATTGTTAATGTGGATTTTATATTTTTAGAGTATAAATTGACTGTAAATGTACATTTGTGCATCTGGCTAACTTGAAACATAACAAAAGTTGTCAAGAAACATTCATTTATTGAGTTTTGAAGAAAATTACAATTGCAGGTCACAAGAAATAACAGAAATCTGAAAATCAACAATCATAATTTTACAAATTTTGGGCAGTTTGAAGTAATGTTTGCTTAATATCTAGGTATTAGGTCTTATTTAATGTCTTGCAATGTATAATTAATGGGAACATAGCATGAATTAACATAGTTTAGTATATTGTGAGATCATTTCTATGAGGCCAAAAAAAAAAGGGGGGGTATGCTTAAAATAATTTTTTTCATATTAATTGGATGTTAAATGTACAAATGAAGCAGATATACATGTCATAAGTTGCTTATTGTGTTGAAAATCAGCTTTACACTTGTCATATATTGAGATAAAAAGCCATTGTCATGTTATTTCACAATCTGAACTCAACAGCTGAAAAATCAGATTTTTTCTTTAAAAGCTTCATGGAGGTACCTTTGTATATGGACATAAATTCTTTCAAATATTGGACTGCCATATACCTGATATAGTTTTTTTGACTGGATATTGGTATAGGAATATAAATAAGGCAAGGAAAAGGTTAGAGAAACAAGTTTTTATTGCTCTTAGGTGTATTGCCACTAAACATGGGTAACAGTCGAAAAGAACGTATGGGAAAGTAGTACGTAAACACAAAATGGATTCCTACATTGTTTGATAAAAAATAAACCTGATTAGATACTGCAAAATACTGAATGTCAGCAGACACCTACATATTTTAGGATAATTTTAAGCCCATATTTGATGTCCTTGTGGTTTTAATTAAAAAATTGATTGCATTGGAAAGAAACCACCTGAATTTGTGTTAAATCGAAAGTGAAAGTAGGATTTTTGACGGTAGACATCTTCGGACTATCTGTTTTTTCTTATATGCCATTAAATGTATGTTGATTTTCGGAGTTAAGCTTCCAATTAGGTACCCCTTCCATGAGATATGAGTGTCACTTAGATTAAACTTAAGATGAATCTTGTATGAAAGCTCAATTTTTTTTTATTTAACATAGAAGTCTATGGAGAATTCTTTAGTGGTATTACTCCTTTTAGACAAAAAAGAAGAAATTAAATTTTGATGGTACCATGCTCAAGTTGGCTTTGAACAGTCACAACAGACCCAGTTTGACATTTTCCACACCAAAATGTTACAAAATACATCAAGGTGTCATGTTACAGCTTCAATATGAATATTATGCAATATTTTTGAAAATATTCCCCATGCACTAGATGTACATGCACAGAGGGTATTGAAATATAATTTTATACTTATTTATGACTACAATTATTGAGACTGGTGGATTTAATGTGTTTTTGTAGTAAAAGGGCAGATGATGTTGAAAAAGATTGCAAAAATCAAGAATTTTAACAATTTCATGTTGCGGCATTTAGTCGACTTCAAATATGGTATATGGTGATACCGTTTTTGAAAATTTTATAATCCTACTTATTTTTCCTCATGAATTTTGGTAGTTATAGTTAGAACACATGTAAAATGTACATATGAAAAAATATAAGGCTATAGAAAGCAGCTTTATTTCAGAATTATGTACTTAAAACCAGGTAATTTTAGTGATCCCAGGAAAATTGCATTTGTCACTGGACATTTACTGTTAATTTTTCAAATTGTTAATGTGGATTTTATATTTTTAGAGTATAAATTGACTGTAAATGTACATTTGTGCATCTGGCTAACTTGAAACATAACAAAAGTTGTCAAGAAACATTCATTTATTGAGTTTTGAAGAAAATTACAATTGCAGGTCACAAGAAATAACAGAAATCTGAAAATCAACAATCATAATTTTACAAATTTTGGGCAGTTTGAAGTAATGTTTGCTTAATATCTAGGTATTAGACACCTACATATTTTAGGATAATTTTAAGCCCATATTTGATGTCCTTGTGGTTTTAAATAAAAAATTGATTGCATTGGAAAGAAACCACCTGAATTTGTGTTAAATCGAAAGTGAAAGTAGGATTTTTGACGGTAGACATCTTCGGACTGTCTGTTTTTTCTTATATGCCATTAAATGTATGTTGATTTTCGGAGTTAAACTTCCAATTAGGTACCCCTTCCATGAGATATGAGTGTCACTTAGATTAAACTTAAGATGAATCTTGTATGAAAGCTCAATTTTTTTTTATTTAACATAGAAGTCTATGGAGAATTCTTTAGTGGTATTACTCCTTGAAGAGTTTGACTACTAAATGTGTAACCGATTCCGGACGGACGCGCATCGATTTTCCGGAAATTGCGATTTTTAAAAAAAATAATTTTTGGCAATAATTTTTTTTGACTCTGCGGCTTTTTAAAGGGTCAGTTGGTGAAAGGGGAAACAAACTTAATTTTAATTTAGGCCTAGGTTGTCAGTCATCCAATTGATTCTATCCAGAACTTATGCTACTTACATTTGTATAAGAGGTAACACCTTGAAACATGTGCATAGCTAGCATTATGCAAACTTGGTATCTTTGTTTATTTCATACACAAGTCTATTGTATTGTATGTATATTTCCACATGTCACACAAAAATGTGTTGTACTAACTTTGAGTATTCCAAGGTATCACTTGAAGCTGTAAACAAACCATTTTATGGATTTAGCCAGTATATGTGTAATTCAGTTGAAGTGTAAAAAATATGTAGGTCCGGCAAATGTTTGAAAGGTCTGACACATTGTCCACATCTGCCAGACCTGTTGTCTGACAGACAGGAAAGAGATTTCGACAGCTCTGATGTTCCTGATTTACAGCACAGCTGTCTTTTCCAATGTCTTTAGCTACATTAACAAAAAATTCATTAAATGTTTCAGCCACCTCATTTTGATCATTTATAATTCTATCGTCATCTGTTAAAATAATATTATTTTCAAAATAGCTACCTTTGTTTGTGATAAATGGCTTAATGGTTGGCCAGAAATCTTTTTGTTTTGGTCCACCAACACATCTTTCTATAAAATATTCCCTTATTGATTTTCTTTTGATTTTATTGACAAGATTTCTTTGTGTTCTGTATTTATCCCTGTTGTCTCTTGATCTTATATTGTTATATTTGTTAAAAAGCATTTTTTTCTTGAATATTGCATGTCTTAGTTCTTGGTTCATGTATGGAGCTGGATGTTGTGTGCTCTTGCGTTTTTTCAAGGGTATGTGTTTGTTTACAACATATCTAAGAAGGATGATTCAAAAGTTTCATATGTCTTATGTATATCTTTGTTGTCATTTATTATTTGATCGTCAAGTTTAGCATTATCTAGATCTTGTATGAATGCTTCATAATTGAATTGTTTGTAGCTTCTGTATGTTTTATAAGGGTTTTTTAAAGATGGAGTATTACTCTTGATTTGAACCGCAATCAAATTATGAACATCGCTTAAACCACAGCTGAAATTCATTACGTTTTGCAAAAGAGATTTTCTATTTGTTAGTATAACATTAATAAGGGTAGGATCTGCACCTTTTGTGAAACATGTAGCACATTTTACAATATTTTCTAGGTCACAAATATCACAGACATTGGTCAGAGGTGTACTCTTTTGATCTGACAAAAGATCATAATTTAGGTCACCAAGAATCAGCAAATTATCATATTTTACTGACATTTGATCATATGATTTTACAAAGTCTTGGTTAAAGTCACTATCTGACATTGATGGGGGGCGATACATTCCTGTAATTAACCACTTTTTATTGTTTACATATAGTTCTACACATATGGATTCTATCTTATTACATTCAAGGTTTTTCTTTCTGTCACTTGCCAAATCTGATCTCAGGTAAACTGCCAAGCCACCTCCGTGTATATTTCTGTCATTTCTCCATAGATGATAGTTATTGACTCGAAATTGTGCGTCAGGGAAAGATTCATCTAGTTTTGTTTCTGCTATTATGAGCATGTCAACAATGTTCCGAGATATATAGAAGCTCTTTGATTGAACAAAATTTATATCGTAAACTGTTAATGTTTAAGTAAGAACTAATAAATTTATTAGGGTGTTTCTTTCTTACTTGAATCAGGTTGTCAAAGATGTTGCTTGCTCCATTTGGGCGACTCGGATCTTCATCGTCTTGTATTAGTTCCCTTGTGTCAATGTTTATGTTTATATTGGAAAGACTTCCGGTATAGCTAATTTCATGATCACTGGTCCCGTCAAAACACAAGGCCTTGCCTGGCTACATGATAGCTTGGAAACTAGAATTGGGTACTTAGACAATATATTGCTGTATGTGTGGCTTGGCACTTGTGATTTTACTGTCTATGATAGAAAAACTCGTTATATAACCTTGAAAAAAGACTTGAAAGAAGAAATACAGACATTAATAAACAACTTAAAGGCAATCAAAGACTTAATTACAGTCCATCCAGAATGTAAGGTTACTTTTCTTGAAATACCTATATTTTCAATTTACTTATGGAATAAATGTATGAACCATCCTGAAATAAACCAATTCAAAGAAGAAGATAACACTTTAATAGTAAATATTCACGAAGCTAATAGTCAAATAAGGCAACTCAACAACGCTGATTCAAAAAGATCACCAAACTTTAGTACTGATATATATCATCCAACTACATGCAAATCAAAGAACAAGCACAACAAACCAAGAGACTTGTACAACTTCAATCTATATAAAGACGGTTTGCATCCCGACACCAACTTAGTAAAGGTCTGGCTTCGCAAAATAACTGAAAGAATTAAAATTGATTGTTACTGAGAAAAACACATCATTATACATAGCTTGTAAGGGCGACGATGGAGCATACCACACCGTCCCATACAAGTAAACCTGTATAAACTGTAGATACATTTATTTTTGTAACTGTATATAACCTTTTAGCTTTTAACGTAAAAGAGTGTATTATCTGGAGTGACAATAAATAGTTTATTATATAGGTAGATTTCTGCTCCTATTACAATATTAAAAGTAATTACACAGCTATGGCAGTCGCAAGAATTGACAATGACCGGGATTTAGTGGATGCATGCACTGACAAGTTGGTAGTTAGACAAAAAACAGCAAGTTATAGCAACATCTATATGTTAAATGCAGAAAAATCCTTAAAAAAAAAACTTGAAAGTACAAAAAGGTCCACAATCGAATACTCATTTACAAGTGGGGGTATCTGTGTAAAGCTGGATGCAGTAGCATTTGAACTGTTTATATATAGTTGCGATATATACTTCAGCACTACTAATGACCAATGGTTGGATAATAAGAAAACCACTGCAACATGATAAAGTTGGTAATACTGTACAGTATACTTACCACATTGGCTGCAAAGAAACTCAAACTTATACCATTAATGCCTACCTTACTAAATGTAGTTTATTGATAAATGGGAAAAATGTAGAGAAATTTATAGATGATGACATCAAGGAAATCCATAGCATTATATCACAAACTAAAATAAATGGAGTCCAGATAGATGTAAGATTATTAAATCAAGCGCTAGCATTAAAACTTGAAGAAGCTCTGAGTGAACTGCATTCCTCTGAACAAAACAGAAAAAATGAAAAAACAAATGAAGTTCAAAAGCTTAAAGAGACAAAATGCTACAAATGTAAAAGAAACTGTAAAACCAGAGCTGCCCTATGTCTAAAAGGTCATTGGGTTCACTACATACGTGATAAACTAACTGACCAGGAGATAACCAGTATTGAAGCTCATAGAGACATACCTTATATTTGTAAAGCCTGCAAAGCATCTGGTAATCCAAAGCAAATTAGAAAGATTGACAATATATCATGCTTGAATGTACAACCTAAAATAAGTAACCAGGTTGAGAAAGAAGAAACTAAAACAGCAACTATTAATATAAAAGTACCGAAACAAAGACCGGCTAAACTTACAGCTGCTGAAACCCTCCTGATTGAAGAAAAAAACAGTTGTTTCGCATGCAATAAAATGTTAGAACAAAATATACATACTTGTAGTCTCTGCGAAATGCTATTTCATGATGAATGCATTGACAAAAATGACAATATATGCTATGGGTGTTTAGGAATAACCAAACAAAGGACAGTTATTGACAATTCTGCTCAAGATTCTCCATCCACGAATGAATATACTACTGGATACAATACGAGTCCAAAACCAAACCAGACAAAAATGAGTCCAACAACTATAAATGAAAATGGTGATAGAACAATAGAAACAAATAATGGGTTCCAATATAAAAATCTAAAAGATGATGAAAATTCCGAAAGTACCACACCAAAAACCACCAGCATGTTGAAAATAGATGGGAAATTAACTAACAATAATAACAGCTCTAAAGAAATGAGACAAATTGAACTCAAATTAAAGAAAAAAGAAGAACAACTGAAAATTAAAGAAGCCATATTAAACGATAGTACTTCAGAAAAAACAAAGTTATTAGATAGGCTATTTAAAGCTGAAACTAGGAATTTGGAACTGGAAAATACAGTTAAAACTCTCTATAACAAAATTGAAACATCAGAAAATAAACCATCCAATAACACCTCCAATAATGAAAACACAGACTCTTGTGATGAACTTGTAGCAGGAATAAGGGAGAAAGTTACAAAATTTGTACTTAGCAAAGTAGAAAATGAACTAAATAGGATACTACATTGTAATACTAATAGCAGATGAGCAAAATTACAAAACAAAACAAACTCATCATATCAGAAGACAAGCTCAGTGGGAACCCGATTCAAATAGAAATGAACATTGTCAACCTATATATGATGGGTGGCCTGTTACTAGTGGTTATCAAATGGGCAATGGTGGAGCTTACCACAACGTCCCGTCTGAATATACCACATATTGTAATCAATACCAGCAATATAGTCACTATCAACAACCACAACAGATGATGTCTCCGACAGAACATAGATATGATATGTATGGACCTAAAGACAAGTTGGGCGATGGTGGATCCTACCACAACGTCCCTTCTGGTCTGTATGGTTCAGATTCAACTCGGAAACAATACCATCAAGTAACATACGATCAATCTTACTATAACAATCGTTATCACATGAACAATCATCAGACTGCAGATATTATGACAAATCGAATCGAGGCAAGTCAAATGGGCGATGGTGGAACTTACCACAACGACCCTGCTGGCTATTTCCCTGATCAAAGACAGTATTTTGCTGATGAACGTGATGTTTGTCGATCAAATCTGATTGAAATACAAATTGAAGATCATAACTATGAACAGAAGAATGGTATTAACTCTGATCAACAATCATTATTAGAGGTATCATATACTCATACAGACCCACTAACAAAAGCTGAAACCAAAACGCCAAACTCAAACCTAAAGAATAATTCTGCAAGAACGAGAAAAACAGCGACAACGCAGGATAATGCTGTTAATTATACTAAAATTGGGCAACCTCTATACTACTCAGCACCTAGTAGCAACTATTTTTTAGGAAGCACACAAATCTTACCAGAGAGACACAAAATGTATTCAAATACAATCGGGATGTAAAAAGGCAGCAGAAAGATGTACATACGTTTACTGTCTTAAATATTTTAGATTTTAATTGTAAAAACATATTAACCTGTGGTCCGCTATTTAAAGAAATGGAAAATCTATAGACATATACATGTTACAAGAACATTGGCTATTTGATTGTCAACTGAACATTCTCCAAGAAATTCATCAAGACTATAATGGGGCTGGTAAATCAGTAGATTCAAATGATCCTATCTCACCGTACCAAATGCCACGAGGATATGGAGGCGTAGCGATCCTTTGGCGTAAAGATCTAGACAGTTATATTACACCTCTCCAGGTAGGAAATGAGAGAATTCAATGTATCGAACTTTCAGGAAAGCAGAACATTATACTTATATCAATTTACCTACCATGCAAAAGCTCAGATTCTCACTATGCCAATTTCAAACAATGGGTTGATATACTACACGAGATATTTGAAACCTACGAAAATACCCATCAAATCATTATTGGCGGAGATTTCAATGAAAATATATTAGAAGGAATTGAGTCGCAAAGAAAAAAATATATCAATGATTTTATATCTGACCATCAACTGTGCGCTGTGAAAGTAGGATTAAGATATTGTCACCCTAGTGGACAAGCAACCTCTGGTATTGGCTATGTTTTATATCAAGAAAAGCATGAAAGTGAAGTCCTTAAAATACAGAAACTAGATGTTGTAGCAAACGTTTCGGACCATCAACCAATACAGCTACAATACAAATTTGATCACAACATCAGAAAGAAGCAAAAACAACTATGTAATCATTCATCAAAAGTAAATTGGAACAAAGTTGATAAGCAAACCTATCAAGAAACATTTGACAAGAATATTAATATGATAAATATAAACCCTACCACTATACCACAAATTGATAAAGCTTTTAAAGATCTGTGTGATATCATTGTAAAAACTACAGAAGAAATTGTACCAAAAAGAAAGATCAAGAAAAGAAAACCAAAATTACAGATAATGTCTGAGGATATACTTAAAGCCATAGAACAGAAAAAAAGAGCTTTCTTTATATGGAAAACAAATGGAAGATCAACAGATTCCTTGAACACCTTCTTCATTGAAAAGAAAACAACAACATATGTACTAAGAAAACAATGCAGATTAGAATTAGCTTTTAAAAGAATCGCTGACAAACAAAAAATCATTGATGCTCGATCCAACGACACTGCATTATTTTATAAAATCATAAAACAGCAAAGAGGGAAATTATCCCGTTTTATAGATCAGCTACAAGTGGATAATTCAACATATGAAACACCTGAAGGAATCATGAATGGCTGGAGCACTCATTTTGGACAATTAGCTAAGAAATCTGAAAACAAAGATTTTGACAACGATTATCTGGAACTAATGGAAAGAGAAAAGGACATTATTTTACAAATATGTAGAGACCAATATGATCACAAGGAAGTATCATCAGAAGAGCTTTTAAAAGCAGTTAAACAGTTGAACACTAACAAAGCGGCAGATTATTTTGGAATCACAGCTGAGAATATTATATATGGAAGTAACATCTTTTTAAATTACCTACAAAAATTAATCAACGTAAGCTTCGCAAACGGCCATATCCCAGATAGTTTAAAAATAGGAACATTATTTCCAGTATTTAAGAACAAAGGTGACATCAAAAGTGCAAAAAACTACAGAGGAATAACCGTAGCACCTACTTTTTCTAAGATAATGGAAAAAATTATAAAAATCAGAGAAAATCCAACGATAATGAAAATTCAAAATCCCTTACAGCGAGGTTTCACTGAGAACTCTGCACCTCTACTCTGTGAATTCATAGAGGAGTATGAGAGAGAAAATAAAGATCTGAACTCTCCCACATACATTGGCTTATTAGATGGCAAATCAGCTTTTGACGTAGTGGTACATGCCAATATGATTCGCAGATTATTTCAAATTGGATTCTCAAAACAATCAATAACCCTGATCAACAATCTTTATACAAATGCCAGCTCATGTATTAAATGGAAAAACCAAATACCAAAATCAATGATTAGTATAGAACAAGGAGCGAGACAAGGTGGAACCCTAAGTGCTGATCTTTACAAAGTTTATGTAAATCCACTACTGGACATACTAAGTAATTCAGGACTGGGTGGTAAAATCGGGAATATAAATTGCTGTGCACCTACCTGTGCAGATGATGTTGCATTAATAGCAAATAATCCCTTCGATATCCAAACAATGGTTGACATAGCTGTAGACTTCAGCAAAAGAGAGGGATATCTACTCCAACCACAAAAAAGTGTGGTAATACCAATAAACACATGTAAAAAATCAAAAATGCTAGAAATAAATGATGGTTATTGGAAACTTGATGGAAAGGATATGCCTATTGTAACTCAATCTGCCCATATCAGAATTCAAAAATCAGAGACAAATTCTACACAATCAACAGTAAATGAAAACATAAAGAAAGCCACTAGAGCCTTGTACAGCCCAATGGGAGTAGGACTGCATGGAGAAAATGGAATAGATCCTGAGACTACGATATCATTATTAAGAACCTATGTACTACCTATATTATACTATGGACTTGAAATATTATTACTACAGTCAAGATTTTGGAGCAATTGAACATACATTACAAAAGGTATTGAAGCAAATATTATCACTTTACATAAATGTAGCGGATCCTGCCATTTATATACTATCAGGCCTATTACCGATTGAAGCAGAAATACATATAAAAGTTTTAACATTTTTTGGAAACATAACAAGATCTGAACACACCTCAATTGAATGGAGACTTGCAGAGAGGCAGCTACAAGTTAAATCATATGATAGCAATAGTTGGTTTATGGATATAAGAAAAATTTGCATAAAGTATGATATCACGGATCCATATACATATCTAGAAAATCCACTTCCAAAGTCACAATGGAAAAGTTTGATAACCAAACATGTACACCAATATTGGAAAAATACAATTGAGGAAAATATGTTGTTATACACCAGCTTAAAATACTTAGACTCTAACTATAACATAGGTAGAATACATCCATTATTGAAATCGCAAAGTGCCAACATACAGGACATCAGAAGAATACCAACTCGGCTAAAAATTGTTACAGGAACATATATTCTACAGACAAATAGAGCTGTTTATTCCACACATCTTATTTCTGCAACTTGTAATCTATGTAGAAATGCAGACGAAACCTTACAACATTTTGTATTATGCTGTGAGGCATTGCAGGATATTAGGGAGCCATTAATCAAGAGGATAATAGACGTAGGTAGTGAAGTATTGGCAAATATCAAGGCAAGTCAGCCAATAGATATACTAAAACTTATTATAAATCCGTTTATTTATGTCAATAAGTATGACAGAACCCATAAGAAGTCTCTGGATACCATTGGAGAAGTGCTGGAACCTTTATGTAGACAATTATTATATAAGATCCATAACAAACGATAAGAACTCTTGGGCTTAATGGAGAATAAGAAAAAGGAGAATGGAAAAAAGAACTGATATATTAACATATAATGAAGCTATTAATAGGTGATCAACCCGGTATATGATTTCCTAATGGATGCTTATTTAGTAACCGTCCTGGAGAGTGCGCACATGGACTGCAAAATCCCACTTTATCAAATCTTTTAGATTTTAGATAAGATCCTTCTTTTATTCAAATCTTTTAGATTTTAGATAAGATCCTACTTTTTCAAATCTTTTAGATTTTAGATTATACATTTTAGATTTTAGATAAGATCCTACTTTTTCAAATCTTTTAGATTTTAGATTATCTATCTGCTAGATCTATAACAACCAGTGTATATACATATTTTATGAATCGTTTTATGTGACTGTGATAGGAACTTTTATAAATATTTATTATACGCGTCGCTATATATTATGGTGGTGAATTGACATATTATGTGTTTTATATTGTGGTGATAGTGACTTTTATGTATCCTAGATAGTGACTTTTATATATATATATTACGCATCGTATTTATTATAGTGGTGGATTAACCTTCCTCTTTTATTGAGGTGTGCCTTGATTGGCAGAAATTCGTCTACAGATACAGATATGGTCAAAATAAGAGTCCGAAAAGTTCGGAAGCATACAAGTTCTGCAGTACCAGTCTTCATCTGAGTTAGATAAATTATTGTATTCGAGTATTGGCATATCAATACACTTTATATGGTACCAGTAGCAACAATCGTCGCATAGAATTGCCCGTTGGTTTTTACGTACTGGTTTCTGACAGGCGCTACAGGGATTTTTCACTGGGCCTGGATTTACAGAAATGTCTCCAGATAATAAAAGCTGTAAACATATGGCATGGAGATAATAGTTGTTGTGATGGCGTTTCGAACCGACCTTAGATGTTTGTTTCTGGGGCGTGAATTTTTCCAGCACAAAGTCATCATACAGTGTTGAGTTTATGTTGTTTGCGTAAAACCCAAGATCTTCTATCATGCATGATAATGTTCTTAGTTCTAATTTAGCTGGATAGTCAATAATTCTGTTAGATAACATGAAAAATCACCCTGTCTAACCCGGTCACCATCTTGAACATGTCGTCGCGATTTACGGAATTGACGCAGTTGCAAATGAAATAGATGTCATTTTGAAATTTTTTGACTCGGGAATGAAAATACAAGATTTTAATTAAAATTCCGCGAAATGTTGTTGACGACTTTGGCCTATGTCTATGAATAACATGACGTCATGACTTTGATAGCGAGATGTCATTCTGATTAATTTAACAATGTAAGCACCTTTTATTGTCTTTTGTTACTTAAATACGATTTTTAGAAGTTCATGAAATCATTTTAGTTTTAAAATCATTTATTGGAGACTTTTTTTTTTATTTTTGGCATTCTCTCCGAGACTGCCAACTTTTATCAACTTCCGGACGAAAGGATTTCAATCTCAATATAAGGAAGATTGTGTGTTGCATGCGCATGCCCATGTTGCTGTAGAGCTCTCTGTGCTCGCTATTACTGGTATATATAAACTTTTCATGCCTTCTAAGATTTTACTTGAAATCATTTTGTGCATGTTGTCATATTGAAGAAATTAAATTAAATTTTTGTTTCTTGTAGTTTGAGTCGTTGGTAAGAAAAGCTAATTTGGTACAGTTTTTCCAGTATACTAACACGTACACCATATTTGCTCCTAATGATACAGCGTATGATAACTTGACACCAGATAGAAAACAAATTGTTGATGATTTAACTGGAACAGAACTTGAAAACTTTGTTAAATTTCATGTCAGTAAGTATTGTAAATGAATTGTGGGAAATTTACTTTAAATAGCTCAGCTTCTGCCACCACATGTTTTATTAAAGCTGATTTTCACAACCGTGATAGCCCCCACCACTTTTGTATATGACTTTTACAGCTGACCTCGTACATTCAAACACCAGAACTCCTTGTTACAACATGTCAACTAATTGGCAAATGTGTTTAATAATAATTGTATAAGAGCAGTACCGTCTTAAGGCATGGGCACGCGGGGCAGTTGCCTGGGGGCACCACGAGCATAGGTGCCCCATACTAACCTATGTATGTTGTGTACCGCATGTTTTCAATGTTTAAGCACTGATTTTGTTGGAAGTACCAATACAATAAATATATGTCTAATTTTATCAACCATTTACAGTTTTATTCCTGTGATTGATTGTGTAGGTAGGGCCCCAATGCATTACTTTTCCCGGGGGCCTATAAAGCTGTTAAGACGACCCTGTATCAGAGTATAGTGATTTATTTGTTTGGATGTCTCTGATTGAGATCTATAAATATCTACAATGATTGTTTTACCTCTATATTGTACCACACCAGGTAATGTGGGTGACCTTTTCAACCTGGTTCCAATGAAGCCCTATTCCCATCATAAGGCAAAGTTTTAGTCGCAATATTAGTCTTTGAAAGTCAGTAATTTTCACCAATAATCAGACTTTTTCTTCAATATTCACATGTAAGAACCTCTCATGTCCCTGGATTATTTTTATTTTCAATTTATCAGGTGATATTGTTGTGTTAAATTCATTTAAAAATTAAAGTTTATCATTGATATTAAAGGTACCTCAACATTCTGATACTATTTTAGTTTCACATTCTGATACTATTTTAGTTTCACATTCTGATACTATTTTAGTTTCACATTCTGGTACTATTTTAGTTTCACCTTTCAATACTTTTATGTATTTTAGGGAACTGTTTTTTTTTATTTTAAAAAACTGAAATGCAGTTTCTCCTGTTGATAAATATATTAAAATTATTGTACTATTGACAATTCCCTTTGAGAATGAAAAAATCTAGCAGTTTATAATCTGTTTATTTTCTCTCTATTAAAGTTGAACAGAGGCTGATGACAGGAGAATTCCGGGACAAGTCTGAAAAACCAAAGCATGTCGTCAGCTAGACTATATTTCAATCGACGAGAAGTAAGTTTGATCACAAGATATCAAATAAGGGTAATAACAAAATTACAGAACACCGAGCAATCTTCCAAAGGGAAAGTCAAAACTCATATATCAACAAACAGACAAAATCAGTCAACAACCGGAAAACTGGGAAAACTGCAATGGCTCTGATAGAAGGACAGATAATACAATGGCTAAAAGAAAAAGGACAAACAGTGATGTACAAAACACTACACAAAAAACTACAGATTTAGCAATATGAACCGTACATAAAACTGGGGGTTAACTCAAGTGCTCCAGCAGGATAAAACCAGAGGTTAACTCAGGTGCTCCAGCAGGATAAAACCAGGGGTTAACTCAGGTGCTCCAGCAGGATAAGACCAGGGGTTAACTCAGGTGCCCCAGCAGGATAAAACCAGGGGTTAACTCAGGTGCTCCAGCAGGATAAAACCAGGGGTTAACTCAGGTGCTCCAGCAGGATAAAACTAGGGGTTAACTCAGGTGTTCCAACAGGATAAAACCAGGGGTTAACTCAAGTGCTCCAGCAGGATAAAACCAGGGGTTAACTCAGGTGCTCCAGCAGGATAAGACCAGGGGTTAACTCAGGTGCTCCAGCAGGATAAAACCAGGGGTTAACTCAGGTGCTCCAGCAGGGTAGCAAACTCTGCAGGAATGATGTTTGAAAGAGTCTCTACAAAAGTACTTTATTTTGTTCTTATTGAATGAAAAACATGGCTGCCATAAGACAAACTTAAAACAAAAATCCTGTATGAAATTACTTCACCAATTTTAACCTAGTTTTACAGGAATTATGTATGACAAGTCTTTTACAATTTACTTCATTTTATTTTGATAGCAAGAAAAACATGGCAGCCATTTACAGTTCCTACTTTTTGATTGACAAATTACAAAAAAAAATCTTATTTGAAATTACTTGGCCAATAATAGGAATTGTTTGTTTGATGGTGTTTGGTGCCACTTTCAACAATATTTCAGCTATATCGTTGTGGTAAGTTTTATTGGTGGAGGAAATCGAAGGACCCGGAGAAAACCACTGACCTGTCGCAAGTCACTAACAAACTTTATCACATAATATTGTACACCTCGCCATGATCGAGATTCGAACTCATAACATCAGTGGTGATAGGCACTAATTGCATAGGTAGTTGTAAATCCAACTATCATACATACCATCACGGCCCCTGACTTTGGTGGGAGTGGCCTTATAACTCAAGAAGAGTACTACTGTACCCAGTCATTATAGAGATTGGTGAAACAGTGCCAAGACTGTAAATCAAAATCAGACAGGAAATACATTTCTCCAGGTGGCGTACAGGAAATAAATTTGTTGTCATTTTGTTTTAGGCATCGTCAGGATGGTTTGGTCCTACAACATTTTTTGTCAACGGAGCCAACATTTCTCCTGAGCAGAAGGACTTAGTGGCTGTTAATGGAGTGGTTCCTGGATTTATGAAACAAGCCGCCAGGTGCTGTACCAGTACACTCGGACACCAGATAATGTCAAAGTCAAATCTACGTAAGTACCCAACATAACATCTTGGTTAAATGTACTTAAAGTTTCTTTGAAATGGAACCACCATTATTGTTAATCACTACCAGAAAACAAGCAAAAAAAGACAGAAATATACAACATATTTGTCGTTCCTGGTTTACTGGGAATTGTCTACTGCACGTAACTGTGTCAATCACGGTAAACCATTGATCATAGTCAAATGTGAAATAGTTATACATTGTATAGAGAAATCATGCACACTAAATTTAGATATTTATGTTTTGTTGTTTGGTCTAAAACATGTAATTACATTGTATATTATTGAGTGAGTGAGTAATTGTTGTTTAATGCCATTCAGCAATTTTTCAGCTATATCATAGCGAGAACAAGTTAATTTTAAATGAGATGATGATGAGGTCGGCTTTGTACTAGACCAACACACTTAGTTAGATTTTTATAGTGCTAGCTCACTGAAACAACAGTCAGCGGGTAGACATGTCGCTCCACTTGGACCCATAATTCTGATTCCGAGCCAACCAGTCTTTGCTCTTTCTTCTTAATGCTGCCTGCTTAGCAGAGAAGCAACAAACACCAATTTTATAGTCTTTGGTTTGACCCGACCTTGGCTCGAACCAACGATCTACCACACTTGAGGTGAGCATGCGAATCATTATGCCACCGATGTGGTTTGTATTTTATTGGTAATTAGTTTGTATTTTATTGGTAATTAGTTTGTTTATTATTGGTAATTACATTGTTTATTATTGGTAATTACATTGTTTATTATTGGTAATTACATTGTTTATTATTGGTAATTAGATTGTTTATTATTGGTAATTACATTGTTTATTATTTGTAAACTAGACATTTTTTCTTTGATCTCACTTAGTGATATTGTCAGTATTAATAAACCTACTGGAAAGTATCAGTCAGTATGATATCTCACACAGTGATATTGTCAGTATTAATAAACCTACTGAAAAATATCAGTCAGTATGATATCTCACACAGTGATATTGTCAGTATTAATAAACCTACTGGAAAGTATCAGTCAGTATGATATCTCACACAGTGATATTGTCAGTATTAATAAACCTACTGGAAAGTATCAGTCAGTATGATATCTCACACAGTGATATTGTCAGTATTAATAAACCTACTGGAAAGTATCAGTCAGTATGATGTCATATTATGACTTTTAATACAGATACAAACAATAACATCAGTTTTAAAGCTCTGGACAGACATTATCACTAGTATCACAGCTCATCCTATGTCTGTCTCGGCTTCAAAACTGACATTATTTTATATGTATTTTAGTTTTCAGAAAATTCTACACAGATTCTAAACAAGCTTGCTATATTAGAGGAATCTCGGACTGAGAATTGCCCGTTGGTTTTTACGTCCTGGTTTCTGACAGGCGCTACAGGGATTTTTCACTGGACCTGGATTTACAGAAATGTCTCCAGATAATAAAAGCTGTAAACATATGGCATGGAGATAATAGTTGTTATGATATTTGGTATTGGTGTGATGGCGTTTCGAACCGACCTTAGATGTTTGTTTCTGGGGCGTGAATTTTTTCAGCACAAAGTCATCATACAGTGTCGAGTTTATGTTGTTTGCGTAAAACCCAAGATCTTCTATCATGCATGATAATGTTCTTAGTTCTAATTTAGCTGGATAGTCAATAATTCTGTTAAATAACATGAAAATAGAGACTGCCAAAATCACCACGTCTAACCCGGTCGCCATCTTGAACATGTCGTCATGATTTACGGAATTGACGCAGTTGCAAATGAAATAGATGTCGTTTTGAAATTTTTTGACTCGGGAATGAAAATACAAGATTTTAATTAAAATTCCTCGAAATGTTGTTGACGACTTTGGCCTATGTCTATGAATAACATGACGTCATGACTTTGATAACGAGATGTCATTCTGATTAATTTAACAATGTAAGCACCTTTTATTGTCTTTTGTTACTTAAATACGATTTTTAGAAGTTCATGAAATCATTTTAGTTTTAAAATCATTTATTGGAGACTTTTTTTTTTTATTTTTGGCATTCTCTCCGAGACTGCCAACTTTTTATCAACTTCCGGACGAAAGGATTTCAATCTCAATATAAGGAAGATTGTGTGTTGCATGTGCATGCCCATGTTGCTGTAGAGCTCTCTGTGCTCACTATTACTGGTATATATAAACTTTTCATGCCTTCTAAGATTTTACTTGAAATCATTTTGTGCATGTTGTCATATTAAAGAAATTAAATTAAATTTTTGTTTCTTGTAGTTTGGGTCGTTGGTAAGAAAAGCTAATTTGGTACAGTTTTTCCAGTATTCTAGCACGTACACCATATTTGCCCCTAATGATACAGCGTATGATAACTTGACACCAGATAGAAAACAAATTGTTGATGATTTAACTGGAACAGAACTTGAAAACTTTGTTAAATTTCATGTCAGTAAGTATTGTAAATGAATTGTGGGAAATTTACTTTAAATAGCTCAGCTTCTGCCACCACATGTTTGTTTCGGCCGCCAATAGAGATGTTTTATTAAAGCTGATTTTCACGACCGTGACGGCCCCCACCACTTTTGTATATGACTTTTACAGCTGACCTCGTACATTCAAACACCAGAACTCCTTGTTACAACATGTCAACTAATTGGCAAATGTGTTTAATAATAATTGTATAAGAGCAGTACCGTCTTAAGGCATGGGCACGCGGGGCAGTTGCCTGGGGGCACCACGAGCATAGGCGCCCCATACTAACCTATGTATGTTGTGTACCGCATGTTTTCAATGTTTAAGCACTGATTTTGTTGGAAGTACCAATACAATAAATATATGTCTAATTTTATCAACCATTTACAGTTTTATTCCTGTGATTGATTGTGTAGGTAGGGCCCCAATGCGTTACTTTTCCCGGGGGCCTATAAAGCTGTTAAGACGACCCTGTATCAGAGTATAGTGATTTATTTGTTTGGATGTCTCTGATTGAGATCTATAAATATCTACAATGATTGTTTTACCTCTATATTGTACCACACCAGGTAATGTGGGTGACCTTTTCAACCTGGTTCCAATGAAGCCCTATTCCCATCATAAGGCAAAGTTTTAGTCGCAATATCAGTCTTTGAAAGTCAGTAATTTTCACCAATAATCAGACTTTTTCTTCAATATTCACATGTAAGAACCTCTCATGTCCCTGGATTATTTTTATTTTCAATTTATCAGGTGATATTGTTGTATTAAATTCATTTAAAAATTAAAGTTTATCATTGATATTAAAGGTAACTCAACATTCTGATACTATTTTAGTTTCACATTCTGATACTATTTTAGTTTCACCTTACAGTACTTTTATGTATTTTAGGGAACTGTTTTTTTTTATTTTAAAAAACTGTGAAATGCAGTTTCTCCTGTTGATAAATATATTAAAATTATTGTACTATTGACAATTCCCTTTGAGAATGAAAAAATCTAGCAGTTTATAATCTGTTTATTTTCTCTCTATTAAAGTTGAACAGAGGCTGATGACAGGAGAATTCCGGGACAAGTCTGAAAAACCAAAGCATGTCGTCAGCTAGACTATATTTCAATCGACGAGAAGTAAGTTTGATCACAAGATATCAAATAAGGGTAATAACAAAATTACAGAACACCGAGCAATCTTCCAAAGGGAAAGTCAAAACTCATATATCAACAAACAGACAAAATCAGTCAACAACCGGAAAACTGGGAAAACCGCAATGGGCCTGATAGAAGGACAGATAATACAACGGCTAAAAGAAAAAGGACAAACAGTGATGTACAAAACACTACACAAAAAACTACAGATTTAGCAATATGAACCATACATAAAACTGGGGGTTAACTCAAGTGCTCCAGCAGGATAAAACCAGGGGTTAACTCAGGTGCTCCAGCAGGATAAAACCAGGGGTTAACTCAGGTGCTCCAGCAGGATAAAACCAGGGGTTAACTCAGGTTCTCCAGCAGGATAAAACCAGGGGATAACTCAGGTGCTCCAGCAAGATAAGACCAGGGGTTAACTCAGGTGCTCCAGCAGGATAAAACCAGGGGTTAACTTAGGTGCTCCAGCAGGATAAGACCAGGGGTTAACTCAGGTGCTCCAGCAGGATAAAACCAGGGGTTAACTCAGGTGTTCCAGCAGGATAAAACCAGGGGTTAACTCAGGTGCTCCAGCAGGATAAAACCAGGGGTTAACTCAGGTGCTCCAGCAGGATAAGACCAGGGGTTAACTCAGGTGCTCCAGTAGGATAAAACCAGGGGTTAACTCAGGTGCTCCAGCAGGATAAAACCAGGGGTTAACTCAGGTGCTCCAGCAGGATAAGACCAGGGGTTAACTCAGGTGCTTCAGCAGGATAAGACCAGGGGTTAACTCAGGTGCTCCAGCAGGATAAAACCAGGGGTTAACTCAGGTGCTTCAGCAGGATAAGACCAGGGGTTAACTCAGGTGCTCCAGCAGGATAAAACCAGGGGTTAACTTAGGTGCTCCAGCAGGATAAGACCAGGGGTTAACTCAGGTGCTCCAGCAGGATAAGACCAGGGGTTAACTCAGGTGCTCCAGCAGGATAAAACCAGGGGTTAACTCAGGTGCTTCAGCAGGATAAGACCAGGGGTTAACTCAGGTGCTCCAGCAGGATAAAACCAGGGGTTAACTCAGGTGCTCCAGCAGGATAAGACTAGGGGTTAACTCAGGTGCTCCAGTAGGATAAAACCAGGGGTTAACTCAGGTGCTCCAGCAGGATAAAACCAGGGGTTAACTCAGGTGCTCCAGCAGGATAAGACCAGGGGTTAACTCAGGTGCTTCAGCAGGATAAGACCAGGGGTTAACTCAGGTGCTCCAGCAGGATAAAACCAGGGGTTAACTCAGGTGCTTCAGCAGGATAAGACCAGGGGTTAACTCAGGTGCTCCAGCAGGATAAAACCAGGGGTTAACTTAGGTGCTCC
This sequence comes from Bathymodiolus brooksi, assembly GCA_963680875.1. NCBI lineage: Eukaryota > Metazoa > Mollusca > Bivalvia > Mytilida > Modiolidae > Bathymodiolus > Bathymodiolus brooksi. The sequence goes on along the minus strand of OY804584.1, from coordinate 8,274,351 downwards.
AGCAGGATAAGACCAGGGGTTAACTCAGGTGCTCCAGCAGGATAAAACCAGGGGTTAACTCAGGTGCTCCAGCAGGGTAACAAACTCTGCAGGAATGATGTTTGAAAGAGTCTCTACAAAAGTACTTTATTTTGTTCTTATTGAATGAAAAACATGGCTGCCATAAGACAAACTTAAAACAAAAATCCTGTATGAAATTACTTCACCAATTTTAACCTAGTTTTACAGGAATTATGTATGAAAAGTCTTTTACAATTTACTTCATTTTATTTTGATAGCAAGAAAAACATGGCAGCCATTTACAGTTCCTACTTTTTGATTGACAAATTACAAAAAAAAATCTTATTTGAAATTACTTGGCCAATAATAGGAATTGTTTGTTTGATGGTGTTTGGTGCCACTTTCAACAATATTTCAGCTATATCGTTGTGGTAAGTTTTATTGGTGGAGGAAATCGGAGGACCCGGAGAAAACCACCGACCTGTCGCAAGTCACTAACAAACTTTATCACATAATATTGTACACCTCACCATGATCGAGATTCGAACTCATAACATCAGTGGTGATAGGCACTAATTGCATAGGTAGTTGTAAATCCAACTATCATACATACCATCACGGCCCCTGACTTTGATGGGAGTGGCCTTATAACTCAAGAAGAGTACTACTGTACCTAGTCATTATGGAGATTGGTGAAACAGTGCCAAGACTGTAAATCAAAATCAGACAGGAAATACATTTCTCCAGATGGCGTACAGGAAATAAATTTGTTGTCATTTTGTTTTAGGCATCGTCAGGATGGTTTGGTCCTACAACATTTTTTGTCAACGGAGCCAACATTTCTCCTGAGCAGAAGGACTTGGTGGCTGTTAATGGAGTGGTTCATGGATTGATGATATGGATTGATGAAACAAGCCGCCAGGTGGCGTACCAGTACACTCAGACACCAGATAATGTCAAAGTCAAATCTACGTAAGTACCCAACATAACATCTTGGTTAAATGTACTTAAAGTTTCTTTGAAATGGAACCACATTATTGTTAATCACTACCAGAAAACAAGCAAAAAAAGACAGAAATATACAACATGTTTGTCGATCCTGGTTTACTGGGAATTGTCTATTGCACGTAACTGTGTCAATCACGGTAAACCATTGATCATAGTCAAATGTGAAATAGTTATACATTGTATAGAGAAATCATGCACACTAAATTTAGATATCTATGTTTTGTTGTTTGGTCTAAAACATGTAATTACATTGTATATTATTGAGTGAGTGAGTAATTGTTGTTTAATGCCAATTCAGCAATTTTTCATCTATATCATAGTGAGAACAAGTTAATTTTAAATGAGATGATGATGAGGTCGGCTTTGTACTAGACCAACACACTTAGTTAGATTTTTATAGTGCTAGCTCACTGAAACAACAGTCAGCGGGTAGACATGTCGCTCCACTTGGACCCATTATTCTGATTCCGAGCCAACCAGTCTTTTCTCTTTCTTCTTAATGCTGCCTGCTTAGCAGAGAAGCAACAAACACCAATTTTATAGTCTTTGGTTTGACCCGACCTTGGCTCGAACCAACGATCTACCACACTTGAGGCGAGCATGCGAATCATTATGCCACCGATGTGGTTTGTATTTTATTGGTAATTAGTTTGTTTATTATTGGTAATTAGATTGTTTATTATTGGTAATTACATTCTTTATTATTGGTAATTAGATTGTTTATTATTGGTAATTACATTGTTTATTATTTGTAAACTAGACATTTTTTCTTTGATCTCACTTAGTGATATTGTCAGTATTAATAAACCTACTGGAAAATATCAGTCAGTATGATATCTCACACAGTGATATTGTCAGTATTAATAAACCTACTGGAAAGTATCAGTCAGTATGATATCTCACACAGTGATATTGTCAGTATTAATAAACCTACTGGAAAATATCAGTCAGTATGATGTCTCACACAGTGATATTGTCAGTATTAATAAACCTACTGGAAAGTATCAGTCAGTATGATGTCTCACACAGTGATATTGTCAGTATTAATAAACCTACTGGAAAGTATCAGTCAGTATGATATCTCACACAGTGATATTGTCAGTATTAATAAATCTACTGGAAAGTATCAGTCAGTATGATATCTCACACAGTGATATTGTCAGTATTAATAAACCTACTGGAAAATATCAGTTCAGTATGATATCTCACACAGTGATATTGTCAATATTAATAAACCTACTGGAAAGTATCAGTCAGTATGATGTCTCACACAGTGATATTGTCAGTATTAATAAACCTACTGGAAAGTATCAGTCAGTATGATATCTCACACAGTGATATTGTCAGTATTAATAAACCTACTGGAAAGTATCAGTCAGTATGATGTCTCACACAGTGATATTGTCAGTATTAATAAACCTACTGGAAAGTATCAGTCAGTATGATATCTCACACAGTGATATTGTCAGTATTAATAAATCTACTGGAAAATATCAGTCAGTATGATGTCTCACACAGTGATGTTGTCAGTATTAATAAACCTACTGGAAAGTATCAATCAGTATGATGTCTCACACAGTGATAGTGTCAGTATTAATAAACCTACTGGAAAGTATCAGTCAGTATGATATCTCACACAGTGATATTGTCAGTATTAATAAACCTACTGGAAAGTATCAGTCAGTATGATGTCTCACACAGTGATATTGTCAGTATTAATAAACCTACTGGAAAGTATCAAGTCAGTATGATGTCTCACACAGTGATATTGTCAGTATTAATAAACCTACTGGAAAGTATCAGTCAGTCTGATATCTCACACAGTGATATTGTCAGTATTAATAAATCTACCGGAAAGTATCAGTCAGTATGATGTCTCACACAGTGATATTGTCAGTATTAATAAATCTACTGGAAAGTATCAGTCAGTATCACACAGTGATATTGTCAGTATTAATAAACCTACTGGAAAGTATCAGTCTGTATGATATCTCACACAGTGATATTGTCAGTATTAATAAACCTACTGGAAAGTATCAGTCAGTATGATATCTCACACAGTGATATTGTCAGTATTAATAAACCCTCTGGAAAGTATCAGTCAGTATGATATCTCACACAGTGATATTGTCAGTATTAATAAACCTACTGGAAAGTATCAGTCAGTATGATATCTCACACAGTGATATTGTCAGTATTAATAAACCTACTGGAAAGTATCAGTCAGTATGATATCTCACACAGTGATATTGTCAGTATTAATAAACCTACTGGAAAATATCAGTCAGTATGATATCTCACACAGTGATATTGTCAGTATTAATAAATCTACTGGAAAGTATCAGTCAGTATGATATCTCACACAGTGATATTGTCAGTATTAATAAATCTACTGGAAAGTATCAGTCAGTATGATATCTCACACAGTGATATTGTCAGTAAAAATAAACCTACAGGAAAGTATCAGTCAGTATGATATCTCACACAGTGATATTGTCAATATTAATAAACCTACTGGAAAATATTAGTCAGTATGATATCTCACACAGTGATATTGTCAGCATTAATAAACCTACTGGAAAATATCAGTCAGTATGATATCTCACACAGTGATATTGTCAGTATTAATAAACCTACTGGAAAATATCAGTCAGTATGATATCTCACACAGTGATATTGTCAGTATTAATAAATCTACTGGAAAGTATCAGTCAGTATGATGTCTCACACAGTGATATTGTCAGTATTAATAAACCTACTCTACTGGAAAGTATCAGTCAGTATGATATCTCACACAGTGATATTGTCAGTATTAATAAACCTACTGGAAAGTATCAGTCAGTATGATATCTCACACAGTGATATTGTCAGTATTAATAAACCTACTGGAAAGTATCAGTCAGTATGATGTCTCACACAGTGATATTGTCAGTATTAATAAACCTACTGGAAAGTATCAGTCAGTATGATATCTCACACAGTGATATTGTCAGTATTAATAAATCTACTGGAAAATATCAGTCAGTATGATGTCTCACACAGTGATGTTGTCAGTATTAATAAACCTACTGGAAAGTATCAATCAGTATGATGTCTCACACAGTGATAGTGTCAGTATTAATAAACCTACTGGAAAGTATCAGTCAGTATGATATCTCACACAGTGATATTGTCAGTATTAATAAACCTACTGGAAAGTATCAGTCAGTATGATGTCTCACACAGTGATATTGTCAGTATTAATAAACCTACTGGAAAGTATCAAGTCAGTATGATGTCTCACACAGTGATATTGTCAGTATTAATAAACCTACTGGAAAGTATCAGTCAGTCTGATATCTCACACAGTGATATTGTCAGTATTAATAAATCTACCGGAAAGTATCAGTCAGTATGATGTCTCACACAGTGATATTGTCAGTATTAATAAATCTACTGGAAAGTATCAGTCAGTATCACACAGTGATATTGTCAGTATTAATAAACCTACTGGAAAGTATCAGTCAGTATGATATCTCACACAGTGATATTGTCAGTATTAATAAACCTACTGGAAAGTATCAGTCAGTATGATGTCTCACACAGTGATATTGTCAGTATTAATAAACCTACTGGAAAGTATCAGTCAGTATGATATCTCACACAGTGATATTGTCAGTATTAATAAATCTACTGGAAAATATCAGTCAGTATGATGTCTCACACAGTGATGTTGTCAGTATTAATAAACCTACTGGAAAGTATCAATCAGTATGATGTCTCACACAGTGATAGTGTCAGTATTAATAAACCTACTGGAAAGTATCAGTCAGTATGATATCTCACACAGTGATATTGTCAGTATTAATAAACCTACTGGAAAGTATCAGTCAGTATGATGTCTCACACAGTGATATTGTCAGTATTAATAAACCTACTGGAAAGTATCAAGTCAGTATGATGTCTCACACAGTGATATTGTCAGTATTAATAAACCTACTGGAAAGTATCAGTCAGTCTGATATCTCACACAGTGATATTGTCAGTATTAATAAATCTACCGGAAAGTATCAGTCAGTATGATGTCTCACACAGTGATATTGTCAGTATTAATAAATCTACTGGAAAGTATCAGTCAGTATCACACAGTGATATTGTCAGTATTAATAAACCTACTGGAAAGTATCAGTCTGTATGATATCTCACACAGTGATATTGTCAGTATTAATAAACCTACTGGAAAGTATCAGTCAGTATGATATCTCACACAGTGATATTGTCAGTATTAATAAACCCTCTGGAAAGTATCAGTCAGTATGATATCTCACACAGTGATATTGTCAGTATTAATAAACCTACTGGAAAGTATCAGTCAGTATGATATCTCACACAGTGATATTGTCAGTATTAATAAACCTACTGGAAAGTATCAGTCAGTATGATATCTCACACAGTGATATTGTCAGTATTAATAAACCTACTGGAAAATATCAGTCAGTATGATATCTCACACAGTGATATTGTCAGTATTAATAAATCTACTGGAAAGTATCAGTCAGTATGATATCTCACACAGTGATATTGTCAGTATTAATAAATCTACTGGAAAGTATCAGTCAGTATGATATCTCACACAGTGATATTGTCAGTAAAAATAAACCTACAGGAAAGTATCAGTCAGTATGATATCTCACACAGTGATATTGTCAATATTAATAAACCTACTGGAAAATATTAGTCAGTATGATATCTCACACAGTGATATTGTCAGCATTAATAAACCTACTGGAAAATATCAGTCAGTATGATATCTCACACAGTGATATTGTCAGTATTAATAAACCTACTGGAAAATATCAGTCAGTATGATATCTCACACAGTGATATTGTCAGTATTAATAAATCTACTGGAAAGTATCAGTCAGTATGATGTCTCACACAGTGATATTGTCAGTATTAATAAACCTACTCTACTGGAAAGTATCAGTCAGTATGATATCTCACACAGTGATATTGTCAGTATTAATAAACCTACTGGAAAGTATCAAGTCAGTATTAGAGATGCCAGTCAAAAATCAATTACAGGGGATGCTTGCTGTTTTTGAACCATTAGATAGAGCTCAATCTAAGAAGAACTTTGAGCCTTCATTTGTAAAAATCGGATGAAGGGTTCAAAAGTTATGAGCATCTGAAATTGCCTATTTTTGGTCGATAATTTTCCAAAGATGGCCACCATCAATAATGGTTTTAATGACTGTTTTAGAGTTCTGATTTTCTGTGTAAACAGCAGATAATGTCTCTACTTTTGTTTTTTTCCCATAGATTATAAGTTATTCTGTCAGAAAAATGAAACTGAACATGCTCGAAGTAATATTTGCTATTTGTTTTACTGTCCAAAATGTATGGCGGAGCCACTTTTGATCTTGACCGAAAGGTCCATATGGCTCACATTGCCATAATTTTGTCAGAAAATAACTTATCTGACATCATAATAGAAGAAATTGTGTGTAGAAATACTTGTTTTGTGTGCAATTATAACATATGAATCACCTTTTACATCTTTTTGTGGAATTATGAATCCATAAAGGTAGGTGTGCAATTAGTGTTCAACACTATTTGAGAATGGCACCGTTTCACAGCAGTTATATGGGAAAATGACACAAAAAGCTTCATATTTCCTAAACTAAAAATGATATCCGCACAAAATTTTGAAGGTAATACCACAGTGTTGTGCACGTTCTGTTGGACGTGATGTTTTTTTTGTCGACGCAAGAAATGGCAGCCATTTTGTTCAAAATGGCCGCCATTTTTTCATAAAATTCATCAAACAGGGAACCTGTTCCAAAATAATTTGATAATTTTTTTTATCAATATAATTAATATCACTGAAAAAATGGATATGGAGATTTGTACTAATGACCTCTTATTTGTTTTAGCATTTTATTAAGGAATAATTGTCATATTGGTGACCATTTTGAAAACAAAATGGCTGCCATTGCTTTAAAATTCGTTGCTCAAATTTACGTTTTTTATGATTACTCTATTGTTTCTAGTCAGAATTTGATCATCAAGGTATCAAATTAAAGATATTTTAATAATCTATAACCTCAAGTAACTAATAAATTAAACTGAATACTTTTCATACCAATATGTAATCCCCCATGGGGTGAAGATTCCAGACACCTAGTACTACCACTTGCCGAAAGTTTAACTGGTCAGCTTGATATATATATATATATATATATTTGTAGGTGTTTTTGCTTTCCTACCTCAATGTCTTGCTATCATGATGTAGCTGTACAATTGCTGAAAGTGATGTTATATGCAACAATCACCCAACAAGCATGATAGTGAAACACCTCTAAACTAAACTTCCTTAAGACCAGCTTGTGTTTAAAATAGATGGATATTATTTGCACGCTTTACACATTTCCTACGAAAGGCTACATATGGAACTTTATTTAAAATAAAGTTTATGTTGTTTATATAGGATGCTGTTTATATTCAGGTTTCCCTTGATTGCAATTTGAGCAAGTAAATTTGTTTCAGTCTTACTCTCCATGCCATTCGAATCCCGCTCATGGTAACTTAAGGTGTACTTGATACCACATTATTGTGTGATAAAATTCGTCAGTGACTTGCAACAGGTATGTGGTTTTCTCCAGGTACTCGGGTTTACGCCACCAATAAAAGTGACCACCACAATATAACTGAAATATTGTTGAAAATGAAACTGGCATTAAACACCATAACCCAACTCTCCGACTCCATGTCAAAGTTTCAGTCTTGCTCATTACTATTCTAATTTGCTTCTTAAAACATGTTCAATGAAAACAACAACAAAATATTAAGTTCATTCATTTATTATTTAGGAAATATCTGGTGTATTTTTTAAATACATCATCTATTGTCACATGTATTGTGGTCTGAATAAGTCCAGCTACATGTAAAACTAAATATATAATAAATTATTCTTCAATAGAGACCAGAACTCCCAACCATCTGTAAAGAAAAATATTAATGAAATTTTCAACATAGTGTATTAGTAATGAACCAGAACAACTAATGAAGACAAAATGTTGGCCAGCAACATTTTTCATCTCTTTATTGAATATTTAATTATGATATAAATTATGGACTCAGCTGTAAATTATCCTGCAGGCTGCAGTCCTAAGTTCAGGTAATATCCCAAGGCCAGCTTGGATCACATGTCTTTGACCAGCAAAGCATACTGTCAGGTGAACTGGAAAAAAAACCAGAAGGGACCACAAAGAAACAGTTCTAACTACATATTATCATTTCATAACTACTATTTTAATAAATAAAATTCACAATGTATTTAAGCAAAAAAAATTACCAGTGTTTCAAATTTTTAGTATTGACCCCAACTTTTCGTGTCTCAAGTTTTTATTGACATTTTTGGACAAAGTTAAAGTCAGATCCTTGTTCTGTATAACCTACAATGTAGGTTAACATATATTATATACGTTTTGTCTACTTATACGACCTTCCCCTTTTCGAGAATATTAGTAGAAACACTGGTATTTTTGTTCATTGGTCTTATCTATTTTTCCTTAAAAGTACCATGGCTTATCAATAAAATAAATGATAAATAGTTTGATGTATTGGTTTTAATGTCACTTGTCACATCTTGTTATTCTGGCCACGAATTCATCATCCCATGCAAAAGACAAAGAAAAAAAACACTTTTTTTCTTATCTGTAGTAAGCAACCATTACACTGACCCATATATATATATATTTATTACATAATGATTTTATTTAAGCAATTTTATTGGCTATCATGCTGTCACCTGACATTCCGTAAAATTTGATATTGCTTGATTAAAACTTGTATTGACTTGGGTTTCACTTTCGTTTTCCATTGCATTATGTATGACGTCATAATGAAGTGATTAATTTCATATTGACTTGGTTTCACTTTCACTTTTCATTATAATGTAATAAAACAATTACAGTCTTTTGTATCGGTCAATACAAGTTTTTATGGACCTTAGAAATCAATATTCACCTTAGCCTAAAGGCTTCGGTGAATATCGTTTTTAAGGTCCATAAAAACTTGTATTGACCTCAGCAAAAGACTATAATTGTATAATATATATATATATATATATACAGCAAACATTACACTGACCCATATATATATATATATAAGCGAATGGTGCTGCAGTGTAACAATGGTGTGGGTTCAAATCCCGTCGAGGGAAGAACAAAAATTTGACAGCTCTAAAATCTAATTCTAACACTGTTTGGTTTAATTTTCAGACGTATATAATATTTAGTATTAACCTAGTATCCTTTAAAGTAACTTTGAGATCCAGTGGGACAGATATATTGTATGGTTGTCACTTGCTTCTAGACGTTTGTATAATATACTTTATTTCCTGTGACTGTATAATGAATAATTCTTCATTATCCTATCCAATATATTAAAAATTGCTGAGTTAGATTGCTGTCAAATTATAATATTAAGTATATATGTACCATCTACACACGCTTATACACATGTCTTACGCCTATCCCTAGATTTGCCTTACGAGACAAGGTAACACTACGACTATTGAAGCTCCTTTTTTAGGGAGTGGATGTAGTCGAGTGGTCTAGGGCGCTGGACGTAAGGCTAAGCGAATGGTGCTGCAGTGTAACAATGGTGTGGGTTCAAATCCCGTCGAGGGAAGAACAAAAATTTGACAGCTCTAAAATCTAATTCTAACACTGTTTGGTTTAATTTTCAGACGTATATATATATATATATATATACATCTCACCAATTGATGTGATAACTTTCATAAAATAAAACTAACCGGTATAATCCTTGTTTGTTAACAAACAGTAGATCATATCTCTGTTGATGGCATGTGACATCAAGTACTGTTTACAAATATCATTCAGCTCACTTGTGCTGGACTGGTTGAAATTCTGTAGCAGATCATGCAGAAGTGATTGACCTGCAGAGAACAAAAACTAAATACTGAATTTAATTATGCCAAATACAAAAGATCATTATAATGTGATGCTTACAAAAAAATTAATTTCATTTCAAGATCTAAAGTACACTGGCCTGAGAAGACCAGACCTTCCGCAAATCTCTAACAAACTTTATTACATAATGCTGTATCGAGTGCACCTCGAACCGGACTAGAACTCCTGATTGTGGTAGGCACTAATTGCATATGTAGTTGTAAATCCAACTACCATACGATCATGACTGCCCCTTAAAGAGAAGGTTTCAAATGCAAAAATGAAATTAAATCAAGACTAGTATTTTTCTTTCTTCCAATGTTCAGTCTTTACTTCTGAAGTGAGGCATTTTCAGATGCAGAAATACCTAATGATTTCTCCGCCACATTATTTATTGAGTTGCAGACAACTATACATCAAGACAAGCCACTTCTTCTGGATTAAAATATATTTTCCCATGTTGAATAAAAATAACGCAACATATAAATATGCAATAACATTTTTTTTACTTTTATTTGAATTTAGTATGTAAATATTCAATCATGCTCGAGTATCCATGGAAGCTGGCAAATACAAAAAAATGTAGCACCATGACAAAAGTTGCTTGTGTTGATGCATACTTGCAATCCAATGCCCTGGTTGAATAGTTCAAGCAACATAATCTCATTGAAATTAGACCTGGCTTCGAAGAAATTTTCTGCACTATACCCTCCAACCTGAAGATAATAGAGCAGAATATTTCTTCTCACATCTAACCAAAATGTCTGTTTTAAAAGCTCAAATTCATGTACCAACTTTAAAAAAAAAGCTTTGAATATATAAACAAAAACAAAGCTTTTGAAAAGTTGTCACAGTACACCACCCAGAATATGAATAGAATTAACTTTCTGAAGAGTGAAGACTATAATATAAAGAACAAATATTATGTACACATAGAAGAAAGTGTTTTGTGTCTGTAGACTGTATTGACTGATGAAAAAGAGGAAACTCCTAATTTCTAGTGCTCAGTCATACCCTCATTTTCTAGCTGTTTGGACCAAGCTTGAAACATTTTATTTCCAAATATTTTCCTTAAAGAAAAGAGGAAAACTTTCATCTCTATTTACACCCCCCTTTTTTTCGGTTTGTTTACTTTTCGTCTTTTGTTTTGAACGTAAGTTGGAAGTATTTATAAATTGACAAGAAGTTTTTCATAAACTACTTAAAAAGAAGCAATGCAAAAAATAAATCATACGTTTAAAACATTGAGATCAAGGTTTATACATACCTACGGCTACGATAACAGCTGTGTCAGCGTCGTTGACGTTACAAATATTTTCCACTTCCAGGGATGACGTGCGACGTTCTTCTTCAGACATGATGTTTAGCTTCAGGGGTGTTTTAAATACGAAAAATCAGCCGTGTTCCCGATCTAATAGGGTTGAGTTGGCATGTTTCCTATGTTGATATTATAATGAAAAATACAAATATCGCCATCGGAGAACGCTACTCCAAATTTTTCACTGAATTGTTCATCTTAAAACTTTTCAGAAGACCATTTCCCGTTTAGCATGCGCAGGAAAACGGAAGCGACTGTGACCATGTGCAAGCTACGAATCTGCGCTTTAATTGGATAATAATTATGGAACTATATAACGTCAGGAACATGCCGGGCAAGGCATTGAAAAGGGGGACCTTGGTGAAAAAAACCGTGCCACGAATGTAAAATTCCGAAAACAGCGATTCCGATTCGAACACGTTATATCTAAATGATTCCATATCAAAAGAAACAAATTTTTTAAAGATTTTAAACAATGTTTAGATAATTAATTAATGTAAAAAAATTATATCTTTATATAGTTTTATCTGTAAAAATTGACATCAAAATATTGCATTTTCATGTAAAAGCAGCTACCGGAAAACAAAATGGCGGCCAAAATAACGATAAGTCGGCATCTCTATCAGTATGATGTCTCAGTGATATTGTCAGTATTAATAAACCTACTGGAAAGTATCAGTCAGTATGATATCTCACACAGTGATATTGTCAGTATTAATAAATCTACTGGAAAGTATCAGTCAGTATGATGTCTCACACTGATATTGTCAGTATTAATAAACCTACTGGAAAATATCAGTCAGTATGATGTCTCACACAGTGATATTGTCAGTAAAAATAAACCTACTGGAAAGTATCAGTCAGTATGATATCACACACAGTGATATTGTCAGTATTAATAAATCTACTGGAAAGTATCAGTCAGTATGATATCTCGCACAGTGATATTGTCAGTATTAATAAATCTACTGGAAAATATCAGTCAGTATGATATCTCACACAGTGATGTTGTCAGTATTAATAAACCTACTGGAAAGTATCAGTCAGTATGATGTCTCACACAGTGATAGTGTCAGTATTAATAAACCTACTGGAAAGTATCAGTCAGTATGATATCTCACACAGTGATATTGTCAGTATTAATAAACCTACTGGAAAGTATCAGTCAGTATGATGTCTCACACAGCGATATTGTCAGTATTAATAAACCTACTGGAAAGTATCAAGTCAGTATGATGTCTCACACAGTGATATTGTCAGTATTAATAAACCTACTGGAAAGTATCAGTCAGTATGATATCTCACACAGTGATATTGTCAGTATTAATAAATCTACTGGAAAGTATCAGTCAGTATGATGTCTCACACAGTGATATTGTCAGTATTAATAAATCTACTGGAAAGTATCAGTCAGTATGATATCTCACACAGTGATATTGTCAGTATTAATAAACCTACTGGAAAGTATCAGTCAGTATGATATCTCACACAGTGATATTGTCAGTATTAATAAACCTACTGGAAAGTATCAGTCAGTATGATATCTCACACAGTGATATTGTCAGTATTAATAAACCCTCTGGAAAGTATCAGTCAGTATGATATCTCACACAGTGATATTGTCAGTATTAATAAACCTACTGGAAAGTATCAGTCAGTATGATGTCTCACACAGTGATATTGTCAGTATTAATAAACCTACTGGAAAGTATCAGTCAGTATGATATCTCACACAGTGATATTGTCAGTATTAATAAACCTACTGGAAAATATCAGTCAGTATGATATCTCACACAGTGATATTGTCAGTATTAATAAATCTACCGGAAAGTATCAGTCAGTATGATATCTCACACAGTGATATTGTCAATATTAATAAACCTACTGGAAAATATCAGTCAGTATGATATCTCACACAGTGATATTGTCAGCATTAATAAATCTACTGGAAAATATCAGTCAGTATGATATCTCACACAGTGATATTGTCAGTATTAATAAACCTACTGGAAAATATCAGTCAGTATGATATCTCACACAGTGATATTGTCAGTATTAATAAATCTACTGGAAGGTATCAGTCAGTATGATGTCTCACACAGTGATATTGTCAGTATTAATAAACCTACTCTACTGGAAAGTATCAGTCAGTATGATATCTCACACAGTGATATTGTCAGTATTAATAAACCTACTGGAAAGTATCAAGTCAGTATGATGTCTCAGTGATATTGTCAGTATTAATAAACCTACTGGAAAGTATCAGTCAGTATGATATCTCACACAGTGATATTGTCAGTATTAATAAATCTACTGGAAAATATCAGTCAGTATGATGTCTCACACTGATATTGTCAGTATTAATAAACCTACTGGAAAGTATCAGTCAGTATGATATCTCACACAGTGATAATGTCAGTAAAAATAAACCTACTGGAAAATATCAGTCAGTATGATATCTCATACAGTGATATTGTCAGTATTAATAAACCTACTGGAAAATATCAGTCAGTATGATATCTCACACAGTGATATTGTCAGTATTAATAAATCTACTGGAAAATATCAGTCAGTATGATATCTCACACAGTGATATTGTCAGTATTAATAAACCTACTGGAAAGTATCAGTCAGTATGATATCTCACACAGTGATATTGTCAGTATTAATAAACCTACTGGAAAGTATCAGTCAGTATGATGTCTCACACAGTGATATTGTCAGTATTAATAAACCTACTGGAAAATATCAGTCAGTATGATGTCTCACACAGTAATAGTGTCAGTATTAATAAACCTACTGGAAAATATCAGTCAGTATGATGTCTCACACAGTAATATTGTCAGTATTAATAAACCTACTGGAAAATATCAGTCAGTATGATGTCTCACACAGTGATATTGTCAGTATTAATAAATCTACTGGAAAATATCAGTCAGTATGATATCTCACACAGTGATATTGTCAGTATTAATAAACCTACTGGAAAGTATCAGTCAGTATGATGTCTCACACAGTGATATTGTCAGTATTAATAAACCTACTGGAAAGTATCAGTCAGTATGATATCTCACACAGTGATATTGTCAGTATTAATAAACCTACTGGAAAGTATCAGTCAGTATGATGTCATATTATGACTTTTAATACAGATTAAAAGAATAACATCAGTTTTAAAGCTCTGGACAGACATTATCACTAGTATCACAACTCATCCTATGTCTGTCTCGGCCTTCAAAACTGGCATTATTTTATATGTATTTTAATTTTCAGAAAATTCTACACAGAGATTCTTAACCAGCTTGCTATATCTGGCCAGTTCCATGGTCCTATTACAGAACTACAGGATTATAATGGTAAAGTCACACTGTTTGTACCTAATGATGCTGCCATTGAAAATATTCTAGTGGATACACTTAAGGATCTTCAGCAAGATGTTCAAACATTACACCAGGTAATTATAAATCATGTTACACCAGGTAATTATATATCATGTTACACCAGGTAATTATATATCATGTTACACCAGGTAATTATAAATCATGTCACACCAGGTAATTATAAATCATGTTACACCAGGTAATTATATATCATGTTACACCAGGTAATTATAAATCATGTTACACCAGGTAATTATAAATCATGTTACACCAGGTAATTATAAATCATGTTACACCAGGTAATTATAAATCATGTTACACCAGGTAATTATAAATCTTGTTACATCAGGTAATTATAAATCTTGTTACACCAGGTAATTATAAATCTTGTTACACCAGGTAATTATAAATCTTGTTACACCAGGTAAAAAATTAATGTTACAACAGGTAATTACACATTCAACAATATTTCAGTTATATCGTGGTAGTCAGTTTCATTAGTGGAGAAAACCACCTAACTGTTGCAAGTCACTGACAAACTTTATCACATAATGTTGTATCGAGTACACCCCGCCATGAACATGGTTCAAACTCACAACTTTAGTAGTGATAGACACTGATTGCATAGGAAGGGCCATCGTGTTGGTATGGTATGGTTATCGCTCGGGATAACATATTTACGAAAATAATGTTATCCATGTTAAAACTGGATACAAACTTTGGCTTCCATGAAATATTTCTTAATTGACAATCTAATTAAAATCACAACTCTCAATTGCTCCTATTACTGACATGTGAGTGACCCTATGTCTTAACCTTTACTCCTCTTGACCCTATGTCTTAACCTTTACTCCTATTGACCCTATGTCTTAACCTTTACTCCTCTTGACCCTATGTCTTAACCTTTACTCCTCTTGACCTTATGCCTTAACCTTTACTCCTATTGACCCTATGTCTTAACCTTTACTCCTCTTTACCCTATGTCCTAACCTTTACTCCTCTTTACCCTATGTATTAACCTTTACTCCTCTTGACCCTTTGTCTTAACCTTTACTCCTCTTGACCCTATGTCTTAACCTTTACTCCTCTTGACCCTATGCCTTAACCTTTACTCCTATTGACCCTATGTCTTAACCTTTATTCCTCTTGACCCTATGTCTTAACCTTTACTCCTCTTGACCCTATGTCTTAACCTTTACTCCTCTTGACCCTATGTCTTAACCTTTACTCCTCTTCACCCTATGTCTTAACCTTTACTCCTTTTGACCCTATGTCTTAACCTTTACTCCTCTTGACCCTATGCCTTAACCCCTACTCCTATTGACCCTATGTCTCAACCTTTATTCCTCTTGACCCTATGTCTTAACCTTTACTCCTCTTGACCCTATGTCTTAACCTTTACTCCTCTTGACCCTATGTCTTAACCTTTACTCCTCTTGGCCCTATGTCTTAACCTTTACTCCTCTTGACCCTATGCCTTAAACTTTACTCCTATTGACCCTATGTCTTAACCTTTATTCCTCTTGACCCTATGTCTTAACCTTTACTCCTCTTTACCCGATGTCTTAACCTTTATTCCTCTTGACCCTATGTCGTAACCTTTACTCCTCTTGACCTTATGTCTTAACCTTTACTCCTCTTTACCCTATGTCTTAACCTTTACTCCTCTTTACCCTATGTCTTAACCTTTACTCCTCTTGACCCTATGCCTTAACCTTTACTCCTATTGACCCTATGTCTTAACCTTTATTCCTCTTGACCCTATGTCTTAACCTTTACTCCTCTTGACCCTATATCTTAACCTTTACTCTTCTTGACCCTATGTCTTAACCTTTACTCCTCTTGACCCTATGTCTTAACCTTTACTCCTCTTGACCCTATGTCTTAACCTTTATTCCTCTTGACCCTATGTCTTAACCTTTACTCCTCTTGACCCTATGTCATAACATTTACTCCTCTTGACCTTATGTCTTAACCTTTATCCTCTTGACCCTATGTCTTAACCTTTACTCCTCTTGACCCTATGTCTTAACCTTTACTCTTCTTGACCCTATGTCTTAACCTTTACTCCTCTTGACCCTATGTCTTAACCGTTACTCCTATTGACCCTATGTCTTAACCTTTATTCCTCTTGACCCTATGTCTTAACCTTTACTCCTCTTGACCCTATGTCATAACCTTTACTCCTCTTGACCTTATGTCTTAACCTTTACTCCTCTTGACCCTATGTCTTAACCTTTACTCCTATTGACCCTATGTCTTAACCTTTATTCCTCTTGACCCTATGTCTTAACCTTTATTCCTCTTGACCCTATGTCTTAACCTTTACTCCTCTTGACCCTATGTCTTAACCTTTACTCCTCTTGACCTTATGTCTTAACCTTTACTCCTCTTGACTCTATGTCTTAACCTTTACTCCTCTTGACCTTATGTCTTAACCTTTACTCCTCTTGACCCTATGTCTTAACCTTTACTACTCTTGACCCTATGCCTTAACCTTTACTCCTCTTGACCCTATGCCTTAACCTTTACTCCTATTGACCCTATGTCTTAACCTTTATTCCTCTTGACCCTATGTCTTAACCTTTACTCCTCTTGACCCTATGCCTTAACCTTTACTCCTATTGACCCTATGTCTTAACCTTTACTCCTCTTTACGCTATGTCTTAACCTTTACTCTTCTTTACCCTATGTCTTAACCTTTACTCCTATTGACCCTATGCCTTAACCTTTACTCCTATTGACCCTATGTCTTAACCTTTATTCCTCTTGACCCTATGCCTTAACCTTTACTCCTCTTGACCCTATGCCTTAACCTTTACTCCTATTGACCCTATGTCTTAACCTTTACTCCTCTTGACCCTATGCCTTAACCTTTACTCCTATTGACCCTATGTCTTAACCTTTACTCCTCTTTACCCTATGTCTTAACCTTTACTCCTGTTGACCCTATGTCTTAACCTTTACTCCTCTTGACCCTATGCCTTAACCTTTACTCCTATTGACCCTATGTCTTAACCTTTACTCCTCTTTACCCTATGTCTTAACCTTTACTCCTCTTTACCCTATGTCTTAACCTTTACTCCTCTTGACCCTATGCCTTAACCTTTACTCCTATTGACCCTATGTCTTAACCTTTATTCCTCTTGACCCTATGTCTTAACTGTTATTCCTCTTGACCCTATGTCTTAACCTTTACTCCTCTTGACCCTATGTCTTAACCTTTACTCCTCTTGACCTTATGTCTTAACCTTTACTCCTCTTGACTCTATGTCTTAACCTTTACTCCTCTTGATCCTATGTCTTAACCTTTACTCCTCTTGACCCTATGTCTTAACCTTTACTCCTCTTGACCCTATGCCTTAACCTTTACTCATATTGACCCTATGTCTTAACCTTTATTCCTCTTGACCCTATGTCTTAACCTTTACTCCTCTTGACCATATGTCTTAACCTTTACTCCTCTTTACCCTATGTCTTAACCTTTACTCCTCTTGACCCTATGCCTTAACCTTTACTCCTATTGACCCTATGTCTTAACCTTTATTCCTCTTGACCCTATGTCTTAACCTTTACTCCTCTTGACCCTATGTCTTAACCTTTACTCCTCTTTACCCTATGTCTTAACCTTTACTCCTCTTGACCCTATGCCTTAACCTTTACTCCTATTGACCCTATGTCTTAACCTTTATTCCTCTTGACCCTATGTCTTAATCTTTACTCCTCTTGACCCTATGCCTTAACCTTTACTCCTATTGACCCTATGTCTTAACCTTTACTCCTCTTGACCCTATGTCTTAACCTTTACTCCTCTTGACCCTATGTCTTAACCTTTACTCCTATTGACCCTATGTCTTAACCTTTACTCCTATTGACCCTATGTCTTAACCTTTACTCCTATTGACCCTATGTCTTAACCTTTACTCCTCTTGACCCTATGTCTTAACCTTTACTCCTATTGACCCTATGTCTTAACCTTTATTCCTCTTGACCCTATGTCTTAACCTTTACTCCTCTTGACCCTATGCCTTAACCTTTACTCCTATTGACCCTATGTCTTAACCTTTATTCCTCTTGACCCTATGTCTTAACCTTTACTCCTCTTGACCCTATGTCTTAACCTTTACTCCTCTTGACCCTATGTCTTAACCTTTACTCCTCTTCACCCTATGTCTTAACCTTTACTCCTTTTGACCCTATGTCTTAACCTTTACTCCTCTTGACCCTATGCCTTAACCTTTACTCCTATTGACCCTATGTCTTAACCTTTATTCCTCTTGACCCTATGTCTTAACCTTTACTCCTCTTGACCCAATGTCTTAACCTTTACTCCTCTTGACCCTATGTCTTAACCTTTACTCCTCTTGACCCTATGTCTTAACCTTTACTCCTCTTGGCCCTATGTCTTAACCTTTACTCCTCTTGACCCTATGCCTTAAACTTTACTCCTATTGACCCTATGTCTTAACCTTTATTCCTCTTGACCCTATGTCTTAACCTTTACTCCTCTTTACCCGATGTCTTAACCTTTATTCCTCTTGACCCTATGTCGTAACCTTTACTCCTCTTGACCTTATGTCTTAACCTTTACTCCTCTTTACCCTATGTCTTAACCTTTACTCCTCTTTACCCTATGTCTTAACCTTTACTCCTCTTGACCCTATGCCTTAACCTTTACTCCTATTGACCCTATGTCTTAACCTTTATTCCTCTTGACCCTATGTCTTAACCTTTACTCCTCTTGACCCTATATCTTAACCTTTACTCTTCTTGACCCTATGTCTTAACCTTTACTCCTCTTGACCCTATGTCTTAACCTTTACTCCTCTTGACCCTATGCCTTAACCTTTACTCCTATTGACCCTATGTCTTAACCTTTACTCCTCTTTACGCTATGTCTTAACCTTTACTCTTCTTTACCCTATGTCTTAACCTTTACTCCTATTGACCCTATGCCTTAACCTTTACTCCTATTGACCCTATGCCTTAACCTTTATTCCTCTTGACCCTATGCCTTAACCTTTACTCCTCTTGACCCTATGCCTTAACCTTTACTCCTATTGACCCTATGTCTTAACCTTTACTCCTCTTGACCCTATGCCTTAACCTTTACTCCTATTGACCCTATGTCTTAACCTTTACTCCTCTTTACCCTATGTCTTAACCTTTACTCCTGTTGACCCTATGTCTTAACCTTTACTCCTCTTGACCCTATGCCTTAACCTTTACTCCTATTGACCCTATGTCTTAACCTTTACTCCTCTTTACCCTATGTCTTAACCTTTACTCCTCTTTACCCTATGTCTTAACCTTTACTCCTCTTGACCCTATGCCTTAACCTTTACTCCTATTGACCCTATGTCTTAACCTTTATTCCTCTTGACCCTATGTCTTAACTGTTATTCCTCTTGACCCTATGTCTTAACCTTTACTCCTCTTGACCCTATGTCTTAACCTTTACTCCTCTTGACCTTATGTCTTAACCTTTACTCCTCTTGACTCTATGTCTTAACCTTTACTCCTCTTGACCCTATGTCTTAACCTTTACTCCTCTTGACCCTATGTCTTAACCTTTACTCCTCTTGACCCTATGTCTTAACCTTTACTCCTCTTGACCCTATGTCTTAACCTTTACTCCTCTTGACCCTATGTCTTAACCTTTACTCCTCTTGGCCCTATGTCTTAACCTTTACTCCTCTTGACCCTATGCCTTAAACTTTACTCCTATTGACCCTATGTCTTAACCTTTATTCCTCTTGACCCTATGTCTTAACCTTTACTCCTCTTTACCCGATGTCTTAACCTTTATTCCTCTTGACCCTATGTCGTAACCTTTACTCCTCTTGACCTTATGTCGTAACCTTTACTCATCTTTACCCTATGTCTTAACCTTTACTCCTCTTTACCCTATGTCTTAACCTTTACTCCTCTTGACCCTATGCCTTAACCTTTACTCCTATTGACCCTATGTCTTAACCTTTATTCCTCTTGACCCTATGTCTTAACCTTTACTCCTCTTGACCCTATATCTTAACCTTTACTCTTCTTGACCCTATGTCTTAACCTTTACTCCTCTTGACCCTATGTCTTAACCTTTACTCCTCTTGACCCTATGCCTTAACCTTTACTCCTATTGACCCTATGTCTTAACCTTTACTCCTCTTTACGCTATGTCTTAACCTTTACTCTTCTTTACCCTATGTCTTAACCTTTACTCCTATTGACCCTATGCCTTAAGCTTTACTCCTATTGACCCTATGTCTTAACCTTTATTCCTCTTGACCCTATGCCTTAACCTTTACTCCTCTTGACCCTATGCCTTAACCTTTACTCCTATTGACCCTATGTCTTAACCTTTACTCCTCTTGACCCTATGCCTTAACCTTTACTCCTATTGACCCTATGTCTTAACCTTTACTCCTCTTTACCCTATGTCTTAACCTTTACTCCTGTTGACCCTATGTCTTAACCTTTACTCCTCTTGACCCTATGCCTTAACCTTTACTCCTATTGACCCTATGTCTTAACCTTTACTCCTCTTTACCCTATGTCTTAACCTTTACTCCTCTTTACCCTATGTCTTAACCTTTACTCCTCTTGACCCTATGCCTTAACCTTTACTCCTATTGACCCTATGTCTTAACCTTTATTCCTCTTGACCCTATGTCTTAACTGTTATTCCTCTTGACCCTATGTCTTAACCTTTACTCCTCTTGACCCTATGTCTTAACCTTTACTCCTCTTGACCTTATGTCTTAACCTTTACTCCTCTTGACTCTATGTCTTAACCTTTACTCCTCTTGACCCTATGTCTTAACCTTTACTCCTCTTGACCCTATGTCTTAACCTTTACTCCTCTTGACCCTATGCCTTAACCTTTACTCATATTGACCCTATGTCTTAACCTTTATTCCTCTTGACCCTATGTCTTAACCTTTACTCCTCTTGACCATATGTCTTAACCTTTACTCCTCTTTACCCTATGTCTTAACCTTTACTCCTCTTGACCCTATGCCTTAACCTTTACTCCTATTGACCCTATGTCTTAACCTTTATTCCTCTTGACCCTATGTCTTAACCTTTACTCCTCTTGACCCTATGTCTTAACCTTTACTCCTCTTTACCCTATGTCTTAACCTTTACTCCTCTTGACCCTATGCCTTAACCTTTACTCCTATTGACCCTATGTCTTAACCTTTATTCCTCTTGACCCTATGTCTTAATCTTTACTCCTCTTGACCCTATGCCTTAACCTTTACTCCTATTGACCCTATGTCTTAACCTTTACTCCTCTTGACCCTATGTCTTAACCTTTACTCCTCTTGACCCTATGTCTTAACCTTTACTCCTATTGACCCTATGTCTTAACCTTTACTCCTATTGACCCTATGTCTTAACCTTTACTCCTATTGACCCTATGTCTTAACCTTTACTCCTCTTGACCCTATGTCTTAACCTTTACTCCTATTGACCCTATGTCTTAACCTTTATTCCTCTTGACCCTATGTCTTAACCTTTACTCCTCTTGACCCTATGCCTTAACCTTTACTCCTATTGACCCTATGTCTTAACCTTTACTCCTCTTTACCCTATGTCTTAACCTTTACTCCTCTTTACCCTATGTCTTAACCTTTACTCCTATTGACCCTATGTCTTAACCTTTACTCCTCTTGACCCTATGTCTTAACCTTTATTCCTCTTGACCCTATGTCTTAACCTTTACTCCTCTTGACCCTATGTCTTAACCTTTATTCCTCTTGACCCTATGTCTTAACCTTTACTCCTCTTGACCCTATGTCTTAACCTTTACTCCTCTTTACCCTATGTCTTAACCTTTACTCCTCTTGACCCTATGCCTTAACCTTTACTCCTATTGACCCTATGTCTTAACCTTTATTCCTCTTGACCCTATGTATTAACCTTTACTCCTCTTGACCCTATGCCTTAACCTTTACTCCTATTGACCCTATGTCTTAACCTTTACTCCTATTGACCCTATGTCTTAACCTTTACTCCACTTGACCCTATGTCTTAACCTTTACTCCTCTTTACCCTATGTCTTAACCTTTACTCCTCTTGACCCTATGCCTTAACCTTTACTCCTATTGACCCTATGTCTTAACCTTTACTCCTCTTGACCCTATGTCTTAACCTTTACTCCTATTGACCCTATGTCTTAACCTTTACTCCTCTTGACCCTATGTCTTAACCTTTACTCCTCTTGACCCTATGCCTTAACCTTTACTCCTATTGACCCTATGTCTTAACCTTTACTCCTCTTGACCCTATGTCTTAACCTTTACCTCTCTTGACCCTATGTCTTAACTTTTATTCCTCTTGACCCTATGTCTTAACCTTTATTCCTCTTGACCCTATGTCTTAACCTTTACTCCTCTTTACCCTATGTCTTAACCTTTACTCCTCTTGACCCTACGTCTTAACCTTTATTCCTCTTGACCCTATGTCGTAACCTTTACTCCTATTGACCCTATGTCTTAACCTTTATTCCTCTTGACCCTACGTCTTAACCTTTACTCCTCTTGACCCTATGTCTTAACCTTTACTCTTCTTTACCCTATGTCTTAACCTTTACTCCTATACGCAGTCATGTTAAGGCAGTCCTTTTTTTTTGCAACATAAATTTATGACAATTGATGACAATGTAATATTTTCATGATGCAGACGTTTGTTTTTTTAATAGCATTGTTGTACGACTTTGATAAATCTATACTCTGTCGTACTGAATATTAAATAATTATATGTTCGTTATGAAAGAATAGTAAATACTAAATAATGCCATTTATAAATTTATAGAAACAAACGTAACAATTTTCAAGCATCTTGATTTTTGGTGAACTGTCAATCTGTTTACTTTTCCGGAAGTCGCGATCATTTCGCGCTTGCATTTGACAATACCTGTACAAAAGCCTAAAAGTTACGTCAAGACTCGAGTACACAGAAGTTTTACAATTACTGATGTGGTAAGTATTTCTTTTTTATTAGAAATTTACCTTCTAATTTATACCAAGATCCTACATAAATGCACCAACGTTACGTGTACGTTTTAAATGAAATAACCCTTAGGCCTTATGCCATAAAAATCACGGCCACTCTAGCTCTTCTTCAAGTCTTCACTTCAGTTCATGATCATGTATTAATGCATGTGGGTGATTTTCAAAAAAATGAAGACTTTTCATTCTCAGAGAATAATTTGAATATTAAATGATATGAAAGAAAGGTAAATATCTTAAAACAAGCACAATGGTAACAGTTATCTTCATGCAAAGTGTCATGGAGATTGCTCTTCCGGTTAAAAAGTTATCCTGTAAAAACTGGTCAAATTTGTCAGGAGTGTGACGTTTTAGCGTGACAAACTTTAAATTGCCTTAACATACCTTGATGATAAAAAAAATAAAATAAAAAATATATTAAAGAAAGATGGTTTTCTATAATTTCGTACCATTTTACTTCAAATATCTAGATGTTTTGTGACCCTATGATTTTGCAACAAAAAATTATTCTATTTTTTAAATTAGTGTACATGAATAAATTTAACTTGGAAAATTGTACAAATGTCAAATTAAACCTTAATAGTTGTTCATTGTTGAGACTAATTAGTTCAGAAAAGTCAAAATATGTTGTAAAAAAACATTAGTTATAATAATTTAGTAGTATTAGACTGGATGAATATGATAGTTGTAAAATTGAGCTTGCATAAGGAGAGACACAAAAAATGTCAGGAGTGTGACATTGTATCTTAGTTGTATAGTAATATGTTGTATGCTTTAATAGTTCACAATTTTCTTTATTTTCCAAAAGCTCCAGACCCAATCAAAGAAAAAAGTTGGAAATAGCTCTGATATATGACATATCATAAGCTAGGAAATCAAAATAACTAATGTCAGGAGTGTGACACTTTTAATAGGCATATCTTTTAAATAAAAAAAAAATAAACCATGCTTCTACAAACTTCCACAATGTTTTCAATTTAATTACATATAAACAATAAGTAATAATTATAGTATTTTTGTATATTGCAAGACACCTTTCTCATAATAAGTGATGATAAAGGGTTATATTTTCTTAAAACATGTCAAAATATGGATTTTTTTTCTAAATGAAAAATTGATGTATGTTGCTTTAGATAAACAGAATACTTACTTTAATATATCTTGCCTTTCATAAAACATTTTCATTCTTTTGATATAGCATTTTTGAAAATTTATCAATAATTTTTCATTCAACAGTAATATGTCACACTCCTGACATAAAACATTAAATGTCGATTGCAATTGCAGTAGGAAGTTTTTTTGCAGAGTAAATTATTGAGAAACATAGGGAAACTAATTTGAAAACCACTAAAAAATAATTTTATACTAAGAAAAGATGATCTATTACTAGTTTTAATAAATTTCAAATCCATTTTAACCATTTTTGATGAGATAAATTCCTAAAGGGCAAATAATTAGCACATTCATCATTAGAAAAAGCAAAAACATAATTTTGAATCTTCTTTTAATATTTACTGTTAACTGTAAGAAATATAACTTTTAGTTTGGAAAGAATAAGTTGGTTATATTATTTTCAGCTCGACAGGATTATTTTCGAGAGGGAGTCAGGAGTGTGACAATTTTATTTAAGAAATAGATTATTTTGTAAGCATATAGCCTCCATGAAACTGCTTGTAATTGTCTCGGGGAATCATTTAATTCTCAATAAGCACTATACTCTTGAAAAGATGTATAAATGGTTGAAAATTGAGTTGTCATTTTTTATAATTATGATAGTATTACTTAGAATATGATAAAATATTATTGAAATAACATCATAACAATGCAAAAATGAAATATATTCAAGTGAAACCTTTTTTCAGTCAAAATAGATTATGTACTACTACTTAAAAAAGTTATTGTGACCAACAATGATTGCATTTAGCTTGATATTTGGTGTATTTATCTTTTAGAAAAATGTGACAAAACATAAAAAAATGGACAGTATTTTTATTTGGTTACCTCTAGTTTATACCACCAATGATCAACTTAACTTAACTTTTGTTATATTTATTAGGCATATATAAATAATTCATTTACAGCTATTAAGCCTCATTAGATCATATTTTTTATGCTTGTATGAAAACTTTAATTACCAGATTTTTTAAAATATACAGTAAAAATAGTGTTTCTTTGATATACTGAAACTGTTTTCTCATGATATATACAAAGTTTGGTACCAAAATGTGCCTATTTCATATGATTATCAAATGAAAATACATTTAGGTCTTTTACCATACCCAAAAGAAAATGATACCTCTGAGGAAGTAAGTCTGTATTTGTTATCATTTTAACACTTTGTTGCTAATAAAAGTTGAAATTTTTTTTTTTGTCTTTATATATTGCACTGAGCAACTGAATCTGAAAAATATATCATATTAACATTATTTTACGACCAAAATTATGTCAATTTGTCCAATTTGAAATTTCACCCTCTATGTCACACAAAGTCTTCATTTTTTTGAAAATCACCCATGTGTTAACCATTTTTTTCAGTGGGTAACAGATCGACAGTAAGAAAATATTCTTCAATGGTGCAAATTTAGTGTCTGGGAGCAAGTCCCTGTGACCCGATTGGGAACACGTGGTCGCAAACTGGTAGAAGTAATACATTACAGTCTAACCAAAACCATATTTTTTAAAAAAATTATTGTGAAGTCATTTCTGGATAAATTTTAACATATTTTACACCAAAACATTCGGAATTGTCTATATTTTGATTGTTTATTTGCTCATTATGTTTATATGAGTGGTTTTTATTTGTACATAATTTTTCCATGATTTTTTATTTTTAGGATTTATTTTTAGTTGAAATATATAGGAAAATCAAAGTCAATTTTTATTTGTTGTGTTTAAATTATGTACAAATAACAATCAAAATATTGACAATTCCGAATGTTTTGGTGTAACATTTGTTAAAATCTATCCAGAAATGACTTCATAATAATATTTTGAAAAAATAAGGTATTGGTTGATTATAATAGGGATTTTTTACATTTCCAAATACTTTTGACAGATGATGTACATGTGTATTTATTTAATTAATTATAAATGAAAACCACGAATTTGCCACCAACTTTAAGATAAAGAAAAGCTTCATTTCAAGTCGATAAGACATGAACAGATTAATTGTTTGCCTTCCACTGATAGTCAGATACAGGATGTGTGTGTAAAATGGGGGGGGGGGGGGGAATCTAAGCTATAAGTTGTAGCTAGGGGCAGCACTGGTCCGGTACCGGGTCATTTCGCCCCACTTAATCGCTATTATATAATAATAGATGAAGTCTTTTTCGACAATTTTTTGGTAATTATTAGTTGTATACAAAATAAATAATAACATAAAAATAAAATCAAAATAATAAAAATATATGATAAACAACGGAATTAACATCATCATGATGTTATATTATAATATTTAATAATTATTGGTCAATTATTTTTATATGATATAAATAATATATTAAAAAATGCTTTTTTTTTTGTTTAGAAAAAAAATATTTGAAATATTTGTGTTTACCCCATCGACCTATTTTTTTAGGAAGCATGTTAATTATGAGGAAGACAAAAATAAAGTACCCATGAACAAGTCTTACAACATCCAAAATACAAATATTTGCAATGGTATTTTCCATATTTCATTTTTTAAAGCACTATTAATAAATGAGGGCGAAATGACCCGGGGCGAACAGGAT
Source organism: Bathymodiolus brooksi (assembly GCA_963680875.1). Classification (NCBI taxonomy): domain Eukaryota; kingdom Metazoa; phylum Mollusca; class Bivalvia; order Mytilida; family Modiolidae; genus Bathymodiolus; species Bathymodiolus brooksi. The sequence goes on along the minus strand of OY804584.1, from coordinate 8,246,943 downwards.
TCGGGGCGAAGTGACCTGGATTCCACTGGTCCACAGCAGTCAGGTTCTGATGTGGAGTCCTGGTATGGGTATTATACTGTCTTACTTCTTACTCTTCGCTATGTTCATGAATTGAGTATCAGGAGATTGTTATTTGTATATTATACATGTACTACAGAAGGGCAATACAAAAATGTAGGAGCCGTTGTGGTCGTGATCGTATGGTAGTTGGATTAACAACTACAACTACCTGTGCAATCAGTGCATATGATATCACCTCTAAAGTTGTGAGTTTGAATCCAGCAGATGGGGAGGTGTACTCGATACAACATTATGTGATTGAGTTTGTCAGTAATTTGCAGCAGGTCTTTTGTTTTCTCCAGGTACTCCAGTTTCCTCTACAAATAAAACTGACCGCCACATATTTAACTGAAATATTGGTGAAAGTGGTATTAAAGACCATAACAATAACCTTAACCCTACAAAAATGTATTTATATACACCTACATTGTACTGTAATTATCATACAAAAATGTATTTATATACACCTACATTGTACTGTAATTATCATACAAAAATGTATTTATATACACCTACATTGTACTGTAATTATACAAAAATGATAATGAATGCAGGATAAATACTATTTCTTGATTTTAACAAGGTTCTGTCTTTAATTAAATTATGACAATATCAGCATTGAACGTGCAACTTATAATTTAATTGTTCATTAGTTACAAAGAATATTGATGTTTTTGCCCCCTCCCCCCATTTTTGGCAAATATTTAACTTAATTACAGTTTCAGTTCATGGTACTTTGTTATATTTTATATCTTTAATTTCTAACAAAATTTCAGACACATATGATTTGATGGACCCTCAGGAGAGGCTTGTTGGTTTCTCTGTGTTATTAAGCCCATCTGATTATGCATCATTTTAGAATTTTTAAACTATCTTTAAATGAATAATACACAGATCAAGTTTGTTCTTGCAGTTTCCTTTCAAAAAACAACATTTTAATACCTAACATCTCTGGTGAGTGACAACAGGTTCCCTGGAGCCTATTTTTTTTCACTCCATAAAGGGATTGTATTAAAAGCATGTAACAATGCATAATTTTTTTTATTTAAGGTGGAAATGTTGAAATTGTCTATTAAATTTAGTTTGATACATGTACAGTGAGTCCTTTGACTAACTTGGGATTTTTTTTCAGAGTTAACATAAAGAAAAAAAACAATGGATGATTTAAACTCAAAGAAGATTTAAATACCACAGAAGAATCAGCATAAACTTTAAAGGAACAGGAATATTTGACTTAAACAGAACCCAGATCAGAAGTAATCGATAAAATAGAATTTTGGAGCTGTTTGTATTGTGTAGAGTCTGTGTGTATTACATGTGGTAGTGAATAGGACACATTATACAAGATTATCTATACAAAAATGTACATATGTAAAACAATGTGTTTGATTCCTCATAGTTGACTTGCGATTTTTCATGTATAAATCCAAAGAATACAATGGTATGGATATTTTAGATTCAATATTCAGTGATCAAAGACCGAAAGATGTGATGAATTAAGTGATTGAATATTTATTAATGATTCAGAAAGACGTGAATATTTTGTAGTTTTCAGTTGACAAAAAAAAATCAGGATTCAGCCATTTTTTGTTACATGTACATATTAAGATGTAGTAAACACTGAAACATAATTTTGAGATCATGGAGATATTTTAATTTAATTGTTAATAATAAAAGAAATTGAAAGTGAAGTTGTTTCTTTTTCAGTATATTGTTTAATGACATGCTATGTGTATAACAGTTCCCACAATTGTATGGGAAACAATATTGTTGTAGTATTATTGGTACATTTTGTACTTGTAAAGATATGCCACATCATGACCCAAAGGGGTTTTATGTTATACACTACAATACATACACAAACTTTTGATCCATCATTTTTTCATTGGAGGTTAGATTTTTAACACCACTTTCACAAATATTTCAGTTACTACTTTTGTGGCAGAAATTGGAGTACTCAGAGAAAACCACAGACCTGTTGCAAGTCACTGAAAAACTTTTATCACATAATGTTTTATCAAGTACTCCTCTCCATGCATGGGGTTCAAACTCACAACATAAGTGGTGATAGGCAACGATTGCACAGGTAGTTGTAAATTCAACTACCATACAATCACGACGGCTCAAGTTCAGTGAAGATGAAAGGTAATCGTTTTCTTGATATTGGTGGAATTTATGATTATCACTATTTATAAACTTTCTTTTCACATCAATCAATGAAAATAATTGGTTTGCTGAAAGTATGTTTTTTAATGTGTCACAGGAATCCATATGAATACAGTGTGTATGCATACCTTGCGAATGTGAAAAATTGGACCATATCCAGATAAATTAATTTTAGAGTCACGTGTCATTTTATAAGTGTTTTGATTGGTTTAAAAAGTTGAGGTTATTTTCATATGTACTGAATCTGAAAATAGACATCGTTCTCAAGGCATCGTGTGCCATTGTCATCAGGCGATTTTCTTTAAATGAGGCACCTTTGGGGTTATATAAATTTATTTCTGATTATTTTCCATATTTTGAAAAAATAAATATATTTTTCAATATAACAAAAAAAGTTTGAATTAATTTATAAGGATTGATCGAAATTATTTGTTCGGTTCATTAGAAATAACCTTAATCAGGTTGTACACACCCTTGCGTAACCTGCATGTATTTCTTCATAAACCGAACACAAATTGCGATCAATCCTTAACAAATATGGTTGAATAGTTGATTATTTTTGTAATGTCAAGTAAGCAGTGTTTCAGCTATGTACATTTTTTATATTTTCATGATGAGAATTAAGTTTACAATCAATAATTGATGGTTGAAAGGTGGCATTTGGATAATGGTCATAAAGGAAAAAAGTATAGGATTATGAAAAGAAAGTTAAAACAGTAATGGTCAACAATTCCACCAATATCAATCGCCACTCACTGAAACATAAAAAGGGGGGCAACACCATCTGATGTTGGAAATGCAGTTCATGGCTTGGGACAGGATAAATGCTGGGGTCAGAAAAAATGCATTGCAACAGGGTACACCAATGACCACTCCAAACAATTGATGCTTGTGTAGCATAATCTAATTAAGAAATAAATCATGGAAGTCAGAATGTGTTTTCAGTTTTAACATGGATTGGTGGATATAATGATTTATCCGGAGCCAGAGGCGAGGGATAAAATTTACCAATATCCGCCAACCCATGTTAAAACTCAATAACACATTCATTCTGGCTTCCATGAATTATTTCGATTCTGATATGTCTAAGAGTACAAATACTGTAGTATACTTTGATTGGAAGACAAGTATTTATATTTACGTTTGCGGAATATGTTGCACACAATATGCAGTCATCGACTTTAGCAGTGGTCCGGTGGCCTACGGCCAGTGAAAATTGATTCGGACCAGTGACTTTTGCCAAATTTTTTCAATAGAATCTATTCTAATTTTGAAGTTTTCTAGTCAGTAAATTCGAAACTCTATTTTCAAAGACTGAATTTATGCTGCCAAATTCGAGCAGACGATAAATCATCAAGATGTACATTTACGACGGGAAAGTCGGTCACATGTGCATGTGCTAATGAGATTTTAACCAATCGATAAATCGTGCGTTTGTTCACAAAGCGAAAGAAGGACATCATGTTAAAATTAGATGTTTGTTCGGTTTATTTTTTGTGATATACTAAACCTTAGTATACAAAGAAGTATCCAACAAACATCTCATTACAAATACACTATTGTGACAGAAATATGTCAACTGTTGAAAATTACCCTATTTATTCATTTAAAAACACTTTTTCTCTGTTAGTGTTAAAATATTTTTGGATTTGCATCAAACTTATGACACTAATAAGAATATTTTCTGTAGGTTTTAATGGAAATAATACAATGAATTATTTTACAAATAATGGGTTTACAAGTATTAAAACAAAAATTAGCTATTGCCATCATTTAGCATTCATCTTCGTCCATAAACATTTAAAACTAATTTTTACTAACCACAGGCCCAACATGGTAGATATATTACATGGGTGATTCCCAACATTACATGTTTTTCATTTGATTCAGAAATTCAACATGGCTTCTACAACCAATTCTTTCTGATGCTGAAATTTCAAAATCTTATCTGAAACCACACGTGGGATGAACATGTTATTTTGTAGGAATATGTCATATTTGACCCTCTTAAAAAGTTTTGTTTTTGTCCATCGGAAATCTAAGATGGCCACCGCTGCAGGACAAATAAAAAAAAGTAATTCATCTCAGAAACTAGATATTTGATTGAACCCAAACTGAACATGAGTAATCGCTGAATGGTCCCTTACAAATTATCTTTTTTCTCTGAAAATCGGAAATCCAAGATGATCATGAGGATAAATTTAACATAGGACCCTACAGGAAAAACATTTCACAATTATTCCTATCTGAAACAGTTGAAGCATTTGTAAGGAAATTTGGCTGGAATGTGCATTGGGCAGTTCTTTACAAAATATCTGGTTTTAAGATGATAGAAAATTGGTGGCATCAAAATGGTGTATGAATACACACTCATGATTGTTTTGCTTTCTTTTTGTGGATCTGAAATCCAAGTTAGCAAACAACACATGCTTTGGGGGCCTCAGTTTTACTCTTGTTTGTCCAATTTGATTTGGATTCTTAAAATAATCGAGACAAATGAGTTGTTTTATTTTCTTATTTTTCTATAGTTTGGTTGTTAGTGACATAACATACAATACAAAAGACATACACAAAATGTTAATTTTTATAAGTATAAAGTGTCCTCAATTCTAGAAAATGAGGTGCATTATAAAGGATATTAATTGGATTTAAAGGACTTCTTAGTTTATCAACAATGGTAGTCTTAAAATTTTGTTTTACTCTATCAAAATGGTGTTTATATACATTTTGTATCTACATTGTATATGAAAATGAATAATTTATAAGAAATGACACTCCTAATCAATATTATTAATACAGACCCTTCCCTCTCTTTGTATCTTCAATTTGAAATTTACCTACACAAATTCTGAATTTACTAAATATATTATGCTTTCCAAATTTGAATGTGAAAGATAGTAATTTATTTTACCAAGATGGTTGATACATTTTAATAATAGAAACATATTTTGATGAATGAATAGGGACAATTTGGGTTGCATTTCAGGTTTCAATTTTCATCATCAAATTTAAAACAGAAATCCATATGTTTTACACAGGATATGCTATTATGAAGGACGAAGTCCAAAATACCAAATGCATTTATTCATTGCAAATAAAACCTCTGACACGACAAGGTAATGAAGACTAAATAAGATATTTCTATATAAAAGGTGGCACATCTTGGTGATCTTGTAACCATGGCATTAATTAGTGCGAAATTCAGACAACATTGATTGAAAACCAACTCTTTGTTGGTCCTCCCACAGGTGCTTGTAATATGAAATCACCCCCCCCCCCCCTTTTTTTTAGCTTTCTGTTTACAAATTTATTTTCAATAACATTTCTTAATTATTTACTGTCCTTTTTACTTTATTAAACATGTGTATATCCATATTATGTGTGGTAATACCATCTTAAATGTGTCTTCTATTGTTATTATCCAAAAAGCAGTAGAGAGGGCCTACATAATTTAAACAGGATTGTTAATTTTTAGGATTTATTTTTAGTTGAACTAGATCTATACATAGGTCAATCAAAGCCAATTTTTATTTGTTATGTTTAAATTATGTACAAATAAAAACCACTCATATAAACATAATGAGCAAATAAACAGTCAAAATATAGACAATTCTGAATGTTTTGGTGTAAAATTTGTTAAAATCTATCCAGAAATGACTTCACAATATTTTTTTGAAAAAATATAGTTTTGGTTGACTATATAGGGATTTTTTTTTACATGTGGCAATACTTTTGGCCTACGGTAACATTGTTGTCAGATATTTCAGCAGATAAACAATACAAATTTATTAATTTGTGAAGAAGGGAGAGCTCTTTTAAAGCACATCTGTAAAACATGTATTTAGGAAAATTGTTACTACGCTGATTATCAAAAATAAATGAAAATGAAAACGACGATTGCATTACATCATACATGACGTTTACTGTGACGTAATTTATCCGGAATATTTACACGTCCGCAATCGATATTACAAAAACCTTACGTCCTTAAAGTGTTTTAAAATAATCGTTTTTTAGCATTTGTTTATTAAATTTTAAAAAATGCAATAGAACAACGGCATCCCGAAGACTGATCTTGGAAAAATTTTAACAGTCAACAGACTTGATCATTAGGTACGATATTTTCATATGGCAAAGAATACAGGGATTGAACGTAGCAAGAAAAATCCCATAGAACTCGGAAAAAGGGGGGTTTCTTGCATATTTGGCCTTTCAATCTATTCGCACATTTAATTAAATGAAATTCAACACTTTGCCACGCATTTTTCTTGAAGAATAGGATATCCCGAATCCTCCGGTTCCTTCATTACTTGTATTGAACATCGGTATGCCGTTGTTCTGCTCGGTTTTAGTGGTCACGATGCTACTTTCTCTTTAATGTGACCACGTGACCTCTGTGATTGATTCCTAATAATATTTTTTTTCATTTTGAGTAGATCATACATAATTTTATTGGTTTATGGTTTAAATGAGTAAAATTCATGCATTTTCACGTGTATTGAACCGAAAAGGAAAAACACGTTTTTTTTAATGGATTTTCTTTTGTGGACTGCCTTAACATGACTGCGTATATTGACCCTATGTCGTAACCTTTACTCCTCTTGACCCTATGTATTAACCTTTACTCCTCTTGACCCTATGTCTTAACCTTTACTCCTCTTGACCCTATGTCTTAACCTTTACTCCTCTTGACCCTATGCCTTAACCTTTACTCCTATTGACCCTATGTCTTAACCTTTATTCCTCTTGACCCTATGTCTTAACCTTTACTCCTCTTGACCGTATGTCTTAACCTTTACTCCTCTTCACCCTATGTCTTAACCTTTACTCCTCTTGACCCTATGTCTTAACCTTTACTCCTCTTGACCCTATGCCTTAACCTTTACTCCTCTTGACCCTATGCCTTAACCTTTACTCCTATTGACCCTATGCCTTAACCTTTACTCCTATTGACCCTATGTCTTAACCTTTATTCCTCTTGACCCTATGTCTTAACCTTTATTCCTCTTGACCCTATGTCTTAACCTTTACTCCTCTTGACCCTATGTCTTAACCTTTACTGTCCAATGTAAGTGGTCCTGAGAAGACCATGAAAGCATTATAATTTGAAATTAAACTATTGTTTGTTTACGAGCAATTCGATTGGTCGAAAAAGGTCATAACCTGTATTTGGCATAGTATTAAATATTCATGACATAGGATCACTCACATGTGACTCGTAATGTTTCTTCAGATCTCTTACTCCGTGACATTGGATCACTCGCATGTGACTCGTAATGTTTCTTCAGATCTCTTACTCCGTGACATAGGATCACTCGCATGTGACTCGTAATGTTGTTTCATCAGATCTCTTACTCCGTGACATAGGATCACTCGCATGTGACACGTAATGTTGTTTCTTCAAATCTCTTACTCTGTGACATAGGATCACTCGCATGTGACTCGTAATGTTGTTTCTTCAGATCTCTTACTCCGTGACATAGGATCACTCACATGTGACTCGTAATGTTGTTTCTTCAGATCTCTTACTCCGTGACATAGGATCACTCACATATGACACGTAATGTTGTTTCTTCAGATCTCTTACACCGTGACATAGGATCACTCACATGTGACTCGTAATGTTGTTTCTTCAGATCTCTTACTTCGTGACATAGGATCACTCACATGTGACTCGTAATGTTGTTTCTTCAGATCTCTTACTCCGTGACATAGGATCACTCGCATGTGACTCGTAATGTTTCTTCAGATCTCTTACTCCGTGACATAGGATCACTCACATGTGACTCGTAATGTTGTTTCTTCAGATCTCTTACTCCGTGACATAGGATCACTCGCATGTGACTCGTAATGTTTCTTCAGATCTCTTACTCCGTGACATAGGATCATTCACATGTGACTCGTAATGTAGTTTCTTCAGATCTCTTACTTCGTGACATAGGATCACTCACATGTGACTCGTAATGTTGTTTCTTCAGATCTCTTACTCTGTGACATAGGATCACTCGCATGTGACTCGTAATATTGTTTCTTCAGATCTCTTACTCTGTGACATAGGATCACTCGCATGTGACACATAATGTTGTTTCTTCAAATCTCTTACTCTGTGACATAGGATCACTCACATGTGACTCGTAATGTTGTTTCTTCAGATCTCTTACTCCGTGACATAGGATCACTCGCATGTGACTTGTAATGTTGTTTCTTCAGATCTCTTACTCCGTGACATAGGATCACTCACATGTGACTCGTAATGGTGTTTCTTCAGATCTCTTACTCCGTGACATAGGATCACTCACATGTGACTCGTAATGTTGTTTCTTCAGATCTCTGACATAGCAGTAATGGGGAGCAAGTGAGAATTGTGATTTTAATCAGATACCAAAAATCTGTCAACAGCATCGGTGGCATAATGGTTAGCGTGCTCACCTCAAGTGTGGTAGATCGTGGGTTCAAGCCCTGGTCAAGTCAAACCAAAGACTATAGCATTGGTATTTGTTGCTTCTCCGCTAAGCACACAGCATTAAGGAGAAAGAAAAAAAGACTGGTTGGCTCGGAATCAGAATAATGTGTCCGAGTGAAGCGACATGTCTTCCTGTGGACTGTTGTTTCAGTGAGCTAGCACAATTAAAATCCAACTCAGCGTGTTGGTCTAGAACAAAGTAGACTTCATCATCATCTCATGGAATATTAACTTGTTCTCGCAATGATATAGCTGAAATATTGCTGAATTGGCGTTAAACAACAATCACTCACTCACTCTGTCAGTTATCAGTCATTAGCTTCACAGTAATGTATTTATTTGTAGGTTGTGAGGGCTCATTATATAAAGAATGAGGTAATGTTCACTACATACGTCAACCACAACAAAGGATTTTATAATGCTAACAATCGAATCTTGACGATCAGGAAACCGTTTGAATATAAAGGTAAAGGTTAATATCAAAAATAGATTTTTTTTTATTTGATTTTTGGTGTTTAAGTCCACTACAGCAATATTTCAGCTATATCATGGGGATTAGTTATAGTGGTGGAAGAAGCTGGAGTATCCAGAGAACCACTGACAATGGGCAACTAACTGGTAAACTTTATCACTTGTGGCTAAATAAAAAATAAGAAAAGTTTGAAGATACCAAAGGGGTAACAGGGGTTAAAAAATCCGCAGGTCCGAGGTCCGGAACCGGCGATTTGTGGGTTCGGGCCTAACATTTTCTAATCCTGTAAAGACCGACAGACCAGTTGAAACTGTCCAATTACGGACTTGAATTAAATGGGTGGTTAAAAGTCAGAGTGACAGATGTTACTGCATAATTTTGATCCAACATTGATTGTCTCTTTTAATATTGTTAACATTGGATTACGTAATCTGAAATAATTCAAGATCATTATAGTGCTTTACGAAGTGTGTTTTGTTCTATATGAACCTCCGGTAATTAACAGAGCACACACACCCAGGATAGTTCAAAGTAACAGAATAGCTTAAGATCAGTTTTGCCCTTACAGAAGAGGTAATTCTTTCGATGATACTCAAGCGTATTAGTGAAGCAGTTCAAACATAAAAATGGCCAGAGTCATTGACCAGTTTGTTTTTTTAATGTTACATAGCGGCTCGTGATACTGACAACAATACATTACATAATGAAAAAACACCACAACGAAGGACAAAGATATGATAGACTAAAATGGAAGAGAATATTTCAAACATCGTGGAAGGAAAAAATTCCTTGGGTTGAGGCAAGTGGTAGGCTGATAATTCCGGTGATCTAATCTCGTTGAAATTAAACTTCCGAAGACATTTTCTGCTGTATCTCCAGAGATTATACTTCCGAAGACATTTTCTGCTCTGTATCTTTGGAAGTCTAATCTCAACGAGATTACCAGTGATCATGCTAATGAGAATTATGAAGTAAATATGTGGAGTAAATACTGTAAAATATCCAGAATTTGCAACAACAACAAAAAAAACCAAAAAAAAAACCCAGTGCTGTCTTAAAAGGTACAACCAACATGCGAAAATTAACTATTTAATAGCCCAAGACAAAAATGAAAAGCAGCATCTGATCAGGTATTAAGTTGTCAACCTAAAATAGTCATTTTAATTAAATAATATAATTATGTCACTCAGTTACTACTACCAGGAGGGGGGAGGGTAGGGGGTTAAGTTAATTTTGTGTTCAACAAATTTTATTTCCACCATTCCGATATTCAGGACCAGTAGAAAAATTATCAGGACCAGTAGATTCCTGGTGTTCACCTGTCTTGGACCAATGCATTTTTGGAAAAAAAATTAACATCTGGATAAACAGAAGATGTAAATCTAAGAATGACAGACAATTCAATGATCAAAAGAAAAAGAACAAATGCACAAACAATGATCTACAGAACACTACACAGAACACTAAACATTGAGCAACACAAACCACACTGAAAACAAACAATGATCTACAGAACACTAAACATTGAGCAACACAAACCCCACTGAAAACAAACAATGATCTACAGAACAGAACACTAAACATTGAGCAACACAAACCCCACAGAAAACAAACAATGATCTACACAACACTACACAGAACACTAAACATTGAGCAACACAAACCACACTGAAAACAAACAATGATCTACAGAACAGAACACTAAACATTGAGCAACACACACCCCACTGAAAACAAACAATGATCTACAGAACACTACACAGAACACTAAACATTGAGCAACACAAACCACACTAAAAACAAACAATGATCTACAGAACACTACACACAACACTAAACATTGAGCAACACAAACCACACTGAAAACAAACAATGATCTACACAACATTACACAGAACATTACACATTGAGCAACACAAACCACACTGAAAACAAACAATGATCTACACAACACTACACAGAACACTAAACATTGAGCAACACAAACCACACTGAAAACAAACAATGATCTACACAACACTACACAGAACACTAAACATTGAGCAACACAAACCACACTGAAAACAAACAATGATCTACACAACACTACACAGAACACTAAACATTGAGCAACACAAACCACACTGAAAACAAACAATGATCTACACAACACTACACAGAACACTAAACATTGAGCAACACAAACCACACTAAAAACAAACAATGATCTACAGAACACTACACAGAACACTAAACATTGAGCAACACAAACCACACTGAAAACAAACAATGATCTACACAACACTACACAGAACACTAAACATTGAGCAACACAAACCACACTGAAAACAAACAATGATCTACAGAACACTACACAGAACACTAAACATTGAGCAACACAAACCACACTGAAAACAAACAATGATCTACACAACACTACACAGAACACTAAACATTGAGCAGCACAAACCACACTGAAAACAAACAATGATCTACACAACACTACACAGAACACTAAACATTGAGCAACACAAACCACACTGAAAACAAACAATGATCTACACAACACTACACAGAACACTAAACATTGCGCAACACAAACCACACTGAAAACAAACAATGATCTACAGAACACTACACAGTACACTAAACATTGAGCAACACAAACCACACTGAAAACAAACAATGATCTACACAACACTACACAGAACACTAAACATTGAGCAACACAAATCTCGCTGAAAACAAACAATGATCTACACAACACTACACAGAACACTAAACATTGAGCAACACAAACCACACTGAAAACAAACAATGATCTACAGAACACTACACAGAACACTAAACATTAAGCAACACAAATCACACTGAAAACAAACAATGATCTCCACAACACTACACAGAACACTAAACATTGAGCAACACAAACCCCACTGAAAACAAACAATGATCTACACAACACTACACAGAACACTAAACATTGAGCAACACAAACCCCACAGAAAACAAACCATGATCTACACAACACTACACAGAACACTAAGCAGTGAGCAACACAAACCACACTGAAAACAAACAATGATCTACACAACACTACACAGAACACTAAACATTGAGCAACACAAACCACACTAAAAACAAACAATGATCTACACAACACTACACAGAACACTAAACATTGAGCAACACAAACCACACTGAAAACAAACAATGATCTACACAACACTACACAGAACACTAAACATTGAGCAACACAAACCACACTGAAAACAAACAATGATCTACAGAACAGAACACTAAACATTGAGCAACACAAACTACACTGAAAACAAAAAATGATCTACACAGCACTACACAGAACACTAAAGATTGAGCAACAAAAACCACACTGAAAACAAACAATGATCTACAGAACAGAACACTAAACATTGAGCAACACAAACCACACTGAAAACAAACAATGATCTACAGAACAGAACACTAAACATTGAGCAACACAAACTACACTAAAAACAAACAATGATCTACACAACACTACACAGAACACTAAACATTGAGCAACACAAACCACACTGAAAACAAACAATGATCTACAGAACAGAACACTAAACATTGAGCAACACAAACTACACTGAAAACAAACAATGATCTACACAACACTACACAGAACACTAAACATTGAGCAACACAAACCACACTGAAAATAAACAATGATCTACACAACACTACACAGAACACTAAACATTGAGCAACACAAACCACACTGAAAACAAACAATGATCTACACAACACTACACAGAACACTAAACATTGAGCAACACAAACCACACTAAAAACAAACAATGATCTACACAACACTACACAGAACACTAAACATTGAGCAACACAAACCACACTGAAAACAAACAATGATCTACACAACACTACACAGAACACTAAACATTGAGCAACACAAACCACACTGAAAACAAACAATGATCTACAGAACAGAACACTAAACATTGAGCAACACAAACCCCACTGAAAACAAACAATGATCTACAGAACAGAACACTAAACATTGAGCAACACAAACCACACTGAAAACAAACCATGATCTACACAACACTACACAGAACACTAAACATTGAGCAACACAAACCCCACTGAAAACAAACAATGATCTACACAACAGAACACTAAACATTGAGCAACACAAACCACACTAAAAACAAACAATGATCTACACAACACTACACAGAACACTAAACATTGAGCAACACAAACCCCACTGAAAACAAACAATGATCTACAGAACAGAACACTAAACATTGAGCAACACAAACCACACTGAAAACAAACAATGATCTACACAACACTACACAGAACACTAAACATTGAGCAACACAAACCACACTGAAAACAAACAATGATCTACACAACACTACACAGAACACTAAACATTGAGCAACACAAACCACACTGAAAACAAACAATGATCTTCACAGAACAGAACACTAAACATTGAGCAACACAAACCACACTGAAAACAAACAATGATCTACACAACACTACACAGAACACTAAACATTGAGCAACACAAACCACACTGAAAACAAACAATGATCTACAGAACAGAACACTAAACATTGAGCAACACAAACCCCACTGAAAACAAACAATGATCTACAGAACAGAACACTAAACATTGAGCAACACAAACCACACTGAAAACAAACAATGATCTACACAACACTAAACATTGAGCAACACAAACCACACTGAAAACAAACCATGATCTACACAACACTACACAGAACACTAAACATTGAGCAACACAAACCCCACTGAAAACAAACAATGATCTACACAACAGAACACTAAACATTGAGCAACACAAACCACACTAAAAACAAACAATGATCTACACAACACTACACAGAACACTAAACATTGAGCAACACAAACCCCACTGAAAACAAACAATGATCTACAGAACAGAACACTAAACATTGAGCAACACAAACCACACTGAAAACAAACAATGATCTACACAACACTACACAGAACACTAAACATTGAGCAACACAAACCACACTGAAAACAAACAATGATCTACACAACACTACACAGAACACTAAACATTGAGCAACACAAACCACACTAAAAACAAACAATGATCTACACAACACTACACAGAACACTAAACATTGAGCAACACAAACCACACTGAAAACAAACAATGATCTTCACAGAACAGAACACTAAACATTGAGCAACACAAACCACACTAAAAACAAACAATGATCTACACAACACTACACAGAACACTAAACATTGAACAACACAAACCACACTAAAACAAACAATGATCTACACAACACTACACAGAACACTAAACATTGAGCAACACAAACCCCACTGAAAACAAACAATGATCTACAGAACAGAACACTAAACATTGAGCAACACAAACCACACTAAAAACAAACAATGATCTACACAACACTACACAGAACACTAAACATTGAGCAACACAAACCACACTGAAAACAAACAATGATCTACACAACACTACACAGAACACTAAACATTGAGCAACACAAACCACACTGAAAACAAACAATGATCTACAGAACAGAACACTAAACATTGAGCAACACAAACTACACTGAAAACAAACAATGATCTACACAGCACTACACAGAACACTAAAGATTGAGCAACAAAAACCACACTGAAAACAAACAATGATCTACAGAACAGAACAATAAACATTGAGCAACACAAACCACACTGAAAACAAACAATGATCTACAGAACAGAACACTAAACATTGAGCAACACAAACTACACTAAAAACAAACAATGATCTACACAACACTACACAGAACACTAAACATTGAGCAACACAAACCACACTGAAAACAAACAATGATCTACAGAACAGAACACTAAACATTGAGCAACACAAACTACACTGAAAACAAACAATGATCTACACAACACTACACAGAACACTAAACATTGAGCAACACAAACCACACTGAAAATAAACAATGATCTACACAACACTACACAGAACACTAAACATTGAGCAACACAAACCACACTGAAAACAAACAATGATCTACACAACACTACACAGAACACTAAACATTGAGCAACACAAACCACACTAAAAACAAACAATGATCTACACAACACTACACAGAACACTAAACATTGAGCAACACAAACCACACTGAAAACAAACAATGATCTACACAACACTACACAGAACACTAAACATTGAGCAACACAAACCACACTGAAAACAAACAATGATCTACAAAACAGAACACTAAACATTGAGCAACACAAACCCCACTGAAAACAAACAATGATCTACAGAACAGAACACTAAACATTGAGCAACACAAACCACACTGAAAACAAACAATGATCTACACAACACTAAACATTGAGCAACACAAACCACACTGAAAACAAACCATGATCTACACAACACTACACAGAACACTAAACATTGAGCAACACAAACCACACTGAAAATAAACAATGATCTACACAACACTACACAGAACACTAAACATTGAGCAACACAAACCACACTGAAAACAAACAATGATCTACACAACACTACACAGAACACTAAACATTGAGCAACACAAACCACACTAAAAACAAACAATGATCTACACAACACTACACAGAACACTAAACATTGAGCAACACAAACCACACTGAAAACAAACAATGATCTACACAACACTACACAGAACACTAAACATTGAGCAACACAAACCACACTGAAAACAAACAATGATCTACAAAACAGAACACTAAACATTGAGCAACACAAACCCCACTGAAAACAAACAATGATCTACAGAACAGAACACTAAACATTGAGCAACACAAACCACACTGAAAACAAACAATGATCTACACAACACTAAACATTGAGCAACACAAACCACACTGAAAACAAACCATGATCTACACAACACTACACAGAACACTAAACATTGAGCAACACAAACCCCACTGAAAACAAACAATGATCTACACAACAGAACACTAAACATTGAGCAACACAAACCACACTAAAAACAAACAATGATCTACACAACACTACACAGAACACTAAACATTGAGCAACACAAACCCCACTGAAAACAAACAATGATCTACAGAACAGAACACTAAACATTGAGCAACACAAACCACACTGAAAACAAACAATGATCTACACAACACTACACAGAACACTAAACATTGAGCAACACAAACCACACTGAAAACAAACAATGATCTACACAACACTACACAGAACACTAAACATTGAGCAACACAAACCACACTAAAAACAAACAATGATCTACACAACACTACACAGAACACTAAACATTGAGCAACACAAACCACACTGAAAACAAACAATGATCTTCACAGAACAGAACACTAAACATTGAGCAACACAAACCACACTGAAAACAAACAATGATCTACACAACACTACACAGAACACTAAACATTGAGCAACACAAACCACACTGAAAACAAACAATGATCTACAGAACAGAACACTAAACATTGAGCAACACAAACCCCACTGAAAACAAACAATGATCTACAGAACAGAACACTAAACATTGAGCAACACAAACCACACTGAAAACAAACAATGATCTACACAACACTAAACATTGAGCAACACAAACCACACTGAAAACAAACCATGATCTACACAACACTACACAGAACACTAAACATTGAGCAACACAAACCCCACTGAAAACAAACAATGATCTACACAACAGAACACTAAACATTGAGCAACACAAACCACACTAAAAACAAACAATGATCTACACAACACTACACAGAACACTAAACATTGAGCAACACAAACCCCACTGAAAACAAACAATGATCTACAGAACAGAACACTAAACATTGAGCAACACAAACCACACTGAAAACAAACAATGATCTACACAACACTACACAGAACACTAAACATTGAGCAACACAAACCACACTGAAAACAAACAATGATCTACACAACACTACACAGAACACTAAACATTGAGCAACACAAACCACACTAAAAACAAACAATGATCTACACAACACTACACAGAACACTAAACATTGAGCAACACAAACCACACTGAAAACAAACAATGATCTTCACAGAACAGAACACTAAACATTGAGCAACACAAACCACACTAAAAACAAACAATGATCTACACAACACTACACAGAACACTAAACATTGAACAACACAAACCACACTAAAACAAACAATGATCTACACAACACTACACAGAACACTAAACATTGAGCAACAAAAACCCCACTGAAAACAAACAATGATCTACAGAACAGAACACTAAACATTGAGCAACACAAACCACACTAAAAACAAACAATGATCTACAGAACAGAACACTAAACATTGAGCAACACAAACTACACTGAAAACAAACAATGATCTACACAACACTACACAGAACACTAAACATTGAGCAACACAAACCACACTGAAAACAAACAATGATCTACAGAACAGAACACTAAACATTGAGCAACACAAACTACACTGAAAACAAACAATGATCTACACAACACTACACAGAACACTAAAGATTGAGCAACAAAAACCACACTGAAAACAAACAATGATCTACAGAACAGAACACTAAACATTGAGCAACACAAACCACACTGAAAACAAACAATGATCTACAGAACAGAACACTAAACATTGAGCAACACAAACTACACTAAAAACAAACAATGATCTACACAACACTACACAGAACACTAAACATTGAGCAACACAAACCACACTGAAAACAAACAATGATCTACAGAACAGAACACTAAACATTGAGCAACACAAACTACACTGAAAACAAACAATGATCTACACAACACTACACAGAACACTAAACATTGAGCAACACAAACCACACTGAAAATAAACAATGATCTACACAACACTACACAGAACACTAAACATTGAGCAACACAAACCACACTGAAAACAAACAATGATCTACACAATACTACACAGAACACTAAACATTGAGCAACACAAACCACACTAAAAACAAACAATGATCTACACAACACTACACAGAACACTAAACATTGAGCAACACAAACCACACTGAAAACAAACAATGATCTACACAACACTACACAGAACACTAAACATTGAGCAACACAAACCACACTGAAAACAAACAATGATCTACAGAACAGAATACTAAACATTGAGCAACACAAACCCCACTGAAAACAAACAATGATCTACAGAACAGAACACTAAACATTGAGTAACACAAACCACACTGAAAACAAACAATGATCTACACAACACTAAACATTGAGCAACACAAACCACACTGAAAACAAACCATGATCTACACAACACTACACAGAACACTAAACATTGAGCAACACAAACCCCACTGAAAACAAACAATGATCTACACAACAGAACACTAAACATTGAGCAACACAAACCACACTAAAAACAAACAATGATCTACACAACACTACACAGAACACTAAACATTGAGCAACACAAACCCCACTGAAAACAAACAATGATCTACAGAACAGAACACTAAACATTGAGCAACACAAACCACACTGAAAACAAACAATGATCTACACAACACTACACAGAACACTAAACATTGAGCAACACAAACCACACTGAAAACAAACAATGATCTACACAACACTACACAGAACACTAAACATTGAGCAACACAAACCACACTAAAAACAAACAATGATCTACACAACACTACACAGAACACTAAACATTGAGCAACACAAACCACACTGAAAACAAACAATGATCTTCACAGAACAGAACACTAAACATTGAGCAACACAAACCACACTAAAAACAAACAATGATCTACACAACACTACACAGAACACTAAACATTGAACAACACAAACCACACTAAAACAAACAATGATCTACACAACACTACACAGAACACTAAACATTGAGCAACACAAACCCCACTGAAAACAAACAATGATCTACAGAACAGAACACTAAACATTGAGCAACACAAACCACACTAAAAACAAACAATGATCTACACAACACTACACAGAACACTAAACATTGAGCAACACAAACCACACTGAAAACAAACAATGATCTACAGAAGAGAACACTAAACATTGAGCAACACAAACCACACTGAAAACAAACAATGATCTACACAACACTACACAGAACACTAAACATTGAGCAACACAAACCACACTAAAAACAAACAATGATCTACACAACACTAAACAGAACACTAAACATTGAGCAACACAAACCACACTAAAAACAAACAATGATCTACACAACACTACACAGAACACTAAACATTGAGCAACACAAACCACACTGAAAACAAACAATGATCTACAGAACACTACACACAACACTACACAGAACACTAAACATTGAGCAACACAAACCACACTAAAAACAAACAATGATCTACACAACACTAAACAGAACACTAAACATTGAGCAACACAAACCACACTAAAAACAAACAATGATCTACACAACACTACACAGAACACTAAACATTGAGCAACACAAACCACACTAAAAACAAACAATGATCTACACAGAACACTAAACATTGAGCAACACAAACCACACTGAAAACAAACCATGATCTACACAACACTACACAGAACACTAAACATTGAGCAACACAAACCCCACTGAAAACAAACAATGATCTACACAACACTACACAGAACACTAAACATTGAGCAACACAAACCACACTGAAAACAAACAATGATCTACAGAACAGAACACTAAACATTGAGCAACACAAACCACACTGAAAACAAACAATGATCTACACAACACTAAACATTGAGCAACACAAACCACACTGAAAACAAACCATGATCTACACAACACTACACAGAACACTAAACATTGAGCAACACAAACCCCACTGAAAACAAACAATGATCTACACAACAGAACACTAAACATTGAGCAACACAAACCACACTAAAAACAAACAATGATCTACACAACACTACACAGAACACTAAACATTGAGCAACACAAACCCCACTGAAAACAAACAATGATCTACAGAACAGAACACTAAACATTGAGCAACACAAACCACACTGAAAACAAACAATGATCTACACAACACTACACAGAACACTAAATATTGAGCAACACAAACCACACTGAAAACAAACAATGATCTACACAACACTACACAGAACACTAAACATTGAGCAACACAAACCACACTAAAAACAAACAATGATCTACACAACACTACACAGAACACTAAACATTGAGCAACACAAACCACACTGAAAACAAACAATGATCTTCACAGAACAGAACACTAAACATTGAGCAACACAAACCACACTAAAAACAAACAATGATCTACACAACACTACACAGAACACTAAACATTGAACAACACAAACCACACTAAAACAAACAATGATCTACACAACACTACACAGAACACTAAACATTGAGCAACACAAACCCCACTGAAAACAAACAATGATCTACAGAACAGAACACTAAACATTGAGCAACACAAACCACACTAAAAACAAACAATGATCTACAGAACAGAACACTAAACATTGAGCAACACAAACTACACTGAAAACAAACAATGATCTACACAACACTACACAGAACACTAAACATTGAGCAACACAAACCACACTGAAAACAAACAATGATCTACAGAACAGAACACTAAACAATGAGCAACACAAACTACACTGAAAACAAACAATGATCTACACAACACTACACAGAACACTAAAGATTGAGCAACAAAAACCACACTGAAAACAAACAATGATCTACAGAACAGAACACTAAACATTGAGCAACACAAACCACACTGAAAACAAACAATGATCTACAGAACAGAACACTAAACATTGAGCAACACAAACTACACTAAAAACAAACAATGATCTACACAACACTACACAGAACACTAAACATTGAGCAACACAAACCACACTGAAAATAAACAATGATCTACACAACACTACACAGAACACTAAACATTGAGCAACACAAACCACACTGAAAACAAACAATGATCTACACAATACTACACAGAACACTAAACATTGAGCAACACAAACCACACTAAAAACAAACAATGATCTACACAACACTACACAGAACACTAAACATTGAGCAACACAAACCACACTGAAAACAAACAATGATCTACACAACACTACACAGAACACTAAACATTGAGCAACACAAACCACACTGAAAACAAACAATGATCTACAGAACAGAACACTAAACATTGAGCAACACAAACCCCACTGAAAACAAACAATGATCTACAGAACAGAACACTAAACATTGAGTAACACAAACCACACTGAAAACAAACAATGATCTACACAACACTAAACATTGAGCAACACAAACCACACTGAAAACAAACCATGATCTACACAACACTACACAGAACACTAAACATTGAGCAACACAAACCCCACTGAAAACAAACAATGATCTACAGAACAGAACACTAAACATTGAGCAACACAAACCACACTGAAAACAAACAATGATCTACACAACACTACACAGAACACTAAACATTGAGCAACACAAACCACACTGAAAACAAACAATGATCTACACAACACTACACAGAACACTAAACATTGAGCAACACAAACCCCACTGAAAACAAACAATGATCTACAGAACAGAACACTAAACATGGAGCAACACAAACCCCACTGAAAACAAACAATGATCTACACAACAGAACACTAAACATTGAGCAACACAAACCACACTAAAAACAAACAATGATCTACACAACACTACACAGAACACTAAACATTGAGCAACACAAACCCCACTGAAAACAAACAATGATCTACAGAACAGAACACTAAACATGGAGCAACACAAACCACACTGAAAACAAACAATGATCTACACAACACTACACAGAACACTAAACATTGAGCAACACAAACCACACTGAAAACAAACAATGATCTACACAACACTACACAGAACACTAAACATTGAGCAACACAAACCACACTGAAAACAAACAATGATCTACACAACACTACACAGAACACTAAACATTGAGCAACACAAACCACACTGAAAACAAACAATGATCTTCACAGAACAGAACACTAAACATTGAGCAACACAAACCACACTAAAAACAAACAATGATCTACACAACACTACACAGAACACTAAACATTGAACAACACAAACCACACTAAAACAAACAATGATCTACACAACACTAAACAGAACACTAAACATTGAGCAACACAAACCACACTAAAAACAAACAATGATCTACACAACACTACACAGAACACTAAACATTGAGCAACACAAACCACACTGAAAACAAACAATGATCTACAGAACACTACACACAACACTACACAGAACACTAAACATTGAGCAACACAAACCACACTAAAAACAAACAATGATCTACACAACACTAAACAGAACACTAAACATTGAGCAACACAAACCACACTAAAAACAAACAATGATCTACACAACACTACACAGAACACTAAACATTGAGCAACACAAACCACACTAAAAACAAACAATGATCTACACAGAACACTAAACATTGAGCAACACAAACCACACTGAAAACAAACCATGATCTACACAACACTACACAGAACACTAAACATTGAGCAACACAAACCCCACTGAAAACAAACAATGATCTACACAACACTACACAGAACACTAAACATTGAGCAACACAAACCACACTGAAAACAAACCATGATCTACACAACACTACACAGAACACTAAACATTGAGCAACACAAACCACACTGAAAACAAACGATGATCTACAGAACAGAACACTAAACATTGAGCAACACAAACCACACTAAGAACAAACAATGATCTACACAGAACACTAAACATTGAGCAACACAAACCACAATGAAAACAAACAATGATCTACAGAACAGAACACTAAACATTGAGCAACACAAACCACACTAAAAACAAACAATAATCTACACAACACTACACAGAACACTAAACATTGAGCAACACAAACCACACTAAAAACAAACAATGATCTACACAACACTACACAGAACACTAAACATTGAGCAACACAAACCACACTGAAAACAAACAATGATCTACACAACACTACACAGAACACTAAACATTGAGCAACACAAACCACACTGAAAACAAACAATGATCTACAGAACACTACACAGAACACTAAATATTGAGCAACACAAACCACACTGAAAACAAACAATGATCTACAGAACACTACACAGAACACTAAACATTGAGCAACACAAACCACACTGAAAACAAACAATGATCTACACAACACTACACAGAACACTAAACATTGAGCAACACAAACCCCACTGAAAACAAACCATGATCTACACAACACTACACAGAACACTAAACAGTGAGCAACACAAACCCCACCGAAAACAAACAATGATCTACACAACACTACACAGAACACTAAACATTGAGCAACACAAACCACACTGAAAACAAACCATGATCTACACAACACTACACAGAACACTAAACATTGAGCAACACAAACCCCACTGAAAACAAACAATGATCTACACAACACTACACAGAACACTAAACATTGAGCAACACAAACCACACTGAAAACAAACCATGATCTACACAACACTACACAGAACACTAAACATTGAGCAACACAAACGCCACTGAAAACAAACAATGATCTACAGAACACTAAACATTGAGCAACACAAACCTCACTGAAAACAAACAATGATCTACACAACACTACACAGAACACTAAACATTGAGCAACACAAACCTCACTGAAAACAAACAATGATCTACACAACACTACACAGAACACTAAACATTGAGCAACACACACCCCACTGAAAACAAACAATGATATACACAACACTACACAGAACACTAAACATTGAGCAACACAAACCACACTGAAAACAAACCATGATCTACAGAACAGAACACTAAACATTGAGCAACACAAACCACACTGAAAACAAACAATGATTTACACAACACTACACAGAACACTAAACATTGAGCAACACAAACTGCACTAAAAATAAACAATGATCTACACAACACTACACAGAACACTAAACATTGAGCAACACAAACCACACTGAAAACAAACAATGATCTACAGAACAGAACACTAAACATTGAGCAACACAAACTACACTGAAAACAAACAATGATCTACACAACACTACACAGAACACTAAACATTGAGCAACACAAACCACACTGAAAACAAACAATGATCTACCGAACAGCACACTAAACATTGAGCAACACAAACCACACTAAAAACAAACAATGATCTACACAACACTACACAGAACACTAAACATTGAGCAACATAAACCACACTGAAAACAAACAATGATCTACACAACACTACACAGAACACTAAACATTGAGCAACACAAACCACACTAAAAATAAACAATGATCTACACAACACTACACAGAACACTAAACATTGAGCAACACAAACTACACTGAAAACAAACAATGATCTACAGAACAGAACACTAAACATTGAGCAACACAAACCACACTAAAAACAAACCATGATCTACACAACACTACACAGAACACTAAACATTGAGCAACACAAACCCCACTGAAAACAAACAATGATCTACATAACACTACACAGAACACTAAACATTGAGCAACACAAACCACACTGAAAACAAACCATGATCTACAGAACACTAAACATTGAGCAACACAAACCACACTGAAAACAAACAATGATCTACAGAACAGAACACTAAACATTGAGCAACACAAACCACACTGAAAACAAACAATGATCTACACAACACTACACAGAACACTAAACATTGAGCAACACAAACCACACTGAAAACAAACAATGATCTACACAACACTACACAGAACACTAAACATTGAGCAACACAAACCACACTGAAAACAAACAATGATCTACACAATACTACACAGAACACTAAACATTGAGCAACACAAACCACACTAAAAACAAACAATGATCTACACAACACTACACAGAACACTAAACATTGAGCAACACAAACCACACTGAAAACAAACAATGATCTACACAACACTACACAGAACACTAAACATTGAGCAACACAAACCACACTGAAAACAAACAATGATCTACAGAACAGAACACTAAACATTGAGCAACACAAACCCCACTGAAAACAAACAATGATCTACAGAACAGAACACTAAACATTGAGTAACACAAACCACACTGAAAACAAACAATGATCTACACAACACTAAACATTGAGCAACACAAACCACACTGAAAACAAACCATGATCTACACAACACTACACAGAACACTAAACATTGAGCAACACAAACCCCACTGAAAACAAACAATGATCTACAGAACAGAACACTAAACATTGAGCAACACAAACCACACTGAAAACAAACAATGATCTACACAACACTACACAGAACACTAAACATTGAGCAACACAAACCACACTGAAAACAAACAATGATCTACACAACACTACACAGAACACTAAACATTGAGCAACACAAACCCCACTGAAAACAAACAATGATCTACAGAACAGAACACTAAACATGGAGCAACACAAACCCCACTGAAAACAAACAATGATCTACACAACAGAACACTAAACATTGAGCAACACAAACCACACTAAAAACAAACAATGATCTACACAACACTACACAGAACACTAAACATTGAGCAACACAAACCCCACTGAAAACAAACAATGATCTACAGAACAGAACACTAAACATGGAGCAACACAAACCACACTGAAAACAAACAATGATCTACACAACACTACACAGAACACTAAACATTGAGCAACACAAACCACACTGAAAACAAACAATGATCTACACAACACTACACAGAACACTAAACATTGAGCAACACAAACCACACTGAAAACAAACAATGATCTACACAACACTACACAGAACACTAAACATTGAGCAACACAAACCACACTGAAAACAAACAATGATCTTCACAGAACAGAACACTAAACATTGAGCAACACAAACCACACTAAAAACAAACAATGATCTACACAACACTACACAGAACACTAAACATTGAACAACACAAACCACACTAAAACAAACAATGATCTACACAACACTAAACAGAACACTAAACATTGAGCAACACAAACCACACTAAAAACAAACAATGATCTACACAACACTACACAGAACACTAAACATTGAGCAACACAAACCACACTGAAAACAAACAATGATCTACAGAACACTACACACAACACTACACAGAACACTAAACATTGAGCAACACAAACCACACTAAAAACAAACAATGATCTACACAACACTAAACAGAACACTAAACATTGAGCAACACAAACCACACTAAAAACAAACAATGATCTACACAACACTACACAGAACACTAAACATTGAGCAACACAAACCACACTAAAAACAAACAATGATCTACACAGAACACTAAACATTGAGCAACACAAACCACACTGAAAACAAACCATGATCTACACAACACTACACAGAACACTAAACATTGAGCAACACAAACCCCACTGAAAACAAACAATGATCTACACAACACTACACAGAACACTAAACATTGAGCAACACAAACCACACTGAAAACAAACCATGATCTACACAACACTACACAGAACACTAAACATTGAGCAACTCAAACCACACTGAAAACAAACGATGATCTACAGAACAGAACACTAAACATTGAGCAACACAAACCACACTAAGAACAAACAATGATCTACACAGAACACTAAACATTGAGCAACACAAACCACAATGAAAACAAACAATGATCTACAGAACAGAACACTAAACATTGAGCAACACAAACCACACTAAAAACAAACAATAATCTACACAACACTACACAGAACACTAAACATTGAGCAACACAAACCACACTAAAAACAAACAATGATCTACACAACACTACACAGAACACTAAACATTGAGCAACACAAACCACACTGAAAACAAACAATGATCTACACAACACTACACAGAACACTAAACATTGAGCAACACAAACCACACTGAAAACAAACAATGATCTACAGAACACTACACAGAACACTAAATATTGAGCAACACAAACCACACTGAAAACAAACAATGATCTACAGAACACTACACAGAACACTAAACATTGAGCAACACAAACCACACTGAAAACAAACAATGATCTACACAACACTACACAGAACACTAAACATTGAGCAACACAAACCCCACTGAAAACAAACCATGATCTACACAACACTACACAGAACACTAAACAGTGAGCAACACAAACCCCACCGAAAACAAACAATGATCTACACAACACTACACAGAACACTAAACATTGAGCAACACAAACCACACTGAAAACAAACCATGATCTACACAACACTACACAGAACACTAAACATTGAGCAACACAAACCCCACTGAAAACAAACAATGATCTACACAACACTACACAGAACACTAAACATTGAGCAACACAAACCACACTGAAAACAAACCATGATCTACACAACACTACACAGAACACTAAACATTGAGCAACACAAACGCCACTGAAAACAAACAATGATCTACAGAACACTAAACATTGAGCAACACAAACCTCACTGAAAACAAACAATGATCTACACAACACTACACAGAACACTAAACATTGAGCAACACAAACCTCACTGAAAACAAACAATGATCTACACAACACTACACAGAACACTAAACATTGAGCAACACACACCCCACTGAAAACAAACAATGATATACACAACACTACACAGAACACTAAACATTGAGCAACACAAACCACACTGAAAACAAACCATGATCTACAGAACAGAACACTAAACATTGAGCAACACAAACCACACTGAAAACAAACAATGATTTACACAACACTACACAGAACACTAAACATTGAGCAACACAAACTGCACTAAAAATAAACAATGATCTACACAACACTACACAGAACACTAAACATTGAGCAACACAAACCACACTGAAAACAAACAATGATCTACAGAACAGAACACTAAACATTGAGCAACACAAACTACACTGAAAACAAACAATGATCTACACAACACTACACAGAACACTAAACATTGAGCAACACAAACCACACTGAAAACAAACAATGATCTACCGAACAGCACACTAAACATTGAGCAACACAAACCACACTAAAAACAAACAATGATCTACACAACACTACACAGAACACTAAACATTGAGCAACATAAACCACACTGAAAACAAACAATGATCTACACAACACTACACAGAACACTAAACATTGAGCAACACAAACCACACTAAAAATAAACAATGATCTACACAACACTACACAGAACACTAAACATTGAGCAACACAAACTACACTGAAAACAAACAATGATCTACAGAACAGAACACTAAACATTGAGCAACACAAACCACACTAAAAACAAACCATGATCTACACAACACTACACAGAACACTAAACATTGAGCAACACAAACCCCACTGAAAACAAACAATGATCTACATAACACTACACAGAACACTAAACATTGAGCAACACAAACCACACTGAAAACAAACCATGATCTACAGAACACTAAACATTGAGCAACACAAACCACACTGAAAACAAACAATGATCTACAGAACAGAACACTAAACATTGAGCAACACAAACCACACTAAAAACAAACAATGATCTACACAACCCTACACAGAACACTAAACATTGAGCAACACAAACCACACTGAAAACAAACAATGATCTACAGAACAGAATACTAAACATTGAGCAACACAAACCACACTAAAAACAAACAATGATCTACACAACACTACACAGAACACTAAACATTGAGCAACACAAACCTCACTGAAAACAAACAATGATCTACACAACACTACACAGAACACTAAACATTGAGCAACACACACCCCACTGAAAACAAACAATGATATACACAACACTACACAGAACACTAAACATTGAGCAACACAAACCACACTGAAAATAAACCATGATCTACAGAACAGAACACTAAACATTGAGCAACACAAACCACACTGAAAACAAACAATGATTTACACAACACTACACAGAACACTAAACATTGAGCAACACAAACTGCACTAAAAATAAACAATGATCTACACAACACTACACAGAACACTAAACATTGAGCAACACAAACCACACTGAAAACAAACAATGATCTACAGAACAGAACACTAAACATTGAGCAACACAAACTACACTGAAAACAAACAATGATCTACACAACACTACACAGAACACTAAACATTGAGCAACACAAACCACACTGAAAACAAACAATGATCTACCGAACAGCACACTAAACATTGAGCAACACAAACCACACTAAAAACAAACAATGATCTACACAACACTACACAGAACACTAAACATTGAGCAACATAAACCACACTGAAAACAAACAATGATCTACACAACACTACACAGAACACTAAACATTGAGCAACACAAACCACACTAAAAATAAACAATGATCTACACAACACTACACAGAACACTAAACATTGAGCAACACACACCCCACTGAAAACAAACAATGATATACACAACACTACACAGAACACTAAACATTGAGCAACACAAACCACACTGAAAACAAACCATGATCTACAGAACAGAACACTAAACATTGAGCAACACAAACCACACTGAAAACAAACAATGATTTACACAACACTACACAGAACACTAAACATTGAGCAACACAAACTGCACTAAAAATAAACAATGATCTACACAACACTACACAGAACACTAAACATTGAGCAACACAAACCACACTGAAAACAAACAATGATCTACAGAACAGAACACTAAACATTGAGCAACACAAACTACACTGAAAACAAACAATGATCTACACAACACTACACAGAACACTAAACATTGAGCAACACAAACCACACTGAAAACAAACAATGATCTACCGAACAGCACACTAAACATTGAGCAACACAAACCACACTAAAAACAAACAATGATCTACACAACACTACACAGAACACTAAACATTGAGCAACATAAACCACACTGAAAACAAACAATGATCTACACAACACTACACAGAACACTAAACATTGAGCAACACAAACCACACTAAAAATAAACAATGATCTACACAACACTACACAGAACACTAAACATTGAGCAACACAAACTACACTGAAAACAAACAATGATCTACAGAACAGAACACTAAACATTGAGCAACACAAACCACACTAAAAACAAACCATGATCTACACAACACTACACAGAACACTAAACATTGAGCAACACAAACCCCACTGAAAACAAACAATGATCTACATAACACTACACAGAACACTAAACATTGAGCAACACAAACCACACTGAAAACAAACCATGATCTACAGAACACTAAACATTGAGCAACACAAACCACACTGAAAACAAACAATGATCTACAGAACAGAACACTAAACATTGAGCAACACAAACCACACTAAAAACAAACAATGATCTACACAACCCTACACAGAACACTAAACATTGAGCAACACAAACCACACTGAAAACAAACAATGATCTACAGAACAGAATACTAAACATTGAGCAACACAAACCACACTAAAAACAAACAATGATCTACACAACACTACACAGAACACTAAACATTGAGCAACACAAACCTCACTGAAAACAAACAATGATCTACACAACACTACACAGAACACTAAACATTGAGCAACACACACCCCACTGAAAACAAACAATGATATACACAACACTACACAGAACACTAAACATTGAGCAACACAAACCACACTGAAAACAAACCATGATCTACAGAACAGAACACTAAACATTGAGCAACACAAACCACACTGAAAACAAACAATGATTTACACAACACTACACAGAACACTAAACATTGAGCAACACAAACTGCACTAAAAATAAACAATGATCTACACAACACTACACAGAACACTAAACATTGAGCAACACAAACCACACTGAAAACAAACAATGATCTACAGAACAGAACACTAAACATTGAGCAACACAAACTACACTGAAAACAAACAATGATCTACACAACACTACACAGAACACTAAACATTGAGCAACACAAACCACACTGAAAACAAACAATGATCTACCGAACAGCACACTAAACATTGAGCAACACAAACCACACTAAAAACAAACAATGATCTACACAACACTACACAGAACACTAAACATTGAGCAACATAAACCACACTGAAAACAAACAATGATCTACACAACACTACACAGAACACTAAACATTGAGCAACACAAACCACACTAAAAATAAACAATGATCTACACAACACTACACAGAACACTAAACATTGAGCAACACAAACTACACTGAAAACAAACAATGATCTACAGAACAGAACACTAAACATTGAGCAACACAAACCACACTAAAAACAAACCATGATCTACACAACACTACACAGAACACTAAACATTGAGCAACACAAACCCCACTGAAAACAAACAATGATCTACATAACACTACACAGAACACTAAACATTGAGCAACACAAACCACACTGAAAACAAACCATGATCTACAGAACACTAAACATTGAGCAACACAAACCACACTGAAAACAAACAATGATCTACAGAACAGAACACTAAACATTGAGCAACACAAACCACACTAAAAACAAACAATGATCTACACAACCCTACACAGAACACTAAACATTGAGCAACACAAACCACACTGAAAACAAACAATGATCTACAGAACAGAATACTAAACATTGAGCAACACAAACCACACTAAAAACAAACAATGATCTACACAACACTACACAGAACACTAAACATTGAGCAACACAAACCTCACTGAAAACAAACAATGATCTACACAACACTACACAGAACACTAAACATTGAGCAACACAAACCACACTGAAAACAAACAATGATCTACAGAACACTACACAGAACACTATACATTGAGCAACACAAACCACACTGAAAACAAACAATGATCTACACAACACTACACAGAACACTAAACATTGCACAACACAAACCACACTGAAAGCAAACAATGATCTACACAACACTACACAGAACACTAAACATTGAGCAACACAAACCCCACTGAAAACAAACCATGATCTACACAACCCTACACAGAACACTAAACAGTGAGCAACACAAACCCCACCGAAAACAAACAATGATCTACACAACACTACACAGAACACTAAACATTGAGCAACACAAACCACACTAAAAACAAACAATGATCTACACAACACTACACAGAACACTAAACATTGAGCAACACAAACCACACTGAAAACAAACCATGATCTACACAACACTACACAGAACACTAAACATTGAGCCACTCAAACTACACTGAAAACAAACAATGATCTACAGAACAGAACACTAAACATTGAGCAACACAAACTACACTGAAAACAAACAATGATCTACACAACACTACACAGAACACTAAACATTGCGCAACACAAACCACACTGAAAACAAAAAATGATCTACACAACACAACACTACACAGAACACTAAACATTGAGCAACACAAACCCCACTGAAAACAAACCATGATCTACACAACACTACACAGAACACTAAACAGTGAGCAACACAAACCACACTGAAAACAAACAATGATCTACACAACACTACACAGAACACTAAACATTGAGCAACACAAACCACACTGAAAACAAATAATGATCTACAGAACAGAACACTAAACATTGAGCAACACAAACCACACTAAAAACAAACAATGATCTACACAACACTACACAGAACACTAAACATTGAGCAATGCAAACCCCACTGAAAACAAACCATGATCTACAGAACACTAAACATTGAGCAACACAAACCACTCTGAAAACAAACAATGATCTACACAACACTACACAGAACACTAAACATTGAGCAACACAAACCCCACTGAAAACAAACCATGATCTACACAACATTACACAGAACACTAAACATTGAGCAACACAAACCACATTGAAAACAAACAATGATCTACACAACACTACACAGAACACTAAACATTGAGCAACACAAACCCCACTGAAAACAAACAATGATTTACAGAACAGAACACTAAACATTGAGCAACACAAACCCCACAGAAAACAAACAATGATCTACAGAACACTACACAGAACACTAAACATTGAGCAACACAAACCACTCTGAAAACAAACAATGATCTACACAACACTACACAGAACACTAAACATTGAGCAACACAAACCACACTGAAAACAAACAATGATCTACAGAACAGAACACAGAACACTAAGCATTGAGCAACACACACCCCACTGAAAACAAACAATGATCTACAGAACACTAAACATTGAGCAACACAAACCACACTAAAAATGAGAGGTGAACTCAGGTGCTCCAATCAGATCTCAGACGAATTATTCATAAGTATGACAAAGTTTTCTTTCCCTAACCTTAAACTTTCAAATGGCTGATGTTTTCCCCATCACTGTAATATTGTAAAGTCAGTATAAGTCAGAGCAGCACCATGTCATAGATGAAAATGTGTATTTACTTTTCGGTCAGAAATCTATAAATTTGACGATTTTTAACTTTCACTTATTTACTTTTAATGGACGTTAGAAATATAATTTCATTTGTAAATATAAAAAAACCCAACTATTTAACATGATTAGATGAAATATGAAACTATTTTCTGCTTAATTACGTCACAAGATTTCCAGAAAATAAAAGTAAAAGTGAAAGTAGAATTGTTCGATTAATCGGAAATAGATTTTTGGGCTCGAGTGCTTGGTTTAAGACACCAACCAACTGATTATTGGTTATAATCGATCATCGGAACACCACTAGGTGTTACATCATGTGCCATACACATATCTATCTGTTTTTTGTTTTCTATACAGTATATGTTAACAGTGGTGGCGTTACATCAGAGATTACCATGGGTAACATCACAGTCAACAATGGCGTCATTCATGTCTGTGATACGTTGCTAGGTTACGTATATAATACAGTTCGTCAACAAATAGCAGAAGACTCACCGTAAGATATTTTAATTTGAGTACCGTAATTAGATTAATTAATTAGTAAAATTTTAAAACCACAAAATAAAGGAACCTATAAATAATGTCAGGTTTGAATGTTGAGACAGACAGACATTATCACAGCGAGTTCTATAGGAAGAGCTTTGATACTTATGAACTCTAACCCTAACCCTATCACTGATATCACAGCGAGTTCTATAGGAAGAGCTTTGATACTTATGAACTCTAACCCTAACCCTATCACTGATATCACAGCGAGTTCTATAGGAAGAGCTTTGATACTTATGAACTCTAACCCTAACCCTATCACTGATATCACAGTGAGTTCTATAGGAAGAGCTTTGATACTTATGAACTCTAACCCTAACCCTATTACTGATATCACAGTGAGTTTTATAGGAAGAGCTTCGATACTTATGAACTCTAACCCTAACCCTATTACTGATATCACAGCGAGTTCTATAGGAAGAGCTTTGATACTTATGAACTCTAACCCTAACCCTATTACTGATATCACAGTGAGTTCTATAGGAAGAGCTTTGATACTTATGAACTCTAACCCTAACCCTATCACTGATATCACAGCGAGTTCTATAGGAAGAGCTTTGATACTTATGAACTCTAACCCTAACCCTATCACTGATATCACAGTGAGTTCTATAGGAAGAGCTTTGATACTTATGAACTCTAACCCTAACCCTATTACTGATATCACTGAGTTCTATAGGAAGAGCTTTGATACTTATGAACTCTAACCCTAACCCTATTACTGATATCACAGCGAGTTCTATAGGAAGAGCTTTGATACTTATGAACTCTAACCCTAACCCTATTACTGATATCACTTTTATTATTTTTTTTTTTCACATTTATTCCTAAAATTATTATCCCCTCGCCAACGAAGTTGCGAAAGGATATAGTAACGTCCTTCCGTAACATCCTTGTGAACACTCTAGAATCAACATCCTTAAATGGATTTTGACCAAACTTGGTACATACTTAGTCCTTAAGAGAATCTGGAACCCTATTGATTTTCAAGGTCATAGGTCAAAGGTCGAGGTCACCGGGTCAAATTTTTACCCCATAACATCCTTGTGAACACTCTAGAATCAACATCTTTCAATGGATTTTCACCAAACTTGGTTCATACATAGTCCTTAAGAGAATCTGGAACCCTATTGATTTTCAAGGTCATAGGTCAAAGGTCAAGGTCACAGGGTCACATTTTTAGGCGAGGGGATACACCATGCTTTGCGTTGCCCTTGTTTATTTTTCAAATAAAATTATTAAATCAAATTTCATGTCACTTTTGTATATTTCCTATTTTCACAATTATTTTCAGGTTTCTATAATTTTGGAATCATCACTATTTTGTATCTTGTGGCTGTGATTTTTCAAAAACTTGAAATTGATTTATGATGATGTAATGAAATACAATGTACACTAAAAATATTATTTCCCTTAATTTGTTTTAGGCCTCATCAAATTTGATTTGTAGGTGCTTGAATTATTGGAAGACAAAACAAGATGTGATGCAGAGTTCATATAATTATAATAAAATTATATTAATATTTATAAATTCATCTATTGATGGGAAAACAAATTTATAGTAGTTTAACTGTATCTAACTGTATCATTATGATCTAGGGGAGATAACTCAAACATTTTATCAACAATTTTTATTGGCAGTTCTGCATTTGTACAGCCTGGGTTTCAATCCATCAAAAATTTAGGACACTATTGAACTGTATTAATACAGGGAAATAACAAGGTTTATAATTTTTAAAAAATCTCCTTTTTGTTGAAAAATCTCAATTTTTACTTAATTAATAGGAATGAACAGTCATTTTTTTTAATTTTCATTTTCATGAACAAATAATATGGGGTTAAGGCATTTTTTTCCCCGCTACTTCCATGAATATTATTTTTTAATTAAAGAATATTTCCCCAAAAATTGGTGTGGGAAAATCCATAGTACTACAAAATCTTTAAATTAAAAAAAATCAATAGATTACACATTAGCACAACCGAAATGACAAATCATCATAGAATTTGTATTCCTCATAACCTAGTTCTCTAAAACTCTATTAAATTGCATATCCAACCATTGAATGATTTTATATTGAGAGATTAAAATATGATTGGTTGATTGATTGATTATTGTTTAATGTCCAGTGATCAATATTTCAGCTATATTAAGGACGAGAACAAATTCAACAAGATATAGATTCTAGTCTTTTAATATCAAAATTATAAAACATTACCTCTACACTATAAAACATTACCTCTACACTATAAAACATTAAATCTACACTATAAAACATTACCTCTACACTATAAAACATTACCTCTACACTATAAAACATTACCTCTACACTATAAAACATTACCTCTACACCATAAAACATTACCTCTACACTATAAAACATTACCTCTACACTATAAAACATTACCTCTACACTATAAAACATTACCTCTACACTATAAAACATTACCTCTCCACTATAAAACATCACCTCTACACTATAAAACATTACCTCTACACTATAAAGCATTACCTCTACACTATAAAACATTACCTCTACACTATAAAACATTACCTCTACACTATAAAGCATTACCTCTACACTATGAAACATTACCTCTACACTATAAAACATTAGCTCTACACTATAAAACATTATCTCTACACTATAAAACATTACCTCTACACTATAAAACATTACCTCTACACTATAAAGCATTACCTCTACACTATAAAACATTACCTCTACACTATAAAACATTACCTCTACACTATAAAACATTACCTCTACACTATAAAGCATTACCTCTACACTATAAAACATTACCTCTACACTATAAAACATTACCTCTACACTATAAAACATTACCTCTACACTATAAAGCATTACCTCTACACTATAAAACATTACCTCTACACTATAAAACATTACCTCTACACTATAAAACATTACCTCTATACTATAAAACATTACCTCTACACTATAAAGCATTACCTCTACACTATAAAACATTACCTCTACACTATAAAACATTACCTCTACACTATAAAGCATTACCTCTACACTATAAAACATTACCTCTACACTATAAAACATTACCTCTACACTATAAAGCATTACCTCTACACTATAAAACATTACCTCTACACTATAAAACATTACCTCTACACTATAAAACATTACCTCTACACTATAAAACATTACCTCTACACTATAAAACATTACCTCTACACTATAAAACATTACCTCTACACTATAAAGCATTACCTCTACACTATAAAACATTACCTCTACACTATAAAGCATTACCTCTACACTATAAAACATTACCTCTACACTATAAAACATTACCTCTACACTATAAAGCATTACCTCTACACTATAAAACATTACCTCTACACTATAAAACATTACCTCTACACTATAAAACATTACCTCTACACTATAAAACATTACCTCTATACTATAAAACATTACCTCTACACTATGAAACAGACCACTTACTTATAGTTATCGTTTATAAAAAAAAATGTACATTTTCAGATATCTGTAAATGACACAAATAAGATATTTATGTGCTGAATCTAATTCTTATAGACAAAATGTGTGCCCTACAACAATCTCATATTATATCAACAATAAAAACATGTCTGCTGCCATTTTTTACATTTATTAAAGAGACATATAATACATAAAACAAATCCGGACAAACGATGATAACTCTTACACCACAAACTTACGAGACCATACAAACAACTACATAACAACCAACATTGTTTTTTACGTGGACATCATGGTCATTAACAAACATAATTTAGTTCAATGTTCATATTTATTGTAGGACATTTGACCAGTTAATTAACAGAGCTAATGTGTTTGTTCCTACAGAGGCAGCTTTTAGAAAAATTATAAATGTACCATGGGTCAATCTGATTTATGATCAGGCCTTGATAGATAAGGTAATATAATGCTGGGTCAGTCTGATTTATGATCAGGCCTTGATAGATAAGGTAATATAATGCTGGGCCAATCTGATTTATGAT
Organism: Bathymodiolus brooksi; assembly: GCA_963680875.1. Classification (NCBI taxonomy): domain Eukaryota; kingdom Metazoa; phylum Mollusca; class Bivalvia; order Mytilida; family Modiolidae; genus Bathymodiolus; species Bathymodiolus brooksi. Next base: position 8,208,376 of record OY804584.1, on the reverse strand, counting down.
CAGGCCTTGATAGATAAGGTAATATAATGCTGGGTCAATCTGATTTATGATCAGGCCTTGATAGATAAGGTAATATAATGCTGGGTCAATCTGATATATGATCAGGCCCTGATAGATAAGGTAATTTAATGCTGGGTTAATCTGATATATGATCAAGCTCTGATAGATAAGGTAATATAATGCTGGGCCAATCTGATTTATGATCAGGCCTTGATAGATAAGGTAATATAATGCTGGGTCAATCTGATTTATGATCAGGCCTTGATAGATAAGGTAATATAATGCTGGGCCAATCTGATTTATGATCAGGCCTTGATAGATAAGGTAATATAATGCTGGGTCAATCTGATTTATGATCAGGCCTTGATAGATAAGGTAATATAATGCTGGGTCAATCTGATTTATGATCAAGTCCTGATAGATAAGGTAATATTATGCTGGGTCAATCTGTATTATGATCAGGCCTTGATAGATAAGGTAATATAATGCTGGACCAATCTGATTTATGATCAGGCCTTGATAGATAAGGTAATATAATGCTGGGTCAATCTGATTTATGATCAGGCCTTGATAGATAAGGTAATATAATGCTGGGCCAATCTGATTTATGATCAGGCCTTGATAGATAAGGTAATATAATGCTGGGTCAATCTGATTTATGATCAAGCCTTGATAGATAAGGTAATATAATGCTGGGTCAATCTGATTTATGATCAAGTCCTGATAGATAAGGTAATATAATGCTGGGTCAATCTGATTTATGATCAAGCCTTGATAGATAAGGTAATATAATGCTGGGTCAATCTGATTTATGATCAAGTCCTGATAGATAAGGTAATATTATGCTGGGTCAATCTGATTTATGATCAAGCCTTGATAGATAAGGTAATATAATGCTGGGCCAATCTGATTTATGATCAGGCCCTGATAGATAAGGTAATATAATGCTGGGTCAATCTGATTTATGATCAGGCCTTGATAGATAAGGTAATATAATGCTGGGTCAGTCTGATTTATGATCAGGCCTTGATAGATAAGGTAATATAATGATGGGCCAATCTGATTTATGATCAGGCCTTGATAGATAAGGTAATATAATGCTGGGTCAATCTGATTTATGAGCAGGCCTTGATAGATAAGGTAATATAATGCTGGGTCAATCTGATTTATGATCAAGCCTTGATAGATAAGGTAATATAATGCTGGGTCAATCTGATATATGATCAAGCCTTGATAGATAAGGTAATATAATGCTGGGTCAATCTGATTTATCATCAGGCCTTGATAGATAAGGTAATATAATGCTGGGTCAATCTGATATATGATCAGGCCCTGATAGATAAGGTAATATAATGCTGGGTCAATCTGATTTATCATCAGGCCTTGATAGATAAGGTAATATAATGCTGGGTCAATCTGATTTATGATCAGGCCTTGATATATAAGGTAATATAATGCTGGGTCAATCTGATATATGATCAAGCCTTGATAGATAAGGTAATATAATGCTGGGTCAATCTGATTTATGATCAAGCCTTGATAGATAAGGTAATATAATGCTGGGTCAATCTGATTTATGATCAGGCCTTGATACATAAGGTAATATTATGCTGGGTCAATCTGATTTATGATCAGGCCTTGATAGATAAGGTAATATAATGCTGTGTCAATCTGATTTATGATCAGGCCTTCATAGATAAGGTAATATAATGCTGGGTCAATCTGATTTATGATCAGGCCCTGATAGATAAGGTAATAAAATGCTGGGTTAATATGATTTATGATCAGGCCTTCATAGATAAGGTAATATAATGCTGGGTCAATCTGATTTATGATCAGGCCCTGATAGATAAGGTAATATAATGCTGGGTCAATCTGATTTATGATCAGGCCTTGATAGATAAGGTAATATAATGCTGGGTCAATCTGATTTATGATCAGGCCCTGATAGATAAGGTAATATAATGCTGGGTCAATCTGATTTATGATCAGGCCTTGATAGATAAGGTAATATAATGCTGGGTCAATCTGATTTATGATCAGGCCTTGATAGATAAGGTAATATAATGCTGGGTCAATCTGATTTATGATCAGGCCTTCATAGATAAGGTAATATAATGCTGGGTCAATCTGATTTATGATCAGGCCCTGATAGATAAGGTAATATAATGCTGGGTCAATCTGATTTATGATCAGGCCCTGATAGATAAGGTAATATACAGTACACTTCAATGATCAAACTCTCAGGTCCGACATATTCCTCCCAAAATGTCCGACAAATTTCCGACAAATTTGAGAGTCAACACTCTCTAAGTCCGACTATTTGGTCGGACATTTTGGTCTTGGTCGGACATTTTGGTCGGACGTGAGAGTGGATATTAAAAGATTTTTTTTTTACATTTCTCGAGGTGAATATGTCAAACATTTTGTGATCGATGCGTATTTGTAAGCGTACTTTCTTTCCGGTGTGTAGAATGTGCGGGTACGTAAATACCCTAGTGTATTTTTACCTTGCACCATATTCGCGCCAGGAAAGGTAGCTCCAAGGTCAATATTTGTCACGCTCGGGCACAACAGTCGTTCGATGCATAGGAGCACCTCATAATCAAAGAATTGTACAATAATTTCGAGTTACACCGTTTGTGTTTCTTTAACTTTTCCGAAATCTAAGCTTTAAAATTATATACGCCGAGTCCAGCCCTGGCTTGGATTTCTCGAAAAAAGTTTTCTTAACAAACCAAATTAAATTTGAGTAAAAACTCGACATAAGTTTGTGTTTTGACTTTGTTTGTTTGGAGAAATCACAGACGATTTAAAAAAAAAAAATCTGTTGTCACTTAAAACAGTCAATGAGGCTGGTACGGCTGTGTACATGAATGAATAAGAAATAATTCTTTCGGAGTGTGATATCCATATAAAGGTGAAATAACGGATGCAAAAATCACCGGCTAAAGTTACACAATATTCCGTTTACAAATATTTCAAGTCCCTATACTTGTTCATCTGTGACGGCAATATGTGTATTGGACTAGGTATTACAGCCAGCTTGATATGAATTAATTAGCTCAGGTTACAGGTGTCAATAATGGAAGGAACATCTTGTCGACACAAATTTCCAGGTGCCAGAGGGAGAACAATTATAATTAATTCTATTTAATGTTGTTGTTTTTTATTACTATTTGTTTGTAGGTACATTTGCAATCATTGAAGTAAATTTAATTTGAGAGTCAACACTCTCTAAGTCCGACGTGAGAGTGGATATTTAAAGATTTTTTTACATTTCTCGAGGTGAACATGTCAAACATTTTGTGATCGATGCATATTTGTAAGCGTACTTTCTTTCCGGTATGTAGAATGTCCGGTTACGTAAATACCCTAGTGTATTTCTACCTTGCACCATATTCGTGCCAGGAAAGGTAGCTCAAAGGTCAATATATAACTGAAATATTGTTGAAAAGTGACGTTTAAACACCCATAGCCTCATATAAATTATTGCAATAAAATATCGATTAAGTAACGAAATTGATATAAATTATTTTCCAGTATATTTAGTATAAAAAGCTTGTTCTACACGTTCACTGTGAGATGTATTGCAACCGCCATTTTTAACTACAATCACGTGCGCATGCTCGTGTTTGATGGAAAGCTATAGCTATATTTAGATATTTTGTGATAATAATTTTATATTGTAAATCGATCCACCCTGTGATTTTTTTCAACAAGATACATTTTTTATAGTATATATTTTATTATAAAATACAATATTGAACTGATTTTCGATAACACTTCAATCATTGAATATTGATTTTTTCGAATGTTGAATATTTTATCCCCAGAATTGCACCCCCATGTTAGTATACTTTTATTGCTTTATTTAAAAAAAAAATAACACCAAGAACATCGATGATACGAGTCTTCTTATTCAGAAATAAACCTACAGCAAAATAAATATATACATTTTTTGTACTGTGAACAAAATCGTCATTTTTATCTAGATTTATCGTCCGAAAAATACGGTACTCCTCTACTATACTAATTTGGATTAGGTGATTGGAATTAGGTGCCATCATCAAAATAAAGATTAAAAAATGTATTTCATGATAATGATGGCTGATTAAAATTGTTTGTCATGCATTAGCAGTCAGTTGTAATATACAGGATGTAACCAATATACAGGAAGAGCCCTTACTGTGAAGCCATTCAATGAAAATAACCACCTGACCATATTGTTAAATAAGAATAAGAATTAGATAAGAAATTAAAATTTATAGAAGGCAAGGATTTATATAATTAACACATTAAGTCACATTTCATTTATTTAGCTTGGGTCAGTTATCAATTAAAAAGACAAAAATGGTTTTAAAAAAAATCTGTCTAATAAGTATTTACCTAAATAACGATATCATGACGTATAATAATTTCTCACCGTAAATGTATTTATTTTATTAAGATATTTATACACATATATAAGAAAAAAGATATAAATTTATTTTTTAAGTACAAATAAATTGGAAGACGGCTTGAAAATTGAAAACGTAGAATAGTTATCTATGTTTATAAGTCTTAGTAAAAAGAGTCTTGAGCAACGTTTTTTTCACACCTGTGATAGGTGTATTTGTATATCATGAATGCACGATGCGACAACATGCTGAGATGGGTGATGTTTTGACAGGTAAACTGTAAAAAAAAAAAACGTAGAATACACTAATAAAATATTATTTCACCTATATCAGGACTCCGCAGACTGCCAATTTTCAAGAAGAAAAAAACGGGATTTACGGACTTATGACCCATTCGCCATGAACAAAATAAAACTTAAATTTTACTAAATAATTTTAATCCAAATTTGCCTTTAAAGAAATAAATGTATAAATTAGAATTATTTACCCGGGTTCGTTCGCACTACATTTGGCAAACACGTAAAAGAGCAAACGCACCCGATATCGTAAACCGGCAACTGTCTGCAGCAAGTGAAAGGGCCTTGGCATCGATTGTCGCGAGTACATAAGGACATATTAATATTCACTTCTAGTGCACTTAAAACATGGGTACTGCATGTTAATACATTTTATTCATGGATATTATTGTATATATCGCCCGTGACAGCCGTTAACATATCTATACTTTCCGTACCACTGTATATCACTCATTTACTTCAGCTTTACTATGATACGCATGTTTCTTTATGCAAAAATTTATTGGTTAGCAGAATTTGGGGACGTTTCCTGTTTACAGTTTAACTATCTGAGAGTGGAGACTCTCACTCCGACCTGGGAGGATTTGGTCGGACATTTGTCGGTGTGAAGTCCGACAAATCTCTCTGTCCGACCTGAGTGTTTGATCGTTGATACACTTGGAGGGATCTGTAATGCTGGGTCAATCTGATTTATGATCAAGCCCTGATAGATAAGGTAATATAATGCTGGGTCAATCTGATTTATGATCAGGCCCTGATAGATAAGGTAATATTATGCTGGGTCAATATGATTTATGATAAATCCCTGATAGATAAGGTAATATAATGCTGGGTCAATCTGATTTATGATAAATCCCTGATAGATAAGGTAATATAATGCTGGGTCAATCTGAAATATGATCAGGCCCTGATAGATAAGGTAATATTATGCTGGGTCAATCTGATTTATGATCAAGCTCTGATAGATAAGGTAATATAATGCTGGGTCAATTTGATTTATGATCAAGCTCTGATAGATAAGTTACATGAAAGTTTGATAAAGTTATATTTTAAACAATTTTCTATATTTCAATTAAAGTTTTAATTAGTTTTGCATGATTAGATTTTACTTAGTATGTCTTCCATATTGGATTTTCGTGGACTATATTTTTGTGTGGCTTAACTTAACTTAACTTCCGGCAAACAATTTAAGAAGAATTTCTACTATGTACGTATGAGGTTATTTGCAGGGTAGCGAGAATGGCCGAGTAGTTACGATTGACTGAATACATGTTGCAAAGAAATATGGTGAAATGTAAATGTCAGACTGAAATATTTGGTACTATATTATAAAAGGGTTGTTGCACTAATATTGAGGATTATTTGTCCCTCTCAGTATATCGTATTGCACTCTCAAGTTCGTGCAATACGATATACTGCTCGGGACAATATTCCTCAATATTTGTGCAATAACCCTATATTATTTGAGTCCCTCAATAATTAGGAATTTTATTTCCAGTAGTCCTTTCGTGATTAGCAGGAGAGGCAGAAAAACTAAAAACAATGGCAGGGTGGTCAGTTCTATAGCCTAGAATTATTTTGGCACACTCCATGAGAGGAAAAATGTCTTCTGAGACAAGACAGTAATCACTTCTGCTTTGTTTAATAGGAGAGGTTTGACGACATGTTTATTTACGTTCCTCTATTTTTTTACGTGCATTTTGGTTTCTGTCATGTATTACATTATAAGTATCATCAGATTTATATTGTACTACATCCCAGTCACCAAAAAATAAAAAGCTAGTATTAGCAAATCCTGCAGACTTTTGCAGTATTTTAGTAAACAATTCAGGTTTGTCAGTATTGTAACCATATAAACAAACTAGTGTTAAATGTGTTCATAAACAGTTAAATCTAAAATGATATAGCGACCATTCTGATCTAATATAGAATCATTAACCTTAAAAGCAAAACCCTTTCTGAACATAACACTTACTCCGGCACTTTTACTATCACCATGACTAAAGAAGAATGTACTACCCATTCATCCTCCCATTTGACTGCTACATCTTTAGTACTGTGTGTCTCCTGAAAACAAACTATGGAGATTTTCTTTGCCTTAAACCAATTAAATACATCTGACCTCTTTTTAGTATTTGAAAAAAGACTCCTTACATTCATAGACAAAATTTGTATATGGTTATTCATTATGTTATATTAACATGTAGATATACCAATAAGAGCAAGTTACAAGTCAATACAACCAAGAACACAGATACACAAAGCATACTGTTACACTCATTCATACACTTAAGATGGCACATTTTATACATTTAAACAATTGAAACACATGGGCAGTCGATCTGATATTTTACATATACATTTGAAAAAAAGGAAATTAGCATTTATAAAATTAAACCAGAAAAAGAAATTGATACATGTTGTAAATTCATAGTTTTAAAGGATTTATTTAATCTTGCATAGAATTAGTAGAATTATTAATAAATGAAATTATCCAATATTAAAAAAACCTTATTAATAAACTATTTTGAAAGGTTTCATTTGAAAATATGTTTAGGGTACAGCAGAAAATTAAAAGAGGTTCATTGATTGGTAATGTGATTTGAGTTATCTCCCTTTGGCTATAAAAATGATAACGGTAATTTACAGGTATTACAATTTTATGCTCACAATGTTTGTATGGTATATAATATAAAAGAAATGGATTTGAACATTTTTAATTTTTGATGATCATTTGGTGTGTTAACAATAAAAGATATTTTACTAATTTAACTTTTCACCCTTTTTAACATACACTGTATGTTCTTTCATAAATAACAAAACTATATTTTATAAAAAAATGTAAATAAACCTACTGTTTATTGAATAAAAGTTCACTGTATTCCTTTATTGTACAGAACAAATGGTTAATTTAGTGTCTTTTAGCAATTTTGTTGTTGATGTCGTCAAATATATTAAATTTTATTCTCTTTTCATCAAAAGTTTTACCATACACAGAACAATTAAAGTACCAGGCACTTTCAAGTTCTTTACAATTTCTCATCCTTGTAATAAGTCCCATATTGTGTTTTGTTACATGGTCTACCAGTCTTACATTCTCTTGAATCTTTGGCAAGTTCTTTTTAGCCCTGGAAAACTCCCCCCCCCCCCCCCCCCCCCCCCCCCACACACACATGAAATCAACCACATCAACAGTATTTTTTACTTTCAGAGACATGGGTGCAAGAAGACACTGTAATGGTGAAGATCGTGACAGCTATGTAGAAACTATTAATGGAAGGATACAGTTTATAGATACAATAATAGGAATTCCCTACCTGGACATGACCAATTTAATCTGTAGTGATTTGTGGCTACTGTAAGTATACAATATTAGGAATCCCCTACCTGGACATGACTCAGAGAAAACCACCGACCTGTCGCAAGACACTGACAAACTTTATCACATAATGTTGTACACCTCAGCCTGATTGAGATTGGAACCCACATCAGAGATGATAGGCACTGATTGTATAGGTAGTGTTAAATCCAACTACATGTACCATACGATCACGGTCACGACGGCCCCTTTCTGATTTCGGAGATGTACATATTGTGCAATCGACCAATTAGAAACACCAACTGAATAAACCTAATTTTAGCACATGTATGTAAACATCAAATTTACTCTTGATCGAGCTGCCAACAAATGTTTGAATACGCTGCAAACCTATTTTTATTTTTTATTTTATTTTGTCACTAAAGTAGGCGACACCTAAATTTGTTATAAACGGCAGGTTAGAATTGGTTGTTTGACGATTTCTGGCTCAGGTTTTAATGAATCGGGGTTAAACTGGTGTGGCAATTTGTTTGAATAATATGGGAGTTTCGATGGAAGATAGAACTCGAAAAAACATCAACATAGAAAAAAAGTGAAGATTACAACAACAACAAAAATAGAGATTACCAAGTCAATAAAATGTGTATAACCTGCCAAAGAATCTATGACATCTTGATATTTTCCAAGCACCAAATGTATTGCTCTTTAATGTGAATTATACCGCATCGGGGCGTAATGGTTAGCGTCCTCGCCTACAGTACTGTAGATCGTGGGGTTGAGCCCTGGTCGGATTAAAGACTATAAAAGTGGTATTTGTTGCTTCTCCGCTAAGCATGCAGCATTAAGGAGCAAGAGCAAAGACTGGTTGGCTCGGATTCAGAATAATGTGTCTGAGTGGAGCGACATGTCTTCCCGCGGACTGTTGTTTCAGTGAACTAGCACTATACAAATCCAACTCAGCATTGGCATTGAATTGGCATTAAGCAACAATAACTCGCTCATTAATATGAATTAACCTGTCAAACCTGATTATTAAGTTAAAACAGTGATGGACAATAATTCCACCAATGTCAGCAAAACTAACAATCTTCTCTAATCCTTACTAAATGAATACAATAAATTGCTATGACATGTGATAGTGGAAATCCAGGTTCTTATGGTACAATATTTTTAATTAGTGTTTATATTACAGGAGAACATATGACTATTAGACAGGCACAATGATGTGGAAGGGTTAAACCAGTACATGTATATGGTACAATATTTTTAATTAGTGTTTATATTACAGGAGAACATATGACTATAAGACAGGCACAACGATGTGGAAGGGTTAAACCAGTACATGTATATGGTACAATATTTTTAATTAGTGTTTATATTACAGGAGAACATATGACTATAAGACAGGCACAAAGATGTGGAAGGGTTAAACCAGTACATGTATATGGTACAATATTTTTAATTAGTGTTTATATTACAGGAGAACATATGACTATAAGACAGGCACAAAGATGTGGAAGGGTTAAACCAGTACTTGTATATCGTATAATATTTTTAATTAGTGTTTATATTACAGGAGAACATATGACTATAAGACAGGCACAAAGATGTGGAAGGGTTAAACCAGTACTTGTATATGGTACAATATTTTTAATTAGTGTTTATATTACAGGAGAACATATGACTATAAGACAGGCACACATATTGGAAGTGTTAAACCAGTACATGTATATGGTACAATATTTTTAATTAGTGTTTATATTACAGGAGAACATATGACTATAAGACAGACACAAAGATGTGGAAGGGTTAAACCAGTACATGTATATGGTACAATATTTTTAATTAGAGTTTATATTTCAGGAGAACATATGACTACATGAGAGCAGTCGGGATGAAGAATTATTTAACCGATCGTAGATTTTACAGTAAAGAATGTGACTTCACTTCCCAGGGTTATCCACCCAATTACGGAGTCAATAATTATTACAGAGGTGGATACTCTACGATTGCACCATGGACGAGTGTTCCAGCGTGGGACATGGGATATTGTGAAACATCTACGTCGCTTGTGAACTGACTTTTTTTGCACCAAATTCTACAGCTATTGACTACTTTTCTAATACAGCCACTGGTCAGAAAATCATGAAGAATGCTTATCTACTCCAAAATGTAAGTGAAGAATATTAGGAAGGACTCTGAGTCAGTGATTTATTGATATTTCAGAGGTGCCAACCATCCTGATTTCAGCAGAGTTTCTCTGAATTTTATTGCCTTAATCCAAGTATGATTTGATTTGTATATATTCCAATTTTTTAGCTCACCTGGTCGAAAGGCAATGTGAGCTTTTGCCTTCACTTGGCATCTGTTGTCTCTTAACTTTTCACATTTTAATCTTCTCCTCTGACACCCCTCAGCCAAATGAACGAAAACTTAGGAGGTAGCATCTATGGAAGGTCCTCTATAAAGATTGCTCATTTTGTACCAATCTGTCAACAAATATGGCTGCCATTGGCAATTCTTGTTTCTGGTTGTTCGATTTCTAAAAATCATCCCCTCTGAAACCTGTTGGCCAAATGAACCGAAACTTGGTATGAACCATCTATGGAAGGTCCTCTATAAATAATGCTCATTTTGTCCCAATCCGTTAGCAAACATGACCACCAAGGGCAATTCTTGTTTCTTTTTGGTCGATTTCTAAATATCTTCTCCTCTGAAACTGGTAGTCTAAATGAACCGAAACGTGGTAGGAAGCATCGATGGGAGGTTCTTTATTAAGATTGCTCATTTTGTCCCGATCTGATAACAAACATGGCCACCATATGCAATTCTTGTTTCTGATTTATCAATTTAAAAAAATCTTCTCCTCTGAAACTATTTGACCAAATAAAGCAACATTTTATAGGAAGCATCTATGGAAGGTCCACTATAAGACTTCCTCATTTCATCTCCATTGGCTAATATTTTTAAAATGTTCTCTGAAACTAGGAGTCACATTTAATTGTTACTTTGTAGAAATGATGTATGAGAGATCCAATACAAAATTTCCATAATTCGTGCTGATCATACAACTAATATGGCCGTCATAGGTAGTTCTTGTTTGTGATTGGCCAAAAAACAACTTATCTACAACCATTTGGCCAAGTTTGAAGATACCAAAGGGGTAAACAGAAATCGTATATCGAAGGAGAACAGACAACACAATGGCCAAAAGAAAAAGTACAAAAGGACAAACAATGATCTACAAAGCACACATATAAAACTAAAGATCGAGTAAAACGAACCCCTCTAAAAGCGAGGGGTGAACTCAGGTGCTCCAGAAGGGTAAGCAGTTCCTGCTCCACTAGTGACACCCATCATGTTAATCTGTCGTCTTGTGGTTAGAAATTAATGACCACTCAGACCCCTGTCAAAGAGTGATGCCTTAATCACATGTATATATAATTTTTTTTCAGTTGTTTAAAAGACTTTTGTTCCATAAAAAGATAAGAGTTAGAGAGACTGGCTAACACTAATTATAATTATGTAGCTTCAAATGGTGACACTGTACGAATATCAAAATCCAATGATAGATGTAAGTATGTTGTATGTCAACACTACGAATATCAAAATCTAATGATAGATGTAAGTATGTTGTATGTCAACACTACGAATATCAAAATCTAATGATAGATGTAAGTATGTTGTATGTCAACACTACGAATATCAAAATCTAATGATAGATGTAAGTATGTTGTATGTCAACACTGTACGAATATCAAAATCTAATGATAGATGTAAGTATGTTGTATGTCAACACTGTACGAATATCAAAATCTAATGATAGATGTAAGTATGTTGTATGTCAACACTACGAATATCAAAATCTAATGATAGATGTAAGTATGTTGTATGTCAACACTGTACGAATATCAAAATCTAATGATAGATGTAAGTATGTTGTATGTCAACACTGTACGAATATCAAAATCTAATGATAGATGTAAGTATGTTGTATGTCAACACTACGAATATCAAAATCTAATGATAGATGTAAGTATGTTGTATGTCAACACTACGAATATCAAAATCTAATGATAGATGTAAGTATGTTGTATGTCAACACTGTACGAATATCAAAATCTAATGATAGATGTAAGTATGTTGTATGTCAACACTGTACGAATATCAAAATCTAATGATAGATGTAAGTATGTTGTATGTCAACACTGTACGAATATCAAAATCTAATGATAGATGTAAGTATGTTGTATGTCAACACTGTACGAATATCAAAATCTAATGATAGATGTAAGTATGTTGTATGTCAACACTACGAATATCAAAATCTAATGATAGATGTAAGTATGTTGTATGTCAACACTGTACGAATATCAAAATCTAATGATAGATGTAAGTATGTTGTATGTCAACACTGTACGAATATCAAAATCTAATGATAGATGTAAGTATGTTGTATGTCAACACTGTACGAATATCAAAATCTAATGATAGATGTAAGTATGTTGTATGTCAACACTGTACGAATATCAAAATATAATGATAGATGTAAGTATGTTGTATGTCAACACTGTACGAATATCAAAATCTAATGATAGATGTAAGTATGTTGTATGTCAACACTGTACGAATATCAAAATCTAATGATAGATGTAAGTATGTTGTATGTCAACACTACGAATATCAAAATCTAATGATAGATGTAAGTATGTTGTATGTCAACACTGTACAAATATCAAAATCTAATGATAGATGTAAGTATGTTGTATGTCAACACTGTACGAATATCAAAATCTAATGATAGATGTAAGTATGTTGTATGTCAACACTGTACGAATATCAAAATCTAATGATAGATGTAAGTATGTTGTATGTCAACACTACGAATATCAAAATCTAATGATAGATGTAAGTATGTTGTATGTCAACACTGTACGAATATCAAAATCTAATGATAGATGTAAGTATGTTGTATGTCAACACTACGAATATCAAAATCTAATGATAGATGTAAGTATATTGTATGTCAACACTGTACGAATATCAAAATCTAATGATAGATGTAAGTATGTTGTATGTCAACACTGTACGAATATCAAAATCTAATGATAGATGTAAGTATGTTGTATGTCAACACTACGAATATCAAAATCTAATGATAGATGTAAGTATGTTGTATGTCAACACTGTACGAATATCAAAATATAATGATAGATGTAAGTATGTTGTATGTCAACACTGTACGAATATCAAAATCTAATGATAGATGTAAGTATGTTGTATGTCAACACTGTACGAATATCAAAATCTAATGATAGATGTAAGTATGTTGTATGTCAACACTACGAATATCAAAATCTAATGATAGATGTAAGTATGTTGTATGTCAACACTGTACGAATATCAAAATCTAATGATAGATGTAAGTATGTTGTATGTCAACACTACGAATATCAAAATCTAATGATAGATGTAAGTATATTGTATGTCAACACTGTACGAATATCAAAATCTAATGATAGATGTAAGTATGTTGTATGTCAACACTGTACGAATATCAAAATCTAATGATAGATGTAAGTATGTTGTATGTCAACACTACGAATATCAAAATCTAATGATAGATGTAAGTATGTTGTATGTCAACACTGTACGAATATCAAAATCTAATGATAGATGTAAGTATGTTGTATGTCAACACTGTACTAATATCAAAATCTAATGATAGATGTAAGTATGTTGTATGTCAACACTGTACGAATATCAAAATCTAATGATAGATGTAAGTATGTTGTATGTCAACACTGTACGAATATCAAAATCTAATGATAGATGTAAGTATGTTGTATGTCAACACTGTACGAATATCAAAATCTAATGATAGATGTAAGTATGTTGTATGTCAACACTGTACGAATATCAAAATCTAATGATAGATGTAAGTATGTTGTATGTCAACACTGTACGAATATCAAAATCTAATGATAGATGTAAGTATGTTGTATGTCAACACTACGAATATCAAAATCTAATGATAGATGTAAGTATGTTGTATGTCAACACTGTACGAATATCAAAATCTAATGATAGATGTAAGTATGTTGTATGTCAACACTGTACGAATATCAAAATCTAATGATAGATGTAAGTATGTTGTATGTCAACACTGTACGAATATCAAAATCTAATGATAGATGTAAGTATGTTGTATGTCAACACTGTACGAATATCAAAATATAATGATAGATGTAAGTATGTTGTATGTCAACACTGTACGAATATCAAAATCTAATGATAGATGTAAGTATGTTGTATGTCAACACTGTACGAATATCAAAATCTAATGATAGATGTAAGTATGTTGTATGTCAACACTACGAATATCAAAATCTAATGATAGATGTAAGTATGTTGTATGTCAACACTGTACGAATATCAAAATCTAATGATAGATGTAAGTATGTTGTATGTCAACACTGTACGAATATCAAAATCTAATGATAGATGTAAGTATGTTGTATGTCAACACTACGAATATCAAAATCTAATGATAGATGTAAGTATGTTGTATGTCAACACTGTACGAATATCAAAATCTAATGATAGATGTAAGTATGTTGTATGTCAACACTACGAATATCAAAATCTAATGATAGATGTAAGTATGTTGTATGTCAACACTGTACGAATATCAAAATCTAATGATAGATGTAAGTATGTTGTATGTCAACACTGTACGAATATCAAAATCTAATGATAGATGTAAGTATGTTGTATGTCAACACTACGAATATCAAAATCTAATGATAGATGTAAGTATGTTGTATGTCAACACTGTACGAATATCAAAATCTAATGATAGATGTAAGTATGTTGTATGTCAACACTACGAATATCAAAATCTAATGATAGATGTAAGTATGTTGTATGTCAACACTGTACGAATATCAAAATCTAATGATAGATGTAAGTATGTTGTATGTCAACACTGTACGAATATCAAAATCTAATGATAGATGTAAGTATGTTGTATGTCAACACTGTACGAATATCAAAATCTAATGATAGATGTAAGTATGTTGTATGTCAACACTGTATGAATATCAAAATCTAATGATAGATGTAAGTATGTAGTATGTCAACACTGTACGAATATCAAAATCTAATGATAGATGTAAGTATGTTGTATGTCAACACTGTACGAATATCAAAATCTAATGATAGATGTAAGTATGTTGTATGTCAACACTGTACGAATATCAAAATCTAATGATAGATGTAAGTATGTTGTATGTCAACACTGTACGAATATCAAAATCTAATAATAGATGTAAGTATGTTGTATGTCAACACTGTACGAATATCAAAATCTAATGATAGATGTAAGTATGTTGTATGTCAACACTGTACGAATATCAAAATCTAATGATAGATGTAAGTATGTTGTATGTCAACACTGTACTAATATCAAAATCTAATGATAGATGTAAGTATGTTGTATGTCAACACTGTACGAATATCAAAATCTAATGATAGATGTAAGTATGTTGTATGTCAACACTGTACGAATATCAAAATCTAATGATAGATGTAAGTATGTTGTATGTCAACACTGTACGAATATCAAAATCTAATGATAGATGTAAGTATGTTGTATGTCAACACTGTACGAATATCAAAATCTAATGATAGATGTAAGTATGTTGTATGTCAACACTGTACGAATATCAAAATCTAATGATAGATGTAAGTATGTTGTATGTCAACACTACGAATATCAAAATCTAATGATAGATGTAAGTATGTTGTATGTCAACACTGTACGAATATCAAAATCTAATGATAGATGTAAGTATGTTGTATGTCAACACTGTACGAATATCAAAATCTAATGATAGATGTAAGTATGTTGTATGTCAACACTGTACGAATATCAAAATCTAATGATAGATGTAAGTATGTTGTATGTCAACACTGTACGAATATCAAAATATAATGATAGATGTAAGTATGTTGTATGTCAACACTGTACGAATATCAAAATCTAATGATAGATGTAAGTATGTTGTATGTCAACACTGTACGAATATCAAAATCTAATGATAGATGTAAGTATGTTGTATGTCAACACTACGAATATCAAAATCTAATGATAGATGTAAGTATGTTGTATGTCAACACTGTACGAATATCAAAATCTAATGATAGATGTAAGTATGTTGTATGTCAACACTGTACGAATATCAAAATCTAATGATAGATGTAAGTATGTTGTATGTCAACACTACGAATATCAAAATCTAATGATAGATGTAAGTATGTTGTATGTCAACACTGTACGAATATCAAAATCTAATGATAGATGTAAGTATGTTGTATGTCAACACTACGAATATCAAAATCTAATGATAGATGTAAGTATGTTGTATGTCAACACTGTACGAATATCAAAATCTAATGATAGATGTAAGTATGTTGTATGTCAACACTGTACGAATATCAAAATCTAATGATAGATGTAAGTATGTTGTATGTCAACACTACGAATATCAAAATCTAATGATAGATGTAAGTATGTTGTATGTCAACACTGTACGAATATCAAAATCTAATGATAGATGTAAGTATGTTGTATGTCAACACTACGAATATCAAAATCTAATGATAGATGTAAGTATGTTGTATGTCAACACTGTACGAATATCAAAATCTAATGATAGATGTAAGTATGTTGTATGTCAACACTGTACGAATATCAAAATCTAATGATAGATGTAAGTATGTTGTATGTCAACACTGTACGAATATCAAAATCTAATGATAGATGTAAGTATGTTGTATGTCAACACTGTATGAATATCAAAATCTAATGATAGATGTAAGTATGTAGTATGTCAACACTGTACGAATATCAAAATCTAATGATAGATGTAAGTATGTTGTATGTCAACACTGTACGAATATCAAAATCTAATGATAGATGTAAGTATGTTGTATGTCAACACTGTACGAATATCAAAATCTAATGATAGATGTAAGTATGTTGTATGTCAACACTGTACGAATATCAAAATCTAATAATAGATGTAAGTATGTTGTATGTCAACACTGTACGAATATCAAAATCTAATGATAGATGTAAGTATGTTGTATGTCAACACTGTACGAATATCAAAATCTAATGATAGATGTAAGTATGTTGTATGTCAACACTATACGAATATCAAAATCTAATGATAGATGTAAATATGTTGTATGTCATATGTAGTATATCGTAAATAATTAATGCAGTATGTCATACAACATTTATGTAAGTATGTCATATGACATTTATGTATTATGTTGTACATCATCTATGTAGTATGGCATATGTCATTTATGTAGTATGTCATATGTACTTTTTGTAGTATGCTGTACATCATCTATGTATGACATCTATGTAGTACAGATCCCTCCAAGTGTATCAACGATCATACTCTCAGGTCGGACACGGAGTTTCGTCAGACTTGAAGAGAGTGTCACTCTTAAAATTGTCCGAAAAAATCGTCCGACAAAATCCTCCCAGGTTGGAGTGAGAGTCTCCACTCTCAGATAGTTAAACTGTAAACAGGAAACGTCCCCAAATTCTGCTAACCAATAAATTTGTGCATAAAGAAACATGCGTATCTTAGTAAAGCTGAAGTAAATGAGTGATATACAGTACGGAAAGTATAGATGTGTTAACGGCTGTCACGGGCGATATATACAATAATATCCATGAATAAAATGTATTAGCATGCAGTACCCATGTTTTAAGTGCACTAGAAGTGAATATTAATATGTCCCTATGTACTCGCGACAATCGATGCCAAGGCCCTTTCACTTGCTGCAGACAGTTGCCGGTTTAGGATATCGGGTGCTTTTACGTGTTTGCCAAATGTAGAGCGAACGAACCCGGGTAAATAATTCTAATTTATACATTTATTTCTTTAAGGGCAAATTTGGATTAAAATTAATTAGGGTATTCCATTTAAGTCTACCTGTGAGGGGGGGGGATGCCATTTTTTTTATTTTACTGTTGGTTGTGGGGGTGAAACCACATTTTTTTATGTTGGGTGGGGGGGGTCTCTTGAAAATAAATTCTGTTGGGGGGGGGGGGGGACCCAATGACTAGAAAATTCAGTGGATGAGGGGGGGGGGGGGGTATTTTTCAGATTCAGTTGCTCAGTGCAATATATGAAGACAACAATTTTTTTTCAACTTTTATTAACAACAAAGTGATAAAATGATAACAAATACAGACTTACTTCCTCAGAGGTATCATTTTCTTTTGGGTATGGTAAAAGACCTAAATGTATTTCCATTTGATAATGATATGAAAAAGGCACATTTTGGTACCAAACTTTGTATATATCATGAGAAAACAGTTTCAGTACATGTATATCAAAGAAACACTATTTTTACTGTATATTTAAAAAAATCTGGTAATTAAAGTTTTCATACAAGCATAAAAAATATGATCTAATGAGGCTTAATAGCTGTAAATCAATTATTTATATATGCCTAATAAATATAACAGAAGTTAAGTTAAGTTGATCATTGGTGGTATAAACTAGAGGTAACCAAATGAAAATACTGTCCATTTTTTGATGTTTTGTCACACTCCTGACACATTTTTCTAAAAGATAAATACACCAAATATCAAGCTAAATGCAATCATTGTTGGTCACAATAACTTTTTTAAGTAGTAGTACATAATCTATTTTGACTGAAAAAAGGTTTCCCTTGAATATATCTCATTTTTGCATTGTTATGATGTTAATTCAATCATATTTTATCATATTCTAAGTAATACTATCATAATTATAAAAAATGACAACTCAATTTTCAACCATTTATACATCTTTTCAAGAGTATAGTGCTTATTGAGAATTAAATGATTCCCCGAGACAATTACAAGCAGTTTCATGGAGGCTATATGCTTACAAAATAATCTATTTCTTAAATAAAATTGTCACACTCCTGACTCCCTCTCGAAAATAATCCTGCCGAGCTGAAAATAATATAACCAACTTATTCTTTCCAAACTAAAAGTTATATTTCTTCAAAAGCTTATATTTCTTACAGTTAACAGTAAATTTAAGAAGATTCAAAATTATGTTTTTGCTTTTTCTAATGATTAGTGTGCTAATTATTTGCCCTTTAGGAATTTATCTCATCAAAAATGGTTAAAATGGATTTGAAATTTATTAAAACTAGTAATAGATCATCTTTTCTTAGTATAAAATTACTTTTTAGTGGTTTTCAAATTAGTTTCCCCATATTTCTCTATAATTTACTTTGCAAAAAAACTTCATACTGTAATTGCAATCGACATTAAATGTTTTTATGTCAGGAGTGTGACATATTACTGGGCTGTTTAAAAAAAAATGGCTCCAACATGTGAAAAAAATGTCCAAATTAAACTCACTCCTAAAAACTTTCTGCTGATAATTTTCAATGTTGTATACATTGAAGTAAATGAAACAAGAAAGAAACTATGAACAGATAAGCAATACATTTTTAAGAACCTTTTATTGAACACAAATTGGCATGAAAAACATGTAAAACACATACTTATTCTATATCAGTTAAACAATCTTTAGTCTCAATTATTTTGTATAATGGTTTCTCAAACAATGCAACTGATATAAATGACTTTTTGTGCAAAATATTGGGTTATTGGTAGTTGTAGTTTTTCTTAAAAGCTATTTTTTTATGAAAAATTCTCAATATTTTTGTCCAATCTGCCTGATAAAGTTTTTATTATCAAAATAATAACGAATATTTTTACTTAAGACAGCAAAATTTTCAAACTTTAAAGATAAGTAGCCATTTGTAAAAAAAAATCACATTGATTTCTTTGAACGATCGCAAAATAATGGGTTGCAGAAAAAACATTTTGTCTATTTTTTTGCACTCCTGACATTTTATAATAAAGAAAAAAGAAGAAAATATCACATTTTAAAATGCCAACATTGAAGTGATGTTACTGTTAACTCATACAATATTATACCCCCGCTCCCCGAAGGGGGAGGGGGGGTATACTGTTTTACGTCTGTCCGTCCAAGATATTTTTCGTCGCATTTTTCTCAGTAACTGTTGATGGCAGAAATCTGATATTTGGTCACAAGCTTCATATAGGTACCCCATATCGTGGGAAGCGTTTTTGGACCCGTCAGATTCCTACTTCCTGTTTGCCGACTTAGTTGGTTTTTATACACATTGAACATATATGCACATTTTTCATCACATTTTTCTCAGCAAATATTGATGGCAGAAATCTGATATTTGGTCACAAGCTTCATATAGGTACCCCATATCGTGGGAAGCGTTTTTGGACCCATCAGATTCCTACTTCCTGTTTGCCGACTTAGTTGGTTTTTATACACATTGAACATATATGCACATTTTTCATCACATTTTTCTCAGCAAATATTGATGGCAGAAATCTGATATTTGGTCACAAGCTTCATATAGGTACCCCATATTGTGGGAAGCGTTTTTGGACCCATCAGATTCCTACTTCCTGTTTGCCGAAGAGCGGGGGTATCATAGGTGAGCATTAGCTGACAGTTCATCTTGTTTTTACCTGTTTCAAAGAAATATTTTTACAGAAATGACAGTATTTGGAAATTTTTAACAACTTTTTGCCATACCACTTCTTTAATACCCAGTTTTAGCAGCAATATTTTTAATTACATTTGAAAATTTGTATTATACCACTCTAATATATTTATAAGATTAATCATAAAGAAATAATTAGAATATTTTTATAGGCTAGAAAAGGCAATTTATTATAAATTATCATTATTTTATCAATGGTACTATTTTATCAGGATATGTTGCACTCCTGACATTATATTGCCATTAAGAAAAAGAAGAGTTATTAACTTAAAAACAATTCACAGGGGAAAAAATCAGTTGGTGTTCTTTCAAGCATTAGTTTTACCAAGTTTTAATGATAATTGTTTCTTAAAGTAACATTTTTCTAATTATTTGTAACTTGTTTAACAGCCATACTTCTCGAAAATTCCAACTTATTTTTGAAATATACTATACAAAAAGATTTAAAACATGTATTAATCTAAATTAATATTGAAAATAGATGTTTAATGTACAATTACAAGTATTTTTTGGATACTTAGAAAATTTATTATATCAAATTTCAATGATTTTTAAATATTTATGTCAGGAGTGCAACATTTACATGGTCAACCATGAATTATCTATAAGAAAATAGATAAATGCATTTATCATAAACTTTATCAAGTCAATTAATCTCCAATAGATAATGAACCTAGAAAACATGTTCCCTTGTCAGAGAATGTCTCTAGTATTAATACCTGATAGATATTAAAGCATGAGATCATTTAAAATGAACAAAAATGCTTTATTACATAAAATTAAAAGCACATAAAATGCTATTGGCACTTTTAATTTTTTCAAACATTATTCTAAACTTGACAGAATCTCATTTTATTTGAATCATCCATATAAAAAGCTATAATTTAGACTGTGTAGAAGATCACTTAAAACTAGTTGCACTCCTGACATGAATCAAATGCTTCTGTGAGAGATATTTTATGTATCTCAAACAGGTAAATGGGTTTTATCTGTTCTCTTAGTCAGTCTCTGTTGAAATAGAAAGACAAATGTGATTTTAGTTACATTTAAAAGAAAATATGTCTAAGAAAATATCAAATGTTGCACTCCTGACATTTGAGGGTGCTGCCTTTAATGTGACATTCTTGGCCTTACTACTGATTTTAGTGTATCCTTTAACTATGATTTTGAAGCAGCAATGATGTATTAAGATTTATTTATACCCCATATCTTTGAAAACTCAAAGACAACATTTCTACAATGTAATTTAGGAAAACTTGCATAAATGTTTGTTGCACTCCTGACTAGGTACATCTTTTTTACAAAGCCATAATGTTATGCAATAATAAATGTGAAGCATGATCTATTGCTATCTTAAAGTATGTCAACATATCAAAGTTTGTGATGAAATAGATTTTGATAACATATTGTTTGATTTAGCACTGTGGTAGGTTGTTGAAAATTAAGGATTTTTTAAAGTGTCACAAAAAAGTGTTGCACTCCTGACAATTTTGACATGTTTTTTTGACATATTTTTTTTGTTATTCTAGACATCTTAAAGATTTTTTGTAGTAACAAACATCAAATCATTACAGATCTTTTGAACTATTTAGATCCAATAAAATCATAAAAATGAGTAAATTAGACAGCTATAGCAATAGGAGCCATTTATTTTGAAACTGCCCTACTGTTGAATGAAAAATGATTGATAAATTTTCAAAAATGCTATATCAAACGAATGAAAATGTTTTATGAAAGGCAAGATATATTAAAGTAAGTATTCTGTTTATCTGAAGCAACATACATCAATTTTTCATTTAGAAAAAATCCATATTTTGACATGTTTTAAGAAAATATAACCTTTCGCGAAGCATGAACTTGTCCACGGCAGATCTCAGGAACTACAGGACAGAATTTCATGAAGCTTGGTGGAGTTATAGATTGTTTCTAGTTGATCCTACAGTTTTCAGATTTGTGGTAAAGGGGGTCAAAGCCATATTTTTGGGGGTTCAAAGGAGGTGGGGGTTACTATAGAATCCTATGGGAAACTTGAAATTTCGTACATTAATGTTGATAACTTCTAACTGGATAATGATAGAGACATAAAATTTGACACAGTGATAGGTCACCATTAGAGGAGCAATTCTGCGTTTTCAAAATTTTCAAGATGTCTGCCATTTTCAAAATGGCTGCCAAAACACGGCATAAAAATGGGGGGTAAAAATTCATCATTGTCCGATATCATCAAAATTTGATATGTGGGTAGATAGTGTCAGTGGTCGGTTTGGGAGACTTCATAATCATTAGATTATAATCATATCTTGTTATTTTTATTATTATTATTCTTATTCTTCTCCTTTCTTTCCGCGAACCATGAACTTGTCCACGGCAGATCTCAGGAACTACAGGACAGAATTTCATGAAATTTGGTGGAGTTATAGATATATGTTTCTAGTTGATCCTAAAGTTTTCAGATTTGTGGTAAAGGGGGTCAAAGTCATATTTTGAGGGGTTCAAAGGGGTTGGGGTTACTATAGAATCCTATGGGAAAGTTGAAATTTCGTACATTAATGTTGATAACTTCTAAATGTATAATGATAGAGACATAAAATTTGACATAGTGATAGGTCACCATTAGAGGAGCAATTCTGCATTTTCAAAATTTCGAGATGTCTGCCAAAATACGGTATAAAAAATGGGCGGTAAAAATTCAACATTGTCCGATATCATCAAAATTTGATATGTGGGTAGATAATGATGTCCCGACATTGAACAATTTCTACCGGTCACCATTTTCAAAATGGCCACCACAATACCGCACAAATTCAACATTGTCCGATTTCAACGACATTTCATATGTGGGTAGATTATGATGTCCCGAAATGATTCCTGACATCGAAAAATTTCTACCGGTCGTCATTTTCAAAATGGCCACCACAATACCGCACAAATTCAACATTGTTCGATTTCAAAGGTAGCTTTTAATTTATTTTTTAAACCGGTTGTCAGTGGCCGGTTTGGGAGACTTCATAATCGTTAGATTATAATCATATCTTGTTTTTTTTTATTTAAAAGATATGCCTATTAAAAGTGTCACACTCCTGACATTAGTTATTTTGATTTCCTAGCTATGATATGTCATATATCAGAGCTATTTCCAACTTTTTTCTTTGATTGGGTCTGGAGCTTTTGGAAAATAAAGAAAATTGTGAACTATTAAAGCATACAACATACTACTATACAACTAAGATAAGAATGTCACACTCTGACATTTTTTGTGTCTCTCCTTATGCAAGCTCAATTTTACAACTATCATATTCATCCAGTCTAATACTACTAAATTATTATAACTAATGTTTTTTTAACAACATATTTTGACATTTCTTAACTAATAAGTCTCAACAATGAAAAATTATTAAGGTTTAATTTGACATTTGTACAATTTTCCAAGTTAAATTTATTCACCTACACTAATTTAAAAAATAGAATAATTTTTTGTCGCATAATCATAGGGTCACAAAACAATTAGATATTTGAAGTAAAATGGTACGAAATTATAGAATACCATCTTTCTTTAATATAATTTTTATTTTATTTTTTTTATCATCAAGGTAAGTTAAGGCAATTTAAAGTTTGTCATGCTAAAACGTCACACTCCTAACAAATTTGACCAGTTTTTAGAGGATAACTTTTTAACCGGAAGAGCAATCTCCATGACACCTTGCATGAAGATAACTGTTACCATTGTGCTTGTTTTAAGATGTTTACCTTTCTTTCATATCATTTAATATTCAAATTATTCTCTGAAAATGAAAAGTCTTCATTTTTTTGAAAATCACCCAAATACGGTAATTTTTTAGCCTTCGTGAACTGTTATGCACACGGCATTTTGTGGCTGTTCTATTTACCTCCATCGGAAATTTTGAATTGATTTTGAATTATTTGTTTTTGAACGAGATATTTTAAAACAAAGATATGGATGTTAATATGAAAAACATATTTATTGTGTATTTTCCAACATAGATTCGATTGAACAATTCCTGCGTAAAAATATTAAAAAAAAGTCGGAGTTCATTCGGTCATCATTTCGAGCGCTAACAAGATGGTGGAGCGGAGTTGTCAAACATAATATCGAACACTTGAACAGTTGTTAATAATCGACAATTATTGTTAGATATGAAATAAAAAAATAAATGCCAATAAAAAAAAAGCTTGTAGTGTTGATATAAAAAAAAAATTCCGGAAAAAATACTTAAGACACTTTTGTAATATATCGTCATCCTGTGACGTTGTTTACAAGGGTCGTTGATTGACACAAGCTGGTTACTGATTTATTTTACGATTTTGTGAGCATTTTAATTCATTTGAAATTGGAAAAAAAGGGGGGGTCATTTGTAAATAAAGGGAGAGTTAATTAGAAAATGAAGGGAGATTATGTTACCAGTGGTATCATTTCTATTAATAAATAGTTTTATATATGTCCCTGATGGCTGTGCAGGTGGTGATTTGTTCTTGAATCCATCTTATTAGCTCACCTGAACCAAAGGTTCATGTGAGGTATTGGTATCACTTGGCGTCCGTCGTCGTCTGTAAACTGTTACATATTGATCTTCTTCTCTGAACAACTTGGCCAATTAGAACCAAGCTTGGTAGGAATGTTCATTGGATGGTCCCTGACAAAGTTTATGCTTTGTTTTGTTAATCAGAAGTATACAAAAGAATCAAAGGCCCAAAGGTGTCAAAAAGAGTGTGTCTATATATATAGGTATAAATTATTTTTTATTCATTTGTTTTTTGCGAAGATTTTCTTTTGTGCATTCCTTAAGAAAATCCCTTTCAGAAACATGCAAAACGTTATTATTTACATATTACTGTTTTTGGCATAAAAGGGGTAAAATGGGTGGAATTGAAAAAAATTGAACTTGTTTAATTTTCATCAAATTTTAATGGGGACTATCCTTGGCCGTGATCGTATGATAGTCCGATTTACAACTACCTATGCAATCAGTGCCTATCACCAGTGATGTTGTGAATTCGAATCTTGATCAGGGTGAGGTGTACAACATTATGTGATTAAGTTTGTCAGTGACTTGCGACAGGTCGGTGGTTTTCTCCGAATCCTCTGGTTTCCTCCACCAATAAAACTGACCGCCACGATATAACTGAAATGTTGTTGAAAGTGAAGTTAAACACCATCAAACAAACAAACAAGCAAACAAACAAACAAACAAACAAACCAATTGTAATGCAGTTTTTTGCAGCAAAGTGTAAATCTTTATGAGTTATTGATGGGTGATAACAAATATTTTTTATTTTGCATATTTGAATGGTATATAGAATTTTTATTTTTCATCCAATTTTGATGTTTTTTTGTTGTTGAATGAAATGTGTTACATGCTTTCGGAAGTATGTTGACAATTTCTTCAATCTTTTACTGAACAGCACCCATTATTTTTTTTTACTGAAGTCCTACTTTACTGGGTTACAATTGAACATCAGATCCTATGTACAAATGAATGTAATAATTTATCTTTAAATCTCGACCTCATTGAACATTGAACTCAAACTTACATATGAATAATCAGGTGAGTGATACAGACTCTAGTTATTAATAAGAATTCTTACCTACAATTACCTGTATCAATTCATTTAATTAATGTTAATAATAATGTGTATTGATTACATCATAATTATATTGTATATTTAAAAATGTATTACATTTATAGTTTTATACAGTATTATAAAACCATATAATTTGTTTTGTGTTATAAATTGTCATATTATACAGCAGGTTTTCATATTAAACGGTATCTGATCTATTTTAGCAGTGTGTGAAATCCCGGCAAAAGTTTTAATTTACCAGCCAATCGTTTTTGATTTTAATTCTTTTTTTATTTCATGAGGATTACATACAGCCAGAGGCTACTAGTAGCTCTCCTCGTTTTCTACGTCCATTGCAATGACATCACACAAACACAAAGTGGCACAGAAGTTTTACAAATACAGCAGAATGCAAATATGAATTTGTACACACTGAATTAGTACAAGTGTTCTATGATATTAAATGGATCAGCTCAGGTACTTTTGAATTTGAACAAATAAAACAACAAACAATCCCTAAAAATAGATCCAGGTACACAAAAAATCTTGATGTGTTAAATGTAATAAAACAATTACAGCACTCCATTTTGTGCAATATGATGTGTTATGGAGCACTGAAAAGCAATATTGACTGTGGTCTTCGGCCTTTGTCAATATTGTTTTTCAGTGCTCCATAACACATCATATCGCACTCAATGAAATGCAATAATTGTATGGTATTGAAGTACAATACACATAAACTGGTCTGTATTGCTGTTATATTTTAGACTCCATGATGTTTATGTACATTTGATATGAATGATTTGCTTTTGTAGGCCATGCAATTTCTTTGTCATCAGGTGGCATTGAATGCCATGCAATTTCTTTGTCATCAGGTGGCATTGAATGCCATGTAATTTTATGTCATCAGGTGGCTTTGAATGCCATGCAATTTCTTTGTCATCAGGTGTAATGCCATGTAATTTTTATGTCATCAGGTGGCATTGAATGCCATGCAATTTTATGTCATCAGGTGGCATTGAATGCCATGCAATTTTATGTCATCAGGTGGCATTGAATGCCATGTAATTTCTTTGTCATCCGGTGGCATTGAATGCCATGCAATTTCTTTGTCATCAGGTGGCATTGAATGCCATGCAATTTTATGTCATCAGATGGCATTGAATGCCATGTAATTTTTATGACATCATGTGGCATTGAATGCCATGTAATTTTTATGTCATCAGATGGCATTGAATGCCATGTGATTTTTATGACATCAGGTGGCATTGAATGCCATGTAATTTTTATGACATCAGGTGGCATTGAATGCCATGTGATTTTTATGACATCAGGTTGCATTGAATACCATACAATCTTTTTGTCATCAGGTGGCATTGAATGCCATACAATCTTTTTGTCATCAGGTGGCATTGAATGCCATACAATCTTTTTGTCATCAGGTGGCATTGAATGCCATACAATCTTTTTGTCATCAGGTGGCATTGAATGCCATACAATATGGATATCAGTATCGGTGCTTTTGAGGGGGAAATGTAGTTTTGATAATTCCTAAATGTCCTAATACAGTAAAACCTGTCTAAAGCCAACCCCCTTGGGACTAGCTTTCATGTTCTGAATAGATTAAAGTTTAGTTTATACAGGTGAATTTAACAAAGATTTCCTACATTTGGACTTATTTCAAGTTTAGTTTATACAGGTGAATTTAACAAAGATTTCCTACATTTGGACTTATTTCAAGTTTAGTTTATATAGGTTTGTTGCTCTGTGGGGAAAGTACACTGACGTTTTCAACTAGTTCTTTTGGTGACCCACAAAATATAAGAAAACAATTAATCGCTATGATTAACAATGATTGTATATATAATAATTCATGTTGTACAAAGTAATCGTGCCATACATTAAATGCATAATAAGGGCATTAAGAGAAGTTTTTTAATTTATGCAAACCTTGTCATGGGATATTCTATACTTTAAGTGATAAAGTTTGTGAGGCACTTTACACAGGAGATCATCCACATTTTTAGTGAGGTTCGTGTGACTCAATCTTTAGTTTTCTGTGTAGTGTTTCTGTCTATAATTGTTTATTCTTATTCCTTTGAGCATTGTATTGCCTGGCCTACTTTTTTTCTTCGATTCAAAGCTTCTGATTTCCGCTTTTGAACCGTAATGAGAGCGGGAGGTTTGGCGCTTTAAAATCTGATTCAACCCACCATTTCTTTAGAAATACCTGTACCAAGTCAGGGTCATTACAGTTTTCACAGTTTTCCGGTTGTTGACTGATTTTGTCTGTTTATATAATTATGAGTTTTGACTTTCCCTTTGTAAGATTGTTCGGAGTTCGGTAATTTTGTTATTACCCTTATTTATCTTAAAACTGTTCTTCCAATGGATGGATGGATGGTTTTCTCTGGGCCCTCCAGTTTCCTTCGCCCATCACACCCCACCCCTCAAAAGATACAAACAAACAAACGAAACAAAAATGAATTGGTGGCTATGATGTAAGTGGAATGAGGTCGTATATGTCATTTAATACAATTAATCATAAGCACATATAAATGTACAATATTAGGAACGAAAATTTACCACAAAAGAGATTATTTCAATTTTCCCATTGTGAACTTTCCATTTTATGTGTAGCAACATTCCAGCAGCACCTGCATATGGTGTATTTATCTCTCAGTTGATACAGTATTCTAGAGCTTGTGGTTCCTATCATGATTTCCTTGTCTTGAACACATATCATATTTATATGTCATATTAATTTGAAATGAATATATTTTTTATTCAATTGATTTTGATGTTTTAATTTAATTGAATATATTTTTTTAATGATGATTAATTTAATATGTATTAGTAGTTTTTTGTACTAATGCATTTATGTAAATATAATAATTTTATATATTTTATCTTTTTAATATTCTAATATTATATAGTACATTTCTTGTTCTTTTAAATGGAGTGGGTTTGTGCACGGCTTTGTAAATTACAAAAAAGGGTGGACTCGACTCGCAAGTGATACAGTTTACCAGTTGCTTGCCCATGGTCGGTGGCTCTCTCCGGATACTTCGGCTTCTTCCACCACTAAAACTGATTGCCATGATATAGCTGAAATATTGCTGAAAGTGGCATTAAATACCAAAAATCACAAATCTTTTAAATGAATATATAACAAATTGAGCATCCTGAAGGGTTTTTCTCCAGAATATGCAAGACATAAACCTGTATATAATTTAAATGTTTATGTTCTCCTTCACTATGCTCATCCGAACATAAAATATATCTAATTTTATTAGTAGAAAATCTTGAAAGCTGTTGATATTAGTTAACCAGCAGAATTTTAATTGACTGATCATGAGTTGATATCAGTTAACCAGCAGAATTTTAATTGGCTGATCATGAGTTGTTTTGAGTTAACCAGCAGAATGTTAATTGGTTGATCACGAGTTGATATGAGTTAACCAGCAGAATTTTAATTGACTGATCACGAGTTGATATCGGTTAACCAGCAGAATTATAATTGACTGATCATGATTTGATATGAGTTAACCAGCAGAATTATAATTGACTGATCATGAGTTGATATGAGTTAACCAGCAGAATTTTAATTGGCTGATCATGAGTTGATATGAGTCAACCAGCAGAATTTTAAATGGCTGATAATGAGTTGTTATGAGTTAACCAGCAGAATTTTAATTGACTGATCATGAGTTGATAAGAGTTAACCAGCAGAATTTTAATTGACTGATCATGAGTTGATATCAGTTAACTAGCAGAATTATAATTGACTGATCATGATTTGATATGAGTTAACCAGCAGAATTTTAATTGACTGATCATGAGTTAATCTGGACCTCTATTCAGATTGTATTAAACATTGTGACAGATATATGATGTTTTTGTAATGTCTTTTATTATTCATGAAATACCAGTGTTGAAATAAAAAGTATACAGATTATTTTAGAAATTTACTTCAGTTACATGTATTCACTGTTACATTCGTGCGATACTTTTCTCATTCTGTTCTGAATTACATCGATGGTGTATTGATAAGCGTGTTCGTCTCGAGTATGATAGATCTGTGTTAGAGTCCTGGTCTTGTAAAAACAAGACTATGAAATTGGTATTTGTTGCTTCTCCGCTATGCATGCAGAACTAAGGACTAAGAACAAAGACTGATTGGCTCGTAATCAGAATAATGTGTCTTAGTGGAGTGGCATGTCTAGCCATGGACTGTTGTTTCAGTGAGCTAGCACTATAAAATTCCAACTAAGTGTGTTGGTCGAGTACAAAGCAGACATCATCATTATCTTCATCATCATCATCCCATTGAATTATAACTTTTTCTCACCATGATACACTTGAACAATTTCTCATTTAGTGTTAAACAACAATCACTCATTCTATATTGATGTCGTCTCGTATATGGGTTAGGGTAAGTGTTAAGGTTAGAAGAGTTAGGGGTTAGGGTCAGGGTTATATTAGTAGTTGGGGTCAGGGATAGGGTTTAGGGCAAGGGTTATTTTTAGGGTTAGGGTTTAAACATATGTTATTATCGTCTTTTAAATGTACAATTGGATTGGGAACTAGTTATATTAACTTAGTACATTCTCTCCATACAATAATGTTATACACATAAATATGTGTTTGATGGTGTTTAGCGCCCCTTTAAAAATATTTCAGCTATATGGTGGGGGTCAGTTTTATTGGTGGAGGAAACCGGAGTACCCGGAGAAAACCACTGACCTGTGGCAAGTCACTGACAGACTTTATAACATAATTAGAGAGTAACATTTGGTATATATTGGTAAAACAAAAGGTTAATTACACAAACATATATGCAGTCATCGATCCAGCATCATTAGCAATGTTATTGATATTGTTTACCAGCATATTATCAAATCTGATCATTCGATCATTTCAATGCGATTTGTATGATCGAAAAAAATACAATAGGATTAACAATCCAAACCTAGGAACATCTCTTCATAGACAAAATGAGAACTACTGGATAAGAGAATTAGGGACTGCAACACCTTGTGGTTGTAACAACAAAATTGATGGTATAGACAGGGTCCGTTGTTGAACTTGTGATTAAGCTAATCATATGATTAGCCCTAATTACATTTTTAATTCCTGATCACATAATTAACTAATGCAATGATTAAATATGATTAGTTAATACATTGATTAAAAACAGTTCAGCAACATAATTTAATCATTGCATTAGCTGAGTATGTGATTAGGAATTAAGAATGTAATTAGGGCTAATCATATGATTAGCTTAATCACAAGTTCAGCAACTGACCCTATTCTATCTAGCGCCACCTGTAGAACGGTGAATGTGATGGATATTTTCAACTCCGCTCCTCGACGTCGCTATGGTGATCGTCTTTATACATCCCCTATAATCCATGATAACTTTCTACAAACCATGCAGAAGCCGTCGGGTATGCATCACATTCGCACGAAACTATTTCACTACCTCAATCAAAACCACATTCCTTGTACAACTCGTGTTTGGAAAACCACCTTACAGTCCGAATTCAAAATAATACAAACTTACAGCAAACGGCTTGATATTGCCGGTCAGTCTTTTCAAACCTGTTGTCATTTAAAAAAAATGAAATAAACAAACGTTCCTTTCTTAAACTCTCGTTTGCCAACAAAGGTCTTGATGCCATTAACTTGGGCAATGTCATTCATCACAAATCAGTCAAATATAAAATTCCTCTACATTTTATAGATCAATCCATACGCCTCTACCACACCCATTTGCAACAAAATACAAGAAGTTGATGCAGGGTCTCAATATTGAAGATTTCAAGTCTAAACCTCCTGATTGCACCTGTACAAGTTCCCCATTCATATATAATATGTCTGGCCACGTTTTAACTGGTGGTCTTAACAGTATTAACGACACCACTCTGCGAGACATGTTCACCTCATGACAAATATGTTGTACCTTCCGACAATGCCCCTAACAATATCGTTGAGTGTATAAATCACATTGCATAGACTGTTTGATGAAGGAATTAGGTAAGTGTCATTAGGTAACCCTACATATACCCTGATGACACATACGAAAGAGGAAATACTGGATAATCATAGATCTATTTATGTTTCTTTGGAATTTCAACCAAAGATGAAGAACTGGATCTACCATTACTCTACTGGGTTCCTAAATTACATAATTATCCATACACACAGCGTTATATTGCTGGATCTGCCATATGCCCCAAGGATTGGTGTGACTCAGATGTGGATACTGAGGAAATCTAAAGATCTGTTAGAGTACATACATTCAAGGTTCCTCTCCTCATGCAATAGCATTAAAACATTTGACTTCTCTACCATCTATAAAATAATTAGTCCAATCGTGTTTCATGAAAAAGAATGGTAAAAGAAGATGTAAATACATCAGGAAGAGAGGAATCTAGACAGCTGGCATACATCTGGGTACAAATTGTGCTCATTTCCCGTTGACTTGTTCATTTATTCGTACGAGACAGACGTCATACAAGGGTTTCTCAAGAAAAACGAAAAGAAACTAGCCAGACCCTTTAATTTCAGGTTCTGCAATATTGATTGCATCTATCCCATTGAAATTGAAATAAAGATACCACAGATACAGCTAGGTCTGCTTCATTCTTTGACCTACACCTCGAAATTGACAGCGATGGCCGGTTAACAACGAAACTTTACGACAAAAGAGATGATTTTCATTTTCCCATTGTGAACTTTCCATTTATATGCAGCAACATTCCAACAGCATCTGCATATGGAGTATATATCTCTCAGTTGATCTGATAGACGGTTGCTGCTAACAAGGAAGCTATTGAACCAAGGGTTCCTATTAAGTTGAAGTTATTACTTCGAAATTTTACGGAATATCTGTGTCACAAATAACCATGGATATGTTAAATCTGTGGTAAGCATTTCTCGGTCATTTCCTCATTCATGACTTATCACAGGGTTTGTATTCAGAGTACGACAGGTGCCACTAGTAGAGCAGGAATGTTTTGTAGATCGTTGTTTGTCCTTTTGTCCTTTTTAGTTTTGGCCATTGTGTTGTCTGTCCTTTGATTTACGAATTATGTATCTTCAAACTCTTCTTACAAAAAGAGATTTAAACAAAGATTGTCAACAATTCCATCAATATCAACAAAACGAACCTCAAATAATTAAACAGTTGAAAAAAGACAATATATGGAGTTGGAAATACAGGTCGTGGTTTGAGACATGCACAAATATGTGGTTGGGTTAAACCAGCTGTATGTATTTTTTTCTTTACTGGATTGTTCAATATCTAATAAGTCACACGTTCAAACTACACTGCTGTTGTCATCCGAGTCCATCATATTTTTTCATATTTCAGCTTTTTCTACGAAAAGCACTAACAAAATTGTGTGACTATGCCTTTGATGTTTTAGTTGTTATTTTTGAGATACATTGGTGATGTAACGGCAAGCATGCTCACCTCGAGTCAAGCCCATGTAACTTCTCACCATGATATAGCTGAATAATTGCTCATTTGGCATTAAACAACAATCACTCACGACGGGTGCCACTAGCGGAGCTGGAACTACTTATCCATCCACTGCACCGGTTTTTTTTGTGGGATTTGGGTTGCTCAATCTTTAGTTTTCTGTGTAGTGTTTTGCAGATTATGTTTGTCCTTTTCTCTTTTTTATTTTGACTATCACAAATATATTGGCCATTGTATTGTCTGTCAGTCACCGATTTACAGCTTCAGATTACACTTTTGATATCTTCAACATTTCTCATGTTTCACAGGCTTTATTATGCAATGAAGAAAAACTCATTCAAATTTATTTAAAGTTTTTTTTTTCTAAATTAACAAATTATATATATTGCACTAATTTAAATTCTGAATAAATTAACAAAAACAATAAGAAAATGCTTAATGCTTTTTTTCCAATCTGTCTTTTTTTTGTTTTTTGTAATCTGCCAACTCAGCTTTAGGAATGAATTTCTCTAGTTTCTACTTGTATAATAGATGATATAGATTTCCCTCCTCATCCTCTCTGAAATTAAAATGTCATGTAAACTTAAATTGAGGTAAGAAAATACAAACTGAAACAATACAATTTTCTGACATTATTTTCACACAATCTGACATTTATGCTGAACATAACAATGGCTGCCATTCACAAAAACATTTTACTTCAGCACTATTTGTTCACAGGAATACTTTACTTCTATGCTATAAGTTCACAAAAATATTTTACTTCTATGCTATGTGTTCACAAAAATATTTTACTTCCACACAATGTGTTCACAAAAATATTTTACTTCTACACTATGTGTTCACAAAAATATTTTACTTCTATGCTATGTGTTCACAAAAATATTTTACTTCTACACTATGTGTTCACAACAATATTTTAGTTCCACACTATGTGTTCACAACAATATTTTACTTCTACACTATGTGTTCACAACAATATTTTAGTTCCACACTATGTGTTCACAACAATATTTTAGTTCCACACTATGTGTTCACAACAATATTTTACTTTTACACTATGTGTTCACAACAATATTTTAGTTCTACACTATGTGTTCACAACAATATTTTACTTCTACACTATGTGTTCACAACAATATTTTACTTCTACACTATGTGTTCACAACAATATTTTACTTCTACACTTATGTGTTCACAACAATATTTTACTTCTACACTATGTGTTCACAAAAATATTTTACTTCTACACTATGTGTTCACAACAATATTTTACTTCTACGCTATGTGTTCACAAGAATACTTTACTTCTATGCTATGTGTTCACAAAAATATTTTACTTCTACACTATGTGTTCACAACAATATTTTAGTTCCACACTATGTGTTCACAACAATATTTTACTTCTACACTATGTGTTCACAACAATATTTTACTTCTACACTATGTGTTCACAACAATATTTTACTTCTACACTATGTGTTCACAACAATATTTTACTTCTACACTATGTGTTCACAACAATATTTTAGTTCCATGCTGTGTTCACAACAATATTTTAGTTCCACACTATGTGTTCACAACAATATTTTAATTCTACACTATGTGTTCACAACAATATTTTAGTTCCACACTGTGTTCACAACAATATTTTAGTTCCACACTATGTGTTCACAACAATATTTTAGTTCCACACTATGTGTTCACAACAATATTTTACTTCTACACTATGTGTTCACAACAATATTTTACTTCTACACTTATGTGTTCACAACAATATTTTACTTCTACACTATGTGTTCACAAAAATATTTTACTTCTACACTATGTGTTCACAACAATATTTTACTTCTACGCTATGTGTTCACAAGAATACTTTACTTCTATGCTATGTGTTCACAAAAATATTTTACTTCTACACTATGTGTTCACAACAATATTTTAGTTCCACACTATGTGTTCACAACAATATTTTACTTCTACACTATGTGTTCACAACAATATTTTAGTTCCACACTATGTGTTCACAACAATATTTTAGTTCCACACTATGTGTTCACAACAATATTTTACTTTTACACTATGTGTTCACAACAATATTTTAGTTCTACACTATGTGTTCACAACAATATTTTACTTCTACACTATGTGTTCACAACAATATTTTACTTCTACACTATGTGTTCACAACAATATTTTACTTCTACACTTATGTGTTCACAACAATATTTTACTTCTACACTATGTGTTCACAAAAATATTTTACTTCTACACTATGTGTTCACAACAATATTTTACTTCTACGCTATGTGTTCACAAGAATACTTTACTTCTATGCTATGTGTTCACAAAAATATTTTACTTCTACACTATGTGTTCACAACAATATTTTAGTTCCACACTATGTGTTCACAACAATATTTTACTTCTACACTATGTGTTCACAACAATATTTTACTTCTACACTATGTGTTCACAACAATATTTTACTTCTACACTATGTGTTCACAACAATATTTTACTTCTACACTATGTGTTCACAACAATATTTTAGTTCCATGCTGTGTTCACAACAATATTTTAGTTCCACACTATGTGTTCACAACAATATTTTAATTCTACACTATGTGTTCACAACAATATTTTAGTTCCACACTGTGTTCACAACAATATTTTAGTTCCACACTATGTGTTCACAACAATATTTTAGTTCCACACTATGTGTTCACAACAATATTTTACTTCTACACTATGTGTTCACAACAATATTTTACTTCTACACTATGTGTTCACAACAATATTTTACTTCTACACTATGTGTTCACAACAATATTTTACTTCTATGTTATGTGTTCACAAAAATATTTTACTTCTACATTATGTGTTCACAAAAATATTTTAGTTCCACACTATGTGTTCACAACAATATTTTACTTCTACACTATGTGTTCACAAAAATATTTTAGTTCTACACTATGTGTTCACAAAAATATTTTAGTTCTACACTATGTGTTCACAACAATATTTTAGTTCCACACTGTGTTCACAACAATATTTTAGTTCCACACTATGTGTTCACAACAATATTTTACTTCTACACTATGTGTTCACAACAATATTTTAGTTCTACACTATGTGTTCACAACAATATTTTAGTTCCACACTATGTGTTCACAACAATATTTTAGTTCCACACTAAAAAAAGAGATCATGCTATGTGAATGCATGAATCTCACATGGAATATGCCTGTCAAGTGATTTCTTACCTCAGATGTGACAGCTTTGTCATAATATAAATATATAACCTTTTAAAATGACCTTTCAAGTGATTTCTTACCTTATATGTGACAACTTTGTCAAATGATTGTGAGGGTATGTTGTGGTATGTTGTCCACTACATGATATGTTTGTTCCATAGCAATCTGCTATCTCAGCATTTGCATAACTACAAAAGATGTCATTTCAATATAATGGTGGATTCACAACAAAAATAATTATCTAAATATGAGAATTATGAAATTTATTTGTCATATTGTTCAAGTAATAAAAAATACAATGTTAAAATGAAAACAAAAAGATGAAAGCACATAAGAAATTACAGCATAATTATTTATGATGAGAATGCAATGGAAATAAGAAATAAAGACACACAATACAATGTCAGTAAAAAGAATCATGCAACTATAACCCAAAGATATAAATGTTTATTACATGCTAAGTTTGGTAATCAGCCATACCCAGATTATATAAATGTTTCTTACATGCTAAGTTTGGTAATCAACCATACCCAGATGATATATATAGATTATTACATGGCATTTTTCATATCATACCCTTTATCAGCCCGAGAGCTGATAGGCTCAAGGGATGATATATGAACGAGGGTTGGTAAAGGGTATGATATGAAAAATGACATGCTATGATATGTTTATCATACACTTATGTTTATCATATACTTCAACAGAGGAAATAACTGATTTGTACCAAAATGTTTAGTCATTTTGGCTAAAATTAAATAGATGTATATAGTTATAGAAGAAGAAGAAAATTATTGTTTTAATATACAAATCCAATAAATGCACGTTTTTAAGCACTTTCAATATCCTAAGAGAGAAATTGGTACTTAATAATTTTCTGTGAAAATATTCTATAAAACAGTTGAATCCGCCATGTCTGTAAACATAGTTTTCCGGAAATTCACGAAGTGAACTTACGGACATTGACGGAAAGGCATGTAATAACATTCCGGAAGCAGTTAATAAACTTGCTTTATCAGCCCGCTTGGACCATTCTTGTGAAACTGGGTGAAATAAACATGACTCCTCTTATTATTCTAAATAAAACTCAAAGTTTTATTACAGGGTAAAATATTAGCTTTATCATCTACAAGTATATGATAAAAATGTTTATTACATGCTAAGTTTGGTAATCAACCATACCCAGATGATATTATATGTTATTCAGCTATCAGACAGGGTATATAATGTGACATTCCCGGCTATCAGACAGGGTATATAATGTGAAATTCCCGGCTATCAGACAGGGTATATAATGTGACATTCCCGGCTTAGGATCTATATTCCCTGAGGTGCAGCCGAAGGGAATATATATCATAAGCCGGGAATGTCACATTATATACCCTGTCTGATAGCTGAATAACAGATATATTACGGATTTAACCATTGTTTTTTTAAAATACATAATTCAATTGTATTAAATATATTTGCGTCTTTTATTTTCATTTTTCATATTTCTAGATGTCCCTTTCCGTACCTCTGACATTCTGTCTTCAATGACGTCAAAATGCGTGTCACGTCATATTTCATATACAGAATGAGGTATCTCAGGAAGGAAAATCCTGTACTAAATTTCTAAATCAATACAATTTCATATGTAGTAAATTCTATAAACTTTATAAATATAACATTAATATACCACATAACAAAACAACGGGTTTGCAAAACAATTTCAATAATTAAAATGTTAACAACATGTAAACAAAACCTTGGTGTGGCCCCATGAGGTCGAAAGTTTTCAATTTTCAGCTTTAAATTTTAAATTTTAATAATTATTAATCTTGTAACAAAAAAAAGTCTGTGTATAGTATCTAAAGTACAAAGAGAACAATAACTCTCCATTCCTTAAAAATAATGGAGAGTTTTGACAATAGATTTATATAACAGGTGGATTTTAATTCGGAAAAACGATCAATATAACGCGGCCTTCGAAGAAGACACCTATACGATATAGGGTAAACGATAACAGCTGTATTTTAATCTAAATATATGATATAAATGTTTATTATAGGATTAAACACTGTTTTTAAGGAAATTATCTATGTATAAACTCCAGCAGCTCACTCACAAATGAATAAAGTCCTTTGGACTTTATGTAAAGTTTGTGAGTGAGCTGCCGGAGTTTATACATACATAATTTCCTAAAAACACATTGCTTAATCCTTATAATTCTTATTCTTGGACATCATGTTTGTTTTCGACGCTAAATACTAATAATTCTTGGTGGATTATTTTTTCATATTCCTACGCCGTAACACTACAAAAAACAGTAGTCCGGCAAACAGAAATATTGATTTATAAATTCCTTTCGAATGACGTAGAATAAGTGACAATATCCAATCGGATTACAAGTTATTGATAAATTCTAGTAAGTATAGAATTATTACATACTAAGTTTGGTAATCAGATCGTTATAACGACAATCAACTCTTATTTGTTGAAGGTATGAATTAATGTCTTTTGTGGCTTCTTATTCTTTGGTTCAAAAGTATTTTTATATCAGATACAGTTACTACGTGTCCACACTGAAACACTGGTCACAGATAACCAATTATAAATTTCAAAATCAGCTTGCTTGCAATTTCAGGAACTGAATACATAAATTGAGGAGTAAAAGCATTTTGCATACAACTATAAAATGTATTTTCACTTGAAAAAAAATGAGAACTTCATTTGAACAAAATTGAATTATAAAGTAAATAAAACTCAAATAAAGGGGTTCAAAATAAACAATATGTTTACTATTGCACAAGTTTTGGTGGATAATCCTTTTATCAGGTAAGTGATATTTAATAACTAGAACTGTGAGTGACCTCACTGAGTGATACCCCCCGTTTGCAATACTATGATGTTCAAACTTTGGAATACAGGTATATTAGCAAGTTACCTATGAAAAATGAACGGATATGGAGTTATGGGGATAAGGAGACAACATCCCATCTCCAAAAAAAAATAAGCAAGAACATACATCTAGGGGTCGCTACAAGTACACAACCCCCCTTTTCATGAAAGTATAAGTTGAATTATCTCCCCTTCTAAATTTTGGACAGCAACGGTATTCCTTCATGCACATCTGCAGGTTGTGTACTACAACTGTGTAAAGTTTCATAAAAATTCAATAAGCAGTTTAGTAGGAGTTGCGCTTACAAGGTACATGCCCCCACTTTTCGTGAAAGTATAAGTTGAATTATCTCCCCTTTTAAATTTTGGACAGCAACCATATTCCTTCATGCACATCTGCAGGTAGTGTACTACAAATGTGTAAAGTTTCATAAAAATCCAATAAGTCATTTAGGAGGAGTTGCGCGTACAAGGTACACAACCCCCCTTTTCGTGAAAGTATAAGTTGAATTATCTCCCCTTCTAAATTTTAGACAGCAGCGGTATTCCTTCATGCACATCTGCAGGTTGTGTACTACAACTGTGTAAAGTTTCATAAAAATTCAATAAGCAGTTTAGTAGGAGTTGCGCTTACAAGGTACATGCCCCCACTTTCCGTGAAAGTATAAGTTGAATTATCTCCTCTTTTAAATTTTGGACAGCAACCATATTCCTTCATGCACATCTGCAGGTAGTGTACTACAAATGTGTAAAGTTTCATAAAAATCCAATAAGTCATTTAGGAGGAGTTGCGCGTACAAGGTACCCAACCCCCCTTTTCGTGAAAGTATAAGTTGAATTATCTCCCCTTCTAAATTTTAGACAGCAACGGTATTCCTTCATGCACATCTGCAGGTTGTGTACTACAACTGTGTAAAGTTTCACAAAAATTCAATAAGCAGTTTAGTAGGAGTTGCGCTTACAAGGTACATGCCCCCACTTTTCGTGAAAGTATAAGTTGAATTATCTCCTCTTTTAAATTTTGGACAGCAACCATATTCCTTCATGCACATCTGCAGGTAGTGTACTACAAATGTGTAAAGTTTCATAAAAATCCAATAAGTCATTTAGGAGGAGTTGCGCGTACAAGGTACACAACCCCCCTTTTCGTGAAAGTATAAGTTGAATGATCTCCCCTTCTAAATTTTAGACAGCAATGGTATTCCTTCATGCATATCTGCAGGTTGTGTACTACAACTGTGTAAAGTTGCATAAAAATTCAATAAGCAGTTTAGTAAGAGTTGCACTTACAAGGTACATTCCCCCACTTTTCGTGAAAGTATAAGTTGAATTATCTCCCCTTTTAAATTTTGGACAGCAACCATATTCCGTCATGCACATCTGCAGGTAGTGTACTACAAATGTGTAAAGTTTCATAAAAATCCAATAAGCGGTTTAGGAGGAGTTGCGCTTACAAGGTACATGGAAAGACGGATGGACGGACGGACAGGGTGATTCCTATATACCCCCCAAACTTTGTTTGCGGGGGGTATAGAAATCACTTCATTTTTTGTGTAGTACACGTAAATAAATTAGATTGTTTATTGAGATATTTGAGGTTGAATCAGGAAGTCACAAAACGTCCTCAAACCGGAAATGAATTTTCTTGTACTTTGAAATCAAAGAACTAGAGGCTCCCAGGATCCTGTAATCGCTCACCTGGTTTTTAATTTGACATCTAAAGTTGATAGGAAATGGGGGTGTTACACATAATTTTGAAAGTGGGCCACCAAAAGATCATTTCAACTCAAATTTCTAAATGGAATAAATTGGCGGCCACAATATAGAAAGGGGACCACCCAAGGACCATCCCAGCCAAATTTGCTTTAATTTAGCTTAGCAGTTTCAGAGGAGAAGATTTAAATGTGATCTTTTATCAAAATATGTCTAATTTGTATAATTGGTATAAATCGGTTGAAAGAAAAATTTCACAGAAAAACCCAGAATAAATGTTAATCTACTCATTGTCATGTAGTTAAAATTTGAGCTCATTTTAATTTATAATAAAGCAGCAATGGACAATTGAAGAAATATCTATTTTTAGTAACAGCAGCCATCTTGAATGGAGAGCGGAGCTGTCGGACACAATTTTGAAATTGGACTACCCAAGGACTATCCCAGCCAAATCTGGTTTAATTTGGTTCAGTGGTTTCAGAGAAGAAGATTTGAATGTGATCTTTTATCAAAATATGCCCAATTTGCATAATCTGTAAAAATCGGCTGAAAGAAAAATTTCACAGAAAAACTCGGACTATATGTTAAACTACTCCTTGCCATGTAGCTAAAATTTGAGCTCATTTGGACTTATACTAAAGCAGCAATGGGCAATTGAAGAAATTTCTATTTTTAGTAACAGCAGCCATCTTGAATGGAGGGCGGAGCTGTCGGACACAATTTTGAAAGGGACCCACCCAGGGACAATCCCTGCCAGGTTAGATTTAATTTGGTTCAGCGGTTTCAGAGGAAAAGATTGGACGGACGGACGGACGACGGACGCCAAGTGATGGCAAAAGCTCACATCACCTTTGGCCAGGTGAGCTAAAAAATTGAATAATAATGAATTCACAATAAATTAAATCAAATAAACAAAATAAAAGTCAACTTATCATAGAAACATTGTATACAGATATACCAGGATTGGGAGGGGTATTTGCGAAAAATACCAGTCGAGAGACGAAAAATTTCCAGAGCCGAATGGCGAGTGAAATTTAGTCTCAAGACTGGTATTTTTCGCAAATACCCCTCCCAAACATGATATATCTGTTTAATTACACCGAATATTATTTAGAACACTGGCTAAATAAATAATACCTTTTGCTTGTCGTTTTCAGGACCTTATACAATTATCACCCTTGTTGGAGTGTGACCCGACGGTTTGTCTCCCAGAGAAAAGTAAGGTCACCAGAGGGCTTGCCCGAGGGTGACCTAACTTTTCGAGGGGAGACAAATTGTCGGGTCACACTCCAACAAGAGTGATAATTGGTATATTATATCGAATAGTTTTGCATCAGACACCAAGTAATAGAATACCTGCGGCTTTGCGAAAATATTCGATATAATATATAAAATTTCTTCTTCTCCTACAGCGATGAACCTGTCGCTGGACGCCATGTTTGTTTTCTGTTGAATCAAGGGAAGTAACTATAATTGGAAACATGTGAGGCTCACATGGGAATTTCCTTGGGATTTCCTCGCGAGCGGTGGACCTTACAATAAGACCTTTAGCAGTTGACACAACGAATGGATAAATATCACGTGACAGTGTTTTATAAAATCAGATTTGAGATATTTATTTGAGCAGGGGTTTCAAAGTGGGCCGGTACCCGGTACTTTTACCCATCTGAGATCGTGTATAGTACCGGCAGAAAATACTGAACCCCCCAAAATTAGCGGTGGTCAAAACCACAAGTACGATAGGCTTGTGGAAAATTTTTCATAAAAAATTAATCATCAACTGCTGAATTCTCGCATTCAAATCGAACAACTGCGTTCAGCCACGACCAAGGTGACGGGATATTCCCTGTTTTAAAAATAACTTTACCTTAGAATCGTAAATAGCAGTTTGCGCATGTGGTAAATAGATATGTTTTCGCCCCAATATCTTTTCATCCTTGTGTAAAACTCGGACCGGAACAAAGCTGACATCATTTCAAAATAAAAAATGACCGATTACAAATTATGTTCAAACACAAACTAGTGTAATCTTCAGTAATATAAGTATGATCATTATGTATTATGAATATATGACTACACAATACAGTTGACTCTCATTGTCTCGAATTCGGTTGACTCGAATTTCCGGTTGAGTCGAATTTTTATCGAAGTCCTGAACTTCGTTGTGTATAAATATGTATAATTTGACTCCTGTTAAGTCGAATTCGGATGAGTCGAAATTTCGGTTGTCTCGAATAAAAGTTTTGGTCCCGAGATGTAGAAAGCCATATTATTTACATTCGTTAAGTCAAATTTACCTGTCAAAACATGTGTATTACCTTAGGATTAAAATCGGATCACAGGTGAAACATCCGGTCATTGAATTTGACATTTTTACCTTAGGCTATTTCACATGTCTATTTCACAATCTGTCAAATTAATTAGTGATAATATTTGAATTGGCTTGGTATTATGACACAGGTTAGATGTGTACAATCAAAAATTATCGATTCATAATAAGTGCGCTTGGGTCGGCATACATCAATGATTATGAAAAGTACACAAAGGAAGCGTTTTATCTATTGAATTATTTGTCGGAAATTAATTTTGATTAAAGAAGAATAGTTTTCTTCTACACTTTATTGAATAATAAAAACACACAATTTATTGTAAATAAACAGTATTGCACAAAGAAAAATAGGTCATGATGGGTGAAGTTTAATGACAATGCAACAGGTGAAAAACA
Source organism: Bathymodiolus brooksi (assembly GCA_963680875.1). Taxonomy (NCBI): domain Eukaryota; kingdom Metazoa; phylum Mollusca; class Bivalvia; order Mytilida; family Modiolidae; genus Bathymodiolus; species Bathymodiolus brooksi. The sequence continues at coordinate 8,164,072 of OY804584.1, read as the reverse complement.
CAAACAAAACAGATAAACATATTCATTCACACAAAAAAAGATATCTAGAAGTTATCAGTCGTTTCACAAGATTCAAAGAATTTAACAGAGAGAAAAAAACAGCAACAAAAACATTGAATATGTTTAAAATCGTTCCGAGAATAGGGACATGCGATGCTGGTTTTAGGTCTTCAAAATTTCGCTCGAGTTGTTAAACAAACTACTGGTACACTTCCGGTATCTTCGTAGCTCCTCTTGAGTCGAACTACAGTTGACTCAAATTTTTTCCATGGTCCCATCGAATTCGAGATAACGAGAGTCAACTGTATTTTGTGCGATTTTTTTTTATCCATTTAAAACCCAGGGTCGAATCATTTTGGGGCGTACTGTCTTGTTGCTCAACTCTGTCCATATTGTTTAACTTCCGGTATAAAAAAATAAAAACCTATGGTTAATTTATTTACATATTTTGACGGGGCCCTACCGCAGTTGTTCACAGAAATGAAAGTGTGCTGAAAAACATTTTTAAAAGGGGGTACGAGGAGATAAGGGAAAGAAAATTACTAGAAATCTTGAAAAAGGACTGGACATGGCTCATATACGAATAACATTGTAATGTCAAAATGCCGGCCCCACTTTTTTTCCAAAATAATTTAACTTTTGTGATTCATAATAAATGTCTTCCCGCGAATCGTTTTTGTTCGAACATTTTTTTTTGCACATAAGTCGTGAAAGTAACAATATATATATTGTTTTTGTTTAATTATATTTGTATTGATCTATTTATTAAAATTATAAATTTTATTAATGATGATTGCAAATTAAATTTATATGTTTCATTAATTATGATACTTATATGTCTTGATCCGTGCCAATGGTCTTTGATGAGTTTAATTACTGGTAATAAAGTAAAAAAAAACACACAAGCCAAGGTATTGTGAAAAAGAAAAGGACAAAGACAACAAAAGAATTTTGAGAAGTTTAAGTTTTGATAACAATGGCTAGGTCAAGCCTAGCTGCGGAACCGTAGCTCTTTATGGTCCTTAAAGTCTGTAAACTGATATATTCAATAAAGAAATTGGGGGTAAAATCCATTATGCATGGTCTTGGTGAAATCTGAACTCTAAAGAGAAAGTTAATGGGATTTTTCTTTCAAAACACTTAATGCTTTGCAGTCTCTGAAGTACATTTTTTGGTCTACAAAATGCTAGATTTCAGGAGCTTCTGCCCCCTGGACCCCTTATGACCCTCAGCCTAATTTTTTAGGTACCTTCTAAAATTTAAGAAGTACCTCCTATTATAAAAAAACTTTGAAACCCCTGTATGAGTATTTAATATAACATGATGTATCTGTTTAATTCTACCGAATGATGTTACATAAAACGCACAACTGATAACGTTTAACAAATTTTGTTACAAGCGTTTCAGTGAAGGGTAAAAACGGCAAATACGATTTTGCAAATACCATGAAAAAAAGTTAAATCTTATGCAAATACACCTACATGAAGTAAAAATTCTGCAAATTCAGAATGCAAGGCCTGAATTTGTAAAAAAATATCACGGCTATTAACCAATCAGAATCCAGCATTCTTATATAAGGTGTAATTATATATTAAATAGAACCCTTGCAATTTTTCTATCTGAATTACATTTATAAAATTTAAGAGTTATTTCCCCTTGATCAAGATTTGTTTAATTATAAAATCAGATTTTTCTGAAAGTATGTAAAAATCACTTCATTTTTTGTATAGTACATGTAAATAAATTAGATTGTTTATTGAGATATTTGAGGTAGAATCAGGAAGTCACAAAACGTCTTCAAACCGGAAAAGAATTTTCTTGTAAGTCAGCAGTTAAACTAGAGGCTCAGGTGAGCCTGTATCGCTCACCTGACATAAATAAGTCCTCTTAAGAATGTCTGCATGCTGAATACATCTAAGTTACTATTCAAATCCCATACTGCCATAGGGTTCTATGTTAAAACTATGTCTGCTCATGGCAGCCATCATGGATGGAGGTCGTGGTCACCGGACACAATTTTGAAAGTATACTACCCAAGGACCATCCATGCCATGTTTGCTTTAAATTGGCTGACTGGTTTCAGAAGAGAAGACTTTTAAACAATTTTCCCATAGGGTCCTATGTTAAAACTATGTCTGCTGATGGCGGCCATTTTGAAACGAGATCGGGATCACTGAACACAATTTTGGAAGTTGACCACCTAAGGACCATCGATGACATGTTTGCTATATTGGCTTACTAGTTTCAGAGGAGAAGATTTTAAAACATTTTTTCCCATAGGGTCCTATGTTAAAACTACAGTATGTCTGCTGAAGGTGGCCATCTTGGATGGAGGTCAGGGTCACTGGACACAATTTTGAAAATTGACCACTTAAGGACCATCCATGCCATGTTTGCTTTAAATTGGCTTACTGGTTTCAGAGAAGAAGATTTTTAAATATATTTCCCATAGGGTCCTATGTTAAAACTATGTTCGCTGATGGTTGCCATCTTGGATGGAGGTCGGGGTCACATGACATAATTTTGAAAGTTGACCACCTAAGGACCATTCATCCCATGTTTGCTTTAAACTGACTTACTGGTTTCAGAGGAGAAGACTTTTAAACATTTTTTCCATAGGGTCCTATGTTAAAATTAAGTCGAGACATGGTGGCCATCTTGAATTTCCGATCAGCAAACGATTCACAAGTTTAGTACAGGACCACCCAATGATCATTCCTGCAAAGCCACAATTCAATTGGCTTAGTGGTTTCTAACAAGAAGATTTTTAAAATTTCGACCAATCAGAACACATTATAGGCCCTGGCAGCTATGTTGGATTTCCGATCAGCACCAAAAACACAAATCTTGTATATGACCATCCAATGAACATTTCTGCCAAGTTTGGTTCAAATCTGTTTTGTGGTTTCAGAAAAAAAGATGAAAATGTGAAATTCCCATAGGGTCCAATGTTAAACTAAGTCGAGTCATGGCGGCCATCTTGAATTTCCGATTGGTAAACGATTCACAAGTTTAGTACAGGACCACCCAATGATCATTCCTGCAAAGTCACAATTCAATTGGCTTAGTGGTTTCTAACAAGAAGATTTTTTAAATTTCGACCAACCAGAACACATTATGGGCCCTGGCAGCCATGTTGGATTACCGATCAGCGCCAAAAACAAAAATCTTGTATATGACCATCCAATGAACATTTCTGCCAAGTTTGATTCAAATCTGTTTTGTGGTTTCAGAAAAAAAGATGAAAATGTGAAATTCCCATAGGGTCCAATGTTATACTAAGTCGAGTCATGGCGGCCATCTTGAATTTCCGATTGGTAAACGATTCACAAGTTTAGTACAGGACCACCCAATGATCATTCCTGCAAAGTCACAATTCAATTGGCTTAGTGGTTTCTAACAAGAAGATTTTTTAAATTTCGACCAATCAGAACACATTATGGGCCCTGGCAGCCATGTTGGATTTTCGATCAGTGCCAAAAACAAAAATCTTGTATATGACCATCCAATGAACATTTCTGCCAAGTTTGATTCAAATCTGTTTTGTGGTTTCAGAAAAAAAGATGAAAATGTGAAATTCCCATAGGGTCCAATGTTAAACTAAGTCGAGTCATGGCGGCCATCTTGAATTTCCGATCGGCAAACGATTCACAAGTTTAGTACAGGACCACCCAATGATCATTCCTGCAAAGTCACAATTCAATTGTCTTAGTGGTTTCTAACAAGAAGATTTTTAAAATTTCAACCAATCAGAACACATTATGGGCCCTGGCAGCCATGTTGGATTTCCGATCAGCGCCAAAAACAAAAATCTTGTATATGACCATCCAATGAACATTTCTGCCAAGTTTGATTCAAATCTGTTTTGTGGTTTCAGAAAAAAAGATGAAAATGTGAAATTCCCATAGGGTCCTATGTTAAACTAAGTCGAGTCATGGCGGCCATCTTGAATTTCCGATCGGCAAACGATTCACAAGTTTAGTACAGGACCACCCAATGATCATTCCTGGAAAGTCACAATTCAATTAGCTTAGTGGTTTCTAACAAGAAGATTTTTAAAATTTCGACCAATCAGAACACATTATAGGCCCTGGCAGCCATGTTGGATTTCCGATCAGCACCAAAAACAAAAATCTTGTATATGACCATCCAATGAACATTTCTGCCAAGTTTGTTTAAATCTGTTTTGTGGTTTCAGAAAAAAAGATGAAAATGTGAAATTCCCATAGGGTCCAATGTTAAACTAAGTCGAGTCATGGCGGCCATCTTGAATTTCCGATTGGCAAACGATTCACAAGTTTAGTACAGGACCACCCAATGATCATTCCTGCAAAGTCACAATTCAATTGGCTTAGTGGTTTCTAACAAGAAGATTTTTTAAATTTCGACCAATCAGAACACATTATGGGCCCTGGCAGCCATGTTGGATTTCCGATCAGCACCAAAAACACAAATCTTGTATATGACCATCCAATGAACATTTCTGCCAAGTTTGATTCAAATCTGTTTTGTGGTTTCAGAAAAAAAGATGAAAATGTGAAATTCCCATAGGGTCCTATGTTAAACTAAGTCGAGTCATGGTGGCCATCTTGAATTTCCGATCGGCAAACGATTCACAAGTTTAGTACAGGACCACCCAATGATCATTCCTGCAAAGTCACAATTCAATTGGCTTAGTGGTTTCTAACAAGAAGATTTTTTAAATTTCGACCAATCAGAACACATTATGGGCCCTGGCAGCCATGTTGGATTTCCGATCAGCGCCAAAAACAAAAATCTTGTATATGACCATCCAATGAACATTTCTGCCAAGTTTGGTTCAAATCTGTTTTGTGGTTTCAGAAAAAAAGAAGAAAATGTGAAATTCCCATAGGGTCCAATGTTAAACTAAGTCGAGTCATGGTGGCCATCTTGAATTTCCGATCGGCAAACGATTCACACTTTTAGTACAGGACCACCCAATGATCATTCCTGCAAAGTCACAATTCAATTGACTTAGTGGTTTCTGACAAGAAGATTTTTAAAATTTCAGCCAATGAGAACACATTATGGACCCTGGCAGCCATGTTGGATTTCAAATCAGCACCAAAAACACAAATCTGGTAGAGGACCATCCAGTGAACATTTCTGGCAAGTTTGGCTGATTTCTGTTCAGCGGTTGCAGAGAAGAAGATTTAAATGTGAAAAGCTAACGGACGTACGGACGACGGACGCTTATCCATGACAAAAGCTCACATGGCCTATGGCCAGGTGAGCTAATAACCAGTTTATATTTCTGTATTTCAGATCCTCAAGTCATCTTTCCAAACTTACACATTTCTGGCAATTCTCTGTATCTGAAAGCCTTTCAAAAAGGTTTCAACATTATTTCCAAATGAACCTGAAAAGCTTTCTTGTCAGATGTACTCATTATGGTCTTCTGTCTTTCTGCTACAGCACAGTCAAAATTAATGTTACTTCGACTTCTACTAATACCGGAACATGTACATATACCAGTAAACGTAGACGTGGATTAATTCTACAAAACAAAACAAAAATTTACAGAAAAAATGTCGGGTATGATTTTTGCAGTATATTATGACACACCAAATTTCTTTGTACGATATCATAGTTAATGAATGGTGACAATATTTGTTGACTTCTAAATTTTGTACTTTGAAATCAAAGAAAAAATTCAATAATAATGAATTCACAATAAATTAAATCAAATAAACAAAATAAAAGTCAACTTATCATAGAAACATTGTATATTAAATAGAACCCTTCTGAATCCTTGCAATTTTTCTATTTGAATTACATTTTTTCTAAAATTTAAGAGTTATTTCCCCTTGATCAAGATTTGTTCAATTATAAAATCAGATTTTTCTTGAAAGTATGTAAATATAGCACCAACATTTTTTTTAATTTACTTGCCAATAAAATTGGCAATGCATAAACAGTTGTGTGGGCCTGAGAACCAAGTACTTAATTTTGAAGTGATCAAGGTTATTAAAGACAAAGGATAAAATTTCAAATTAACTAAACAATATTCCAAATCCTTTCATGGTTTGGTCAAGTGAGCTACAATGAGTCACAATGCAGAGATAGTCGCTAAATACTACCTTAAATTTACTTAAAATAGAGGTAAAAAGAAATATATTTCCTGTTTTACCTCTTTATATGGTGTTGTCAATCAGCGGTAATATTTCAACACTTCTGTACTGTAATATCACTTTTAACACCAGGGGCTCTGTTTGTTCTCATTAAAGTGTCGCAGATGAAGAGATATAGCATTAACCAAGTAATCTGCATTTGTTGTAATAATTGATTTTTTTAGCTGCAAATGAAAAATAAAATATTTGTTAAAATGCTGATTGACTTGTCACAAGCTTTTTTTAAAATAAAATCTGTACAATAGACCATTTGCACATTTCCAACTTGATTCACAAATTATACATTTTTACACATTTCTATCAGAGTTTATATAATTTCACTTTAAGGTGGGCAAATTGTCAAATTTCATGCAATGCTCAATGAAAATAACATAATTATATTTTCCCCATAATCTCTACAAGATTGAAATGTTGTAACATTCATGACATATGACTGGGTTTGTAACAAGAGTAATACGACGGGTGTCACTAGCGGAGCAGGAACTACTTATCCTTTTCAGAGCACCTGAGTTCACCCACAGTTTTTAGTGGGGTTCATGTTACTCAATCTTTAGTTTGATGTGTAATGTTTTGTATATTGCTGTTGGTCCTTTCTTCTTGTGGCCATTGTGTTGTATGTTCTTCTTCGTTTTTACGGATTCTGATTACCTCTTTGGTATCTTCACACTCTTCTTGCACATACAAATTTTTCTGATGGATGTAGATGACAAAAATAGTGTCTCCTCTAAAAGTGATAGGGGGCGTTATATAAAGTCATATGATCTTGTTATCTGAAACTCTGAAGCAGTTTTTAGCTAAATTTACCTCTGTTTATTAGTAAAAAACAGTCAATTCAACTTTAAGAGTGAGAATTATAGCAAATGCGAAGAAGTGTTAATATGAACACAGCGGATGTTACCTAGAATACTCTGTAAACAGGAGGACATGTGTAATTAAATAAGCTCTGTTACCCAGTTAACTAGAAGACATTTGTTGTCATCAACTCCTCAACTATTCAAGAAATAGGACAAATATATTATTTCTTCCCTCAAAGGTTGGTAGTGGCCATGATCATATGGAAGTTGTGAGATCAATTTCTGCTTGATATACCATTATGTGATAAAGTTTGTCAGTGACTTGCAGCATGTCAGTGGTTTTTTCAGGGTACTCCGGTTTCCTCCATGATATAACTAACATATTGTTGAAAGTGGCATTAAACACCTACCCCCAGCCCCTCCCCCACCCGCCCAACCGTCTTTCCTTGATTATTCCATAAAGAGAATAACATACTTATCTACATAATCTACATAGCTTGTAAGTGTCTTACACTGAAACAAAACTTACATGACCATTTCTTCAAAGTTATTAATTTTGTGTTGTTTTTCTATATCTTTCTACTTTGCTATACAAAGGTGTACTGAAAATATATACATGTATGAACAGTAACATTGCAATAATATGATGCTAGCATAATAGTAAATGTGAATGGCATGAATATAAGAATGGAGGAATGTAAAAATCACAGACAAAGTTGTACAACATAATATTATTAATTGATAATTTTACTGTCATTTGATTTGTTCAATTCCCATCACATGGTGTTCTGTATTTTGGCAGGTTGACTTTTGCGATAGCACGGTTACTAAAAATAGATTAAAATATTCCAATATTTTCATAACGTTTAACGATTGAACATGATTCTGGTACTGCATTTGGCAACTCATTTGAACTTCAAGCACTGTCAAATTCGCAGACAGAGACCGTATTTAATGATCTGTTACCTGACAATGATGGTGTAGATGACTTTCTTAAATCTCTTGATATTCCTGCACAAGAAACATGTAGTAATGTACTCATTTCTAAGTCGATGTGTCAATTTCCAGTACCAATGATTATTAATTGTCAAAATATCACCATAAACTATAACATTTTCCCTAGGAAATGATTATCATTCATGTCACTACATACATTTTTGTTTTATTGTTATTCCTGTTGAATAGATTGTTTGTTATTAAAGTTTGGGTCTTATATTATTTTTATACGACCGCAAAAATTTTAGGGTCGTATTATGCTATGGCGCAGTCGTCGTCGTCTGTGCACATTTTGTTTATGTTGTCTTACCTTAGTTCTAGTTTCCAGTAGCAAGTGCACCTAGTCCCGGATGAATATCCATTTGTAGATCTTCTGTTTCATGTTTTGCGTGGCAATTAATAATATAAAAAATATGTGATGGGCATTGAACAAATCAAATGACAGTAAAATTATCAATTAATAATATAAAAAATACAGCCTTTCTATTCATTCGATACAAGTTGTATATCGACTTCATAGAAAGGCTGTATTTGTATAATATTGTATCAAGTTTGACATGAGTGTGAATCAAACTAACATGACTACCAAGGACGAAGTCCGCAGTCGATATTCTTCTCGAGGTCGATATATAACCTGTATCGACTTCTTACAAAGGCTATATCTGTTATATTATTAATTTGACTGGTTGACCAAGATTATTTTACTAAATGAATACAGAGGGCTCTGAATGTGTATTCCTTTCCTCAGATCCATATCGCATGTACATGTATATATGTGAACATCCTTGGTGACACCATTATGACCATTTAACATTTTTTTGGCAGAGTCCGATTTATTCATTCATTTTCCTTAGCTACTTAAAAAAATTATTATTTGTTCAGAAAACTAAATATACCATGGGTTCTCATAACAAAAAAATATCAACATTTTTTTTTTAATTAACAACAAAAATATTAACAAGTTCTAATTAACATCAAAATAACAGAACTCACTTTCTTCAGTAACTTTCATTTATATGATAATCTAATAATTAGTTTCAAGAAATCAGAAAATGGAAGAATTCACTGTCTTTGGAAAATGTTGTAGTTTATGGTAATATTTTGGCAGTTATTAACAAATGGAGTTGGTAACTGATTCATGAGCGATTGTGACGATCTATTAGCAACATTGTTCTGATGTTGTTGAGGAATGTCAAGAACTTTGATCAGATCATCAAATCCATCATTGTCTGGAAGTAGATTTTTCAATACATTTTCGGTCTGCGAATTTGAAAGAGCTTGCAATTCAAACGAAGATGCACTACTTGTGCTTGCACCCGTGTTTTCGTCAACTTCAACAGTAATATTACTATGGGACAAAGCAAGAAAGTCGATACTGTCAGGCAGAGAATCATGCTCTGAGATATTACTAGTATTTGATGATTTTCCCAATGTTTTTTCACTTATAGTTTCTGACATAAACTTTGTGTTTTTTTCACATGTTTTCCCCGAGTATGTTTTCAGGCTTGACTCGGACTTGTGTCCAGTAACGCTCATTATATGCCTGCTCGGAACTTGAGCTTTATCCAGGACGTGCACTGCAGTGGCCCTACAGGAGTGATTAGTGTATTCACGGGAAAGTTTTGCCATTCTACTTATTTCAGTCATAAATGTTCCAAGTTTATTATGGCCCACACTAGCGTTATCATAATACATTCCGTTAATAGGTGATGTCCTTGCTTTCTGAAACAGGCTTACACCTTTCGGATTTAAACGGCGAACATACTTGACGAATGATCTCACGGGACACCTGTCACTGCCTGAAAAACAAAATAAAGTTTCATGTATATCGACCTATATCAGCACCCTCGGTCGATATGAAAATATAAAATGAAATATATATTTAACACAAGTATCATACAAGCTTTTACCTGTTACCATTTTTGTTCATATAAGAGGGAGGTTTGGTATACTGTAAAACCTGGTTTAACCCACCATTTTTCTTGAAAATGTCTGTTCAATGTTACTTAATTATTTCATGGGTGAACATGCTCTTGGGTTAGCTTCAAGTTTCGTTTTAATACCTTTCTGCTTTGGTACACGTTCAGAGTTTTGCTGTCTTGTTTATTATACATGTCAAGTCAATTTTAGTACAAATATTGATTCATCAGTTATGACATGCATAGCCACACATGCGATATTTACTCTTGTGTGACTATGTTAGTGTATTTTTCTAAATTATTTAAAATTTATTTTTTACCTTTTATTTCATACATGCATCCATCTGACGATTTTTGATGGTCCATTTGATGGTTTTTGGTCTGTTCATCAGTTGTCTTATCAACATACAATGCACCGTCAGAGTCTTGTTTTACAGCAAAATCTTTTCTGGTAAGGCTGGCAAGATTCTCTCTCCCTCAATGTCCAAAGTGAATCATAATATCCACAAATACCTACAAAACAGAAATTATAAAAAATCATTATAAAATAGTCGATTTTATTGATCATGCATTATTTATTTTAAAGTAGGATATTGCATTCATTAAAGTAAAAAAATAGTTTTTTTCTGTTGTTGCTTTTGTCGGATTGCAGATATACATGTAAGTTTATGATATTTCCACATATTTGTTTATCATTTATAATGAAAAACTTGAGGTCAGTATACAGATTTTTTTCCGATGTTTATTTGGTTTTTTAATCGTTTCGATGTCAAGCACTACTGATGATTTTCTCAATCGAAATAGTGTGTCAAAATTGATACCTATTGATGCGGCATCCGTCAATGCATCGTTTTAAAATTTATTAACTTTATTTTACTTGAATTTAAAAAATAAAACTTTGACTTATTTTGTACTGAAGCAGCTGGGCATCATCTGGGTTGCTGGCAAAAAATGTCTTGGCCAAATCTGTGTCCTCTATGGGAGGGTAATGATTCACTGCAGCAAGACCAAGCTTTTTCAGTTCTTTACCCATACACTGAAAAGCCTTGTTCAACTTTTTAAAGGCATCACCTTTTAGATCAATGTCCCTGGTTTGGTTGATATGTCGCTGGATGCCCTGCCGATACGATAGAAGTGTGGATTTTTTATACATATCACCCTTTTTGTTGCGCATTTCCATGTAAAAATTTGACAGGGTTTGGTCAAGCTGTTCTAAGGAACAGTTTTCAAAGTCCAAATCCATATTTTTCTCTGTTAAATACTCCCTGAATAATTTGACTGTGTTATGCGTTTGTCGTTTTGTGCTTTTTGCATTAATGTTGTCCAAAACAGCATCTTTCTCCTCACTATTTAAGGCAGCAAATCTGCCGGCCGTGGCCATTGTTGTTTCCTTCAATTTCTAGTCTGCCGCATCGTCACACAATCGAAAATGAATAAGAAGCGTTTTCATTGGCCGATAAATAATACCCAGTTTTTTTTTCTCTATATTTAGTAACAGTGCAATACATACTAGTCAATCCATAGTTTCGCCAGTCAATCCACATTTTCTTTAGTCAATCCATAGAAACACAGGGGGTCATGTGATGAGGTTAGGACAAATCAGAAAACACTAATTTTCCCAGTTAATAATATAAGGTTATATATTGGTCATTTGGGTAATAAATTTTGTTAGCCTGTTTTTATTTTGTCTGCAGTAGCAGTGAGATAGATTGTTATCTATGATAAGGTCAGATGGACTTGTTAAATAGTTTGGGAGTCTTGTATCAGCTTTGATACTGTAAGGACATTTTTCTTTAATTAAGTCTTGAATCGGTAAATAGATTTTGGAGGACTTATGTTGTTTAAAGTTTATAAAGTAAACTTGCATATTGTTTGATTATTGCTCGGACAATCTGAAGTATTGTGCATTTGTGAATAAACATGTAAATATGTAACTATGATTTGATTATTGATTCTAATCAATGGATTATGGACATGTCAAAAATTGTCTGTCTGTCATTGTCGCCCATCCCCGGTCACGTTACAATATTATGCTTTAAAAGTTTTTCAGTGAATGGTGTAACATAATTATTGTTGATAGTAGTAACTCTGTGTTTGTTGGTGTGAAATCAAAATCAAAGTTGTTTTTTCTAGTGTTTTTTTTCTGATACAGTCACTGTTGGTAGGTTGGTTGTTTTCATCAAAGATAATCATTTGCAACATTTATAAAAAAAAAAAAAAGAATTACATGTAACAGTATCACAGAACTTTCGATACAGCTAGATCAAGAAAGAAAAGAAATTTACAAGACATGCATCACGCGCAAATTACCATTTCAGAGTCATGTTCTGTTAATATCAGACCGTGTATTTGTGTATTTGTGCGCTGGACGAAATTATAGATAAATTAAAATCAGGGGATGTCATATGGAAAGGGGATGGAATCAGCAAATAATGATGCTAGAAAATGGCCGATTTCACCATTCGATGTATCTCGGGATTTTATAATAAGTAAGGAAATTCTCGTCTAGTTCTCGTATATCGAGAAACTTTTCATTGGATAATTTTTTGACATATTTGAAGTTTCTATGCAAATATAGAATCGACCGAAATAAATCGGAAAATACCGAAGTATAATTGTAATATACGGAAAATATCGAAGGAAATTCGGCAATATATTTATAATAAAGTGGGTGTTGATTATATAAATAAATCGAAAGTTCTTCAAGGTAGGTATATATAATTTAAATAATTGCAACTATAATATTCATATAAATATGAACATAAAAAAAATTATTGTTTAATATTGATAACAATTTCAAAATATAACAATTAAATGCAAAAAGTTGAATTAACAATAATTATTGGAGAAAATGCTTTTTAAGGAATATAAATAAAGGGAGATAATCATAGTACTGTATAGTATTATAAAATTACTACTGAAAAACTTTTTGTTAAAAAAAAATTGAACCAATAGTGATTAACACAGTTTGTATATAAGCTTATATTTAAAAAAAAATGAAATAAATATTTTACAATACTGTCTGTACTCCTGTAGATCTATGATCTAAACAGATCCTCTGTTTTTAATAACAATTTATATTCATAAAATAAAATAATCAAAATGCATATGTATGCTAAATACAATTTGGATTAAGTGTTAACTATGTTAGATACAATGTATCTACGTACCATTAGTTGTTTACAAAATACACTTATATATATATATATATAATTATTGTTTGTAAACAAACATCTGCTTTGCATATCATAAACCCTCGGATTTACCATATTCTAAGAAAACACGTGTTTTTTTTAATTAATTTATTTCATGAAAATATATAACCTATATTTTCTGTTTTTATTTATAATTATTAAGGTAAAAATACCTTACAAAAGAACAAAAAGCCATTCAGAAATATTTGTTAACTAAAAATCTTCCTGATTCTGATCCAGATCTCACCAGCAGCTCGCTGGTAACATTTGGCCCAAAATTTGGTTACATTTTACTTCACATCTAAAATTTTACAAGAAGACGTATGTTGAATGTAAAATAATACATACCTCCTTGGGAAATATATATTTCAAACAATTACATCCATATTTTGTCACAATATATCCATAAATAAATCTCTGGCAAACTCATTTACCTAACACGATACACACATTAGCACCCCCCTATTGGTTGTAATGGCTGAGTATATAGCCAAGGGAGATATCGTTTCCGTAGCCTGTTAAAATGTGCGAACTGTGTGTACAACGGGAAGTTTTCAATGCAACGTTAATTTCAAAACAAAGACGTAAAGGTTAGATTTTCCGTTTTCTATCCCATGTACCAAGTTTTAAAAATGCATTTTTGTAATCAATAATTGAAAATTAATTAGAGTACCAACCTGTTTCATACATGATTTTGATGTCCCATGTCTGAAAATCTGTATATTGACCGTTTTACAGACGTTTGCAATTTAGTGGTTTTTAATTTCTTATATTGGATTGCCCCAGTTACTTACGGAAGAATGGGCCCGTCACAGAGTGTTCTTTATGCAGACTTGTTTGTGGTTTTTTTTAAATACATACAGTTTATTGTACAAACACCTGATTTACAATAACCTAAGTAGTCCAGGATAGCTCACTTAGGGCCCCTGATTGCTTACAAACTCATTTGTACAGGGAAAAAACAAATGAGCATATAAGATAAGATTAGATAAGATTTTATTGTCCAATCAAGGTCCCAGCAAGGGGCAGAATCATTACAGTGATTTATATTACACAAAAAAACATTCTAATACATAAATATAATAAAGAGTATACAAACAAGCAATTTGCAGAAAATAGATTGGTACATAAGTACTAAACATATCTATGTCTCTGATGAGTATAATATTTGGGTCCACTGGGCAATTACAAAAAAAATAAATATTAATAATAAATATATATCAAATAAGCATATAATTATATTAAAAAAAAAATCCCTTTATTTTTTGCAACATACACACAAGTCATGTTTTGAAAAATTAATAATTTAACCATGCATAAATTATTTACATAAGATGACATCCATGTATACTCACACAAAAAACCAAAGCAATATAAATAAAATACATTTTCATAATTTTTTTTAATGCCCTCTTATATGATATAACTTCAAGTTCAAAGTTCAAAGTTCTTTATTCCAATTAAGGGCCCCGAAGGACATACCGACAATACAGCAACATGGGGCAATTACAGTAGATTATGTTCTGGTGTCGGAGGGCATCCTAGACCATATATTATATCTTAAGGTTAATGATTTTGTACCTTGTCTCTCAGATTGTCATTGTTTAATACAATGGTCTATAAGTGCAAAATATAGTAATGAACATGTACACATTGAGAATTGTAACACTATTGAGACGTCGCCAGGGTACACGTGGTCAGATGAATCCCCATTTCTCTTTCAGGAAGCTTTATCTTCGCCCGAATTGAAACAACGGCTAGATAACTTTATACAAATGGACTCAGTGCAGAAGTAATGAAAATGAAATAAATAATGCAGCAATTGAATTAGCAATTAATATTATTATTTCAGCTGCAAATAAATCTCTGAAAAGACGTAATTTCACCAAGAATAAGAAAAAGAACAAAAATAAGAAATATTTTGATACAGATCTACAAATATTAAGAAAAAATCTCACTAATTATGTGATCCTAGAATTAGGGGTCATTATAATAAATTGTTAAGAGAATATAATAAAGTTAGAAAATCTAAATATACTGTATAAAAAATCATTATTACATCAGATTTAAATGCTTCATGATAAGGATCCCAAACAGTATTGGAAACTGATTGAGGAATTAAAAGATACAGAGAAAATAGATACAACATCATCAATATCTACTTCCACTTGGCAATCTCACTTTCAAAATCTGAATAACCCAAAAGATATTTTCAAGAATCGCATTAAGTGGTTAGAGGATAAACTTAGCCAACTTGAAAAGATAAAATGTTTTACAGATATTGATGGTAAAATTACTGAAGCTGAGATTAGTTCAGCCATTAAAGAGATGAAAAGTAACAAATCACCAGGACTAGACAATATAAGTAATGAAATGCTTAAAAGTGGACAGTCTTTTTTAATTCCATGCCTTCATAACTTTTTAATAACTGTTTTACAATGGGTTATTACCCTGAAAATTGGACACATGGATATATTACTCCAATCCATAAAGGGAACGATCCATCAGATCCGAATAATTATAGGGGAATAACGATAACAAATTCCCTCGGTAAATTACTTAGTAGAATTCTTGACAACCGATTGACTAAGTTCCTAGATAAACACCATGTGATCAATGATAGCCAAATGGGGTTTACAAAAAAAGCTAGGACATCTGACCACATGTTTATCCTGAAGACCATAATTGAAAAATACTGCAATAATAAAGATGGCAGAGTGTTCGCCTGCTTTGTTGACTTCCAAAAAGCCTTTGATACGGTTATACATACAGGAATCAAAATAATTTTTTTTATAATATTATCAAGAGTATGTACTCTCAAAGTAAGTCATGTGTAAGACTAAATAATACACTCAGAGAATTTTTTGGTAACTATGTTGGAGTAAAGCAAGGGGACAATTTAATCCCTAACTTATTCAAAATCTTTATCAATGATCTACCGGACTATCTGATGAATACTACCGACCCCATCTTTATTAATAAACGATCTGTCCATTGCCTACTTTATGCCGACGATGTAATTTTACTGTCATCTACATCACAAGGACTCCAGAATAAATTAAATAAACTGAATGTATACTGTAACGATTGGTGTCTTAATATAAATGTCACTAAAACAAAGGTTCTGGTGTTCAACAGGGCAGGCAGACACTTTAAACAGAAGTTCTTATTTAATGGTAATGCAATTGAATGTGTTTCTCAGTATAAATACCTAGGAATTCAATTTTGTGCATCAGGATCATTCTCTCCTGCTCAAAAGGAACTATATAGTAAAGCCCTTAAAGTGTATTATAAGCTACGCAGAGACTTTATTTCGTTTGGACCAAACGTTAAAAACAGTATTCATGTTTTTGACCATACCATTAAACCTATTCTACTTTATGGTTCAGAAGTATGGGGTTACTTTAACCCATTTAAGAAAAGACTTCGGTATGTATAAGGTTTTAATTACTAGAAAATAATTTTGAATAGAAATTAAAAGGACAATAAAGAAAAACATCGACATTTTTCATTAATCGATAATTTTTAATCACAACTTTTTATTGTGTATTAACATGTACGGTGGTAGTTTTTATTGTGTATTAACATGTACGGTGGTAGTTTTTATTGTGTATTAACATGTACGGTGGTAGTTTTTATTGTGTATTAACATGTACGGTGGTAGTTTTTATTGTGTATTAACATGTACGGTGGTAGTTTTTATTGTGTATTAACATGTACGGTGGTAGTTTGTATTGTGTATTAACATGTACGGTGGTAGTTTTTATTGTGTATTAACATGTACGGTGGTAGTTTTTATTGTGTATTAACATGTACGGTGGTAGTTTTTATTGTGTATTAACATGTACGGTGGTAGTTTTTATTGTGTATTAACATGTACGGTGGTAGTTTTTATTGTGTATTAACATGTACGGTGGTAGTTTTTATTGTGTATTAACATGTACGGTGGTAGTTTTTATTGTGTATTAACATGTACGGTGGTAGTTTTTATTGTGTATTAACATGTACGGTGGTAGTTTTTACTGTGTATTAACATGTACGGTGGTAGTATTTATTGTGTATTAACATGTACGGTGGTAGTTTTTATTGTGTATTAACATGTACGGTGGTAGTTTTTATTGTGTATTAACATGTACGGTGGTAGTTTTTATTGTGTATTAACATGTACGGTGGTAGTTTTTATTGTGTATTAACATGTACGGTGGTAGTTTTTATTGTGTATTACATGTACGGTGGTAGTTTTTATTGTGTATTAACATGTACGGTGGTAGTTTTTATTGAGTATTAACATGCACGGTGGTAGTTTTTATTGTGTATTAACATGTACGGTGGTAGTTTTTATTGTGTATTAACATGTACGGTGGTAGTTTTTATTGTGTATTAACATGTACGGTGGTAGTTTTTATTGTGTATTAACATGTACGGTGGTAGTTTTTATTGTGTATTAACATGTACGGTGGTAGTTTTTATTGTGTATTAACATGTACGGTGGTAGTTTTTATTGTGTATTAACATGTACGGTGGTAGTTTTTATTGTGTATTAACATGTACGGTGGTAGTTTTTATTGTGTATTAACATGTACGGTGGTAGTTTTTACTGTGTATTAACATGTACGGTGGTAGTTTTTATTGTGTATTAACATGTACGGTGGTAGTTTTTATTGTGTATTAACATGTACGGTGGTAGTTTTTATTGTGTATTAACATGTACGGTGGTAGTTTTTATTGTGTATTAACATGTACGGTGGTAGTTTTTATTGTGTATTAACAGGTACGGTGGTAGTTTTTATTGTGTATTAACATGTACGGTGGTAGTTTTTATTGTGTATTAACATGTACGGTGGTAGTTTTTACTGTGTATTAACATGTACGGTGGTAATTTTTACTGTGTATTAACATGTACGGTGGTAGTTTTTATTGTGTATTAACATGTACGGTGGTAGTTTTTATTGTGTATTAACATGTACGGTGGTAGTTTTTATTGTGTATTAACATGTACGGTGGTCGTTTTTATTGTGTATTAACATGTACGGTGGTAGTTTTTATTGTGTATTAACATGTACGGTGGTAGTTTTTTATTGTGTATTAACATGTACGGTGGTAGTTTTTATTGTGTATTAACATGTACGGTGGTAGTTTTTATTGTGTATTAACATGTAGGTGGTAGTTTTTATTGTGTATTAACATGTACGGTGGTAGTTTTTATTGTGTATTAACATGTAGGTGGTAGTTTTTATTGTGTATTAACATGTACGGTGGTAGTTTTTATTTAGTTTTAATAATAAAACCCTAAATGCTCGCTTACTCGCAAGGGTTATAACGGGATGCCATTACACCTAATGGAGCAGCCGCCGAAATTTTTTGCGCTCGCTTACATAGCTTCTGACGCCTGCATTTATCAATAATAAGACATAACCTTTCCTTTTGTCCATTATTATAACAAGTTTTTATCACCTACCAGTATTTTAGAATGTAATTCCCACAAAATAAAAATCTTATCTCTGAACATTTTGAATTTCGTCATTTCCGGCCTCACTATTTGGATGTCGATACCATATTTGGCGATTTAGGCGTGAATGTATGTAGTAAGAAATACCATATTTAGAAAAGCTCCGCCTTCCGTAGTTTCCGGTTATGGAAAACGATCGATAAATTTGAACAAGGTTGTTGCTACCTTTGAAAAGCATATATTTCTCAGCCAAACCGATTTAACAAGGACTGGGATCATCAGTAATAGTTATAATGAAATGTTTGAAGCGTAAATAGTGAGTTTTTATGTTTCAACTGCAACTTTTTTTTTGCTCCATTGTGACGAATGGGACCGCGTTGTAGCTCTGCCGAGACACAAGTTTGTCACAGGAGCTACATTATTGCAGCTAGTTTTTATTGTGTATTAACATGTACGGTGGTAGTTTTTATTGTGTATTAACATGTACGGTGGTAGTTTTTATTGTGTATTAACATGTACGGTGGTAGTTTTTATTGTGTATTAACATGTACGGTGGTAGTTTTTATTGTGTATTAACATGTACGGTGGTAGTTTTTATTGTGTATTAACATGTACGGTGGTCGTTTTTATTGTGTATTAACATGTACGGTGGTAGTTTTTATTGTGTATTAACATGTACGGTGGTAGTTTTTATTGTGTATTAACATGTACGGTGGTAGTTTTTATTGTGTATTAACATGTACGGTGGTAGTTTTTATTGTGTATTAACATGTACGGTGGTAGTTTTTATTGTGTATTAACATGTACGGTGGTAGTTTTTATTGTGTATTAACATGTACGGTGGTCGTTTTTATTGTGTATTAACATGTACGGTGGTAGTTTTTATTGTGTATTAACATGTACGGTGGTAGTTTTTTATTGTGTATTAACATGCACGGTGGTAGTTTTTATTGTGTATTAACATGTACGGTGGTCGTTTTTATTGTGTATTAACATGTACGGTGGTAGTTTTTATTGTGTATTAACATGTACGGTGGTAGTTTTTATTGTGTATTAACATGTACGGTGGTAGTTTTTATTGTGTATTAGCATGTACGGTGGTAGTTTTTATTGTGTATTAACATGTACGGTGGTAGTTGTTATTGTGTATTAACATGTACGGTGGTAGTTTTTATTGTGTATTAACATGTACGGTGGTAGTTTTTATTGTGTATTAACATGTACGGTGGTAGTTTTTATTGTGTATTAACATGTACGGTGGTAGTTTTTATTGTGTATTAACATGTACGGTGGTAGTTTTTATTGTGTATTAACATGTACGGTGGTAGTTTTTATTGTGTATTAACATGTACGGTGGTAGTTTTTATTGTGTATTAACATGTACGGTGGTAGTTTTTATTGTGTATTAACATGTACGGTGGTAGTTTTTACTGTGTACTAACATGTACGGTGGTAGTTTTTACTGTGTACTAATATGTACGGTGGTAGTTTTTATTGTGTATTAACATTACGGTGGTAGTTTTTATTGTGTATTAACATGTACGGTGGTAGTTTTTATTGTGTATTAACATGTACTGTGGTAGTTTTTATTGTGTATTAACATGTACGGTGGTAGTTTTTATTGTGTATTAACATGTACGGTGGTAGTTGTTATTGTGTATTAACATGTACGGTGGTAGTTTTTATTGTGTATTAACATTACGGTGGTAGTTTTTATTGTGTATTAACATGTACGGTGGGAGTTTTTATTGTGTATTAACATGTACGGTGGGAGTTTTTATTGTGTATTAACAACATGTACGGTGGTAGTTTTTATTGTGTATTAACATGTAGGTGGTAGTTTTTATTGTGTATTAACATGTACGGTGGGAGTTTTTATTGTGTATTAACATGTACGGTGGTAGTTTTTATTGTGTATTAACATGTACGGTGGTAGTTTTTACTGTGTATTAACATGTACGGTGGTAGTTTTTATTGTGTATTAACATGTACGGTGGTAGTTTTTATTGTGTATTAACATGTACGGTGGTAGTTTTTATTGTGTATTAACATGTACGGTGGTAGTTTTTATTGTGTATTAACATGTACGGTGGTAGTTTTTATTGTGTATTAACATGTACGGTGGTAGTTTTTATTGTGTATTAACATGTACGGTGGTAGTTTTTATTGTGTATTAACATGTACGGTGGTAGTTTTTATTGTGTATTAACATGTACGGTGGTAGTTTTTATTGTGTATTAACATGTACGGTGGTAGTTTTTATTGTGTATTAACATGTACGGTGGTAGTTTTTATTGTGTATTAACATGTACGGTGGTAGTTGTTATTGTGTATTAACATGTACGGTGGTAGTTTTTATTGTGTATTAACATGTACGGTGGTAGTTTTTATTGTGTATTAACATGTACGGTGGTAGTTTTTATTGTGTATTAACATGTACGGTGGTAGTTTTTATTGTGTATTAACATGTACGGTGGTAGTTTTTATTGTGTATTAACATGTACGGTGGTAGTTTTTATTGTGTATTAACATGTACGGTGGTAGTTTTTATTGTGTATTAACATGTACGGTGGTAGTTTTTATTGTGTATTAACATGTACGGTGGTAGTTTTTTATTGTGTATTAACATGTACGGTGGTAGTTGTTATTGTGTATTAACATGTACGGTGGTCGTTTTTATTGTGTATTAACATGTACGGTGGTAGTTTTTATTGTGTATTAACATGTACGGTGGTAGTTTTTTATTGTGTATTAACATGTACGGTGGTAGTTTTTATTGTGTATTAACATGTACGGTGGTAGTTTTTATTGTGTATTAACATGTAGGTGGTAGTTTTTATTGTGTATTAACATGTACGGTGGTAGTTTTTATTGTGTATTAACATGTACGGTGGTAGTTTTTATTGTGTATTAACATGTACGGTGGTAGTTTTTATTGTGTATTAACATGTACGGTGGTAGTTTTTATTGTGTATTAACATGTACGGTGGTAGTTTTTATTGTGTATTAACATGTACGGTGGTAGTTTTTATTGTGTATTAACATGTACGGTGGTAGTTTTTATTGTGTATTAACATGTACGGTGGTAGTTTTTATTGTGTATTAACATGTACGGTGGTAGTTTTTATTGTGTATTAACATGTACGGTGGTAGTTTTTACTGTGTATTAACATGTACGGTGGTAGTATTTATTGTGTATTAACATGTACGGTGGTAGTTTTTATTGTGTATTAACATGTACGGTGGTAGTTTTTATTGTGTATTAACATGTACGGTGGTAGTTTTTATTGTGTATTAACATGTACGGTGGTAGTTTTTATTGTGTATTAACATGTACGGTGGTAGTTTTTATTGTGTATTACATGTACGGTGGTAGTTTTTATTGTGTATTAACATGTACGGTGGTAGTTTTTATTGAGTATTAACATGCACGGTGGTAGTTTTTATTGTGTATTAACATGTACGGTGGTAGTTTTTATTGTGTATTAACATGTACGGTGGTAGTTTTTATTGTGTATTAACATGTACGGTGGTAGTTTTTATTGTGTATTAACATGTACGGTGGTAGTTTTTATTGTGTATTAACATGTACGGTGGTAGTTTTTATTGTGTATTAACATGTACGGTGGTAGTTTTTATTGTGTATTAACATGTACGGTGGTAGTTTTTATTGTGTATTAACATGTACGGTGGTAGTTTTTATTGTGTATTAACATGTACGGTGGTAGTTTTTACTGTGTATTAACATGTACGGTGGTAGTTTTTATTGTGTATTAACATGTACGGTGGTAGTTTTTATTGTGTATTAACATGTACGGTGGTAGTTTTTATTGTGTATTAACATGTACGGTGGTAGTTTTTATTGTGTATTAACATGTACGGTGGTAGTTTTTATTGTGTATTAACAGGTACGGTGGTAGTTTTTATTGTGTATTAACATGTACGGTGGTAGTTTTTATTGTGTATTAACATGTACGGTGGTAGTTTTTACTGTGTATTAACATGTACGGTGGTAATTTTTACTGTGTATTAACATGTACGGTGGTAGTTTTTATTGTGTATTAACATGTACGGTGGTAGTTTTTATTGTGTATTAACATGTACGGTGGTAGTTTTTATTGTGTATTAACATGTACGGTGGTCGTTTTTATTGTGTATTAACATGTACGGTGGTAGTTTTTATTGTGTATTAACATGTACGGTGGTAGTTTTTTATTGTGTATTAACATGTACGGTGGTAGTTTTTATTGTGTATTAACATGTACGGTGGTAGTTTTTATTGTGTATTAACATGTAGGTGGTAGTTTTTATTGTGTATTAACATGTACGGTGGTAGTTTTTATTGTGTATTAACATGTAGGTGGTAGTTTTTATTGTGTATTAACATGTACGGTGGTAGTTTTTATTTAGTTTTAATAATAAAACCCTAAATGCTCGCTTACTCGCAAGGGTTATAACGGGATGCCATTACACCTAATGGAGCAGCCGCCGAAATTTTTTGCGCTCGCTTACATAGCTTCTGACGCCTGCATTTATCAATAATAAGACATAACCTTTCCTTTTGTCCATTATTATAACAAGTTTTTATCACCTACCAGTATTTTAGAATGTAATTCCCACAAAATAAAAATCTTATCTCTGAACATTTTGAATTTCGTCATTTCCGGCCTCACTATTTGGATGTCGATACCATATTTGGCGATTTAGGCGTGAATGTATGTAGTAAGAAATACCATATTTAGAAAAGCTCCGCCTTCCGTAGTTTCCGGTTATGGAAAACGATCGATAAATTTGAACAAGGTTGTTGCTACCTTTGAAAAGCATATATTTCTCAGCCAAACCGATTTAACAAGGACTGGGATCATCAGTAATAGTTATAATGAAATGTTTGAAGCGTAAATAGTGAGTTTTTATGTTTCAACTGCAACTTTTTTTTTGCTCCATTGTGACGAATGGGACCGCGTTGTAGCTCTGCCGAGACACAAGTTTGTCACAGGAGCTACATTATTGCAGCTAGTTTTTATTGTGTATTAACATGTACGGTGGTAGTTTTTATTGTGTATTAACATGTACGGTGGTAGTTTTTATTGTGTATTAACATGTACGGTGGTAGTTTTTATTGTGTATTAACATGTACGGTGGTAGTTTTTATTGTGTATTAACATGTACGGTGGTAGTTTTTATTGTGTATTAACATGTACGGTGGTCGTTTTTATTGTGTATTAACATGTACGGTGGTAGTTTTTATTGTGTATTAACATGTACGGTGGTAGTTTTTATTGTGTATTAACATGTACGGTGGTAGTTTTTATTGTGTATTAACATGTACGGTGGTAGTTTTTATTGTGTATTAACATGTACGGTGGTAGTTTTTATTGTGTATTAACATGTACGGTGGTAGTTTTTATTGTGTATTAACATGTACGGTGGTCGTTTTTATTGTGTATTAACATGTACGGTGGTAGTTTTTATTGTGTATTAACATGTACGGTGGTAGTTTTTTATTGTGTATTAACATGCACGGTGGTAGTTTTTATTGTGTATTAACATGTACGGTGGTCGTTTTTATTGTGTATTAACATGTACGGTGGTAGTTTTTATTGTGTATTAACATGTACGGTGGTAGTTTTTATTGTGTATTAACATGTACGGTGGTAGTTTTTATTGTGTATTAGCATGTACGGTGGTAGTTTTTATTGTGTATTAACATGTACGGTGGTAGTTGTTATTGTGTATTAACATGTACGGTGGTAGTTTTTATTGTGTATTAACATGTACGGTGGTAGTTTTTATTGTGTATTAACATGTACGGTGGTAGTTTTTATTGTGTATTAACATGTACGGTGGTAGTTTTTATTGTGTATTAACATGTACGGTGGTAGTTTTTATTGTGTATTAACATGTACGGTGGTAGTTTTTATTGTGTATTAACATGTACGGTGGTAGTTTTTATTGTGTATTAACATGTACGGTGGTAGTTTTTATTGTGTATTAACATGTACGGTGGTAGTTTTTACTGTGTACTAACATGTACGGTGGTAGTTTTTACTGTGTACTAATATGTACGGTGGTAGTTTTTATTGTGTATTAACATTACGGTGGTA
This sequence comes from Bathymodiolus brooksi, assembly GCA_963680875.1. NCBI lineage: Eukaryota > Metazoa > Mollusca > Bivalvia > Mytilida > Modiolidae > Bathymodiolus > Bathymodiolus brooksi. Next base: position 8,139,464 of record OY804584.1, on the reverse strand, counting down.
GTTTTTATTGTGTATTAACATGTACGGTGGTAGTTTTTATTGTGTATTAACATGTACTGTGGTAGTTTTTATTGTGTATTAACATGTACGGTGGTAGTTTTTATTGTGTATTAACATGTACGGTGGTAGTTGTTATTGTGTATTAACATGTACGGTGGTAGTTTTTATTGTGTATTAACATTACGGTGGTAGTTTTTATTGTGTATTAACATGTACGGTGGGAGTTTTTATTGTGTATTAACATGTACGGTGGGAGTTTTTATTGTGTATTAACAACATGTACGGTGGTAGTTTTTATTGTGTATTAACATGTAGGTGGTAGTTTTTATTGTGTATTAACATGTACGGTGGGAGTTTTTATTGTGTATTAACATGTACGGTGGTAGTTTTTATTGTGTATTAACATGTACGGTGGTAGTTTTTACTGTGTATTAACATGTACGGTGGTAGTTTTTATTGTGTATTAACATGTACGGTGGTAGTTTTTATTGTGTATTAACATGTACGGTGGTAGTTTTTATTGTGTATTAACATGTACGGTGGTAGTTTTTATTGTGTATTAACATGTACGGTGGTAGTTTTTATTGTGTATTAACATGTACGGTGGTAGTTTTTATTGTGTATTAACATGTACGGTGGTAGTTTTTATTGTGTATTAACATGTACGGTGGTAGTTTTTATTGTGTATTAACATGTACGGTGGTAGTTTTTATTGTGTATTAACATGTACGGTGGTAGTTTTTATTGTGTATTAACATGTACGGTGGTAGTTTTTATTGTGTATTAACATGTACGGTGGTAGTTGTTATTGTGTATTAACATGTACGGTGGTAGTTTTTATTGTGTATTAACATGTACGGTGGTAGTTTTTATTGTGTATTAACATGTACGGTGGTAGTTTTTATTGTGTATTAACATGTACGGTGGTAGTTTTTATTGTGTATTAACATGTACGGTGGTAGTTTTTATTGTGTATTAACATGTACGGTGGTAGTTTTTATTGTGTATTAACATGTACGGTGGTAGTTTTTATTGTGTATTAACATGTACGGTGGTAGTTTTTATTGTGTATTAACATGTACGGTGGTAGTTTTTTATTGTGTATTAACATGTACGGTGGTAGTTGTTATTGTGTATTAACATGTACGGTGGTCGTTTTTATTGTGTATTAACATGTACGGTGGTAGTTTTTATTGTGTATTAACATGTACGGTGGTAGTTTTTTATTGTGTATTAACATGTACGGTGGTAGTTTTTATTGTGTATTAACATGTACGGTGGTAGTTTTTATTGTGTATTAACATGTAGGTGGTAGTTTTTATTGTGTATTAACATGTACGGTGGTAGTTTTTATTGTGTATTAACATGTACGGTGGTAGTTTTTATTGTGTATTAACATGTACGGTGGTAGTTTTTATTGTGTATTAACATGTACGGTGATAGTTTTTATTGTGTATTAACATGTACGGTGGTAGTTGTTATTGTGTATTAACATGTACGGTGGTAGTTTTTATTGTGTATTAACATGTACGGTGGTAGTTTTTATTGTGTATTAACATGTACGGTGGTAGTTTTTTATTGTGTATTAACATGTACGGTGGTAGTTTTTATTGTGTATTAACATGTACGGTGGTAGTTTTTATTGTGTATTAACATGTACGGTGGTAGTTTTTATTGTGTATTAACATGTACGGTGGTAGTTTTTATTGTGTATTAACATGTACGGTGGTAATTTTTATTGTGTATTAACATGTACGGTGGTAGTTTTTATTGTGTATTAACATGTAGGTGGTAGTTGTTACTGTGTACTAACATGTACGGTGGTAGTTTTTATTGTGTATTAACATGTACGGTGGTAGTTGTTATTGTGTATTAACATGTACGGTGGTAGTTTTTATTGTGTATTAACATGTACGGTGGTAGTTTTTTATTGTGTATTAACATGTACGGTGGTAGTTTTTATTGTGTATTAACATGTACGGTGGTAGTTTTTATTGTGTATTAACATGTACGGTGGTAGTTTTTATTGTGTATTAACATGTACGGTGGTAGTTTTTATTGTGTATTAACATGTACGGTGGTAGTTTTTATTGTGTATTAACATGTACGGTGGTAGTTTTTATTGTGTATTAACATGTACGGTGGTAGTTTTTATTGTGTATTAACATGTACGGTGGTAGTTTTTATTGTGTATTAACATGTACGGTGGTAGTTTTTATTGTGTATTAACATGTACGGTGGTAGTTTTTATTGTGTATTAACATGTACGGTGGTAGTTTTTATTGTGTATTAACATGTACGGTGGTAGTTTTTATTGTGTATTAACATGTACGGTGGTAGTTTTTATTGTGTATTAACATGTACGGTGGTAGTTTTTAATGTGTATTAACATGTACGGTGGTAGTTTTTATTGTGTATTAACATGTACGGTGGTAGTTTTTATTGTGTATTAACATGTACGGTGGTAGTTTTTATTGTGTATTAACATGTACGGTGGTAGTTTTTACTGTGTATTAACATGTACGGTGGTAGTTTTTATTGTGTATTAACATGTACGGTGGTAGTTTTTATTGTGTATTAACAACATGTACGGTGGTAGTTTTTATTGTGTATTAACATGTAGGTGGTAGTTTTTATTGTGTATTAACATGTACGGTGGGAGTTTTTATTGTGTATTAACATGTACGGTGGTAGTTTTTATTGTGTATTAACATGTACGGTGGTAGTTTTTACTGTGTATTAACATGTACGGTGGTAGTTTTTATTGTGTATTAACATGTACGGTGGTAGTTTTTATTGTGTATTAACATGTACGGTGGTAGTTTTTATTGTGTATTAACATGTACGGTGGTAGTTTTTATTGTGTATTAACATGTACGGTGGTAGTTTTTATTGTGTATTAACATGTACGGTGGTAGTTTTTATTGTGTATTAACATGTACGGTGGTAGTTTTTATTGTGTATTAACATGTACGGTGGTAGTTTTTATTGTGTATTAACATGTACGGTGGTAGTTTTTATTGTGTATTAACATGTACGGTGGTAATTTTTATTGTGTATTAACATGTACGGTGGTAGTTTTATTGTGTATTAACATGTACGGTGGTAGTTTTTTATTGTGTATTAACATGTACGGTGGTAGTTTTTATTGTGTATTAACATGTACGGTGGTAGTTTTTATTGTGTATTAACATGTACGGTGGTAGTTTTTATTGTGTATTAACATGTACGGTGGTAGTTTTTATTGTGTATTAACATGTACGGTGGTAGTTTTTATTGTGTATTAACATGTACGGTGGTAGTTTTTATTGTGTATTAACATGTACGGTGGTAGTTTTTATTGTGTATTAACATGTACGGTGGTAGTTTTTATTGTGTATTAACATGTACGGTGGTAGTTTTTATTGTGTATTAACATGTACGGTGGTAGTTTTTATTGTGTATTAACATGTACGGTGGTAGTTTTTATTGTGTATTAACATGTACGGTGGTAGTTTTTATTGTGTATTAACATGTACGGTGGTAGTTTTTATTGTGTATTAACATGTACGGTGGTAGTTTTTATTGTGTATTAACATGTACGGTGGTAGTTTTTATTGTGTATTAACATGTACGGTGGTAGTTTTTACTGTGTATTAACATGTACGGTGGTAGTTTTTACTGTGTATTAACATGTACGGTGGTAGTTTTTATTGTGTATTAACATGTACGGTGGTAGTTTTTATTGTGTATTAACAACATGTACGGTGGTAGTTTTTATTGTGTATTAACATGTAGGTGGTAGTTTTTATTGTGTATTAACATGTACGGTGGGAGTTTTTATTGTGTATTAACATGTACGGTGGTAGTTTTTATTGTGTATTAACATGTACGGTGGTAGTTTTTACTGTGTATTAACATGTACGGTGGTAGTTTTTATTGTGTATTAACATGTACGGTGGTAGTTTTTATTGTGTATTAACATGTACGGTGGTAGTTTTTATTGTGTATTAACATGTACGGTGGTAGTTTTTATTGTGTATTAACATGTACGGTGGTAGTTTTTATTGTGTATTAACATGTACGGTGGTAGTTTTTATTGTGTATTAACATGTACGGTGGTAGTTTTTATTGTGTATTAACATGTACGGTGGTAGTTTTTATTGTGTATTAACATGTACGGTGGTAGTTTTTATTGTGTATTAACATGTACGGTGGTAGTTGTTATTGTGTATTAACATGTACGGTGGTAGTTTTTATTGTGTATTAACATGTACGGTGGTAGTTTTTATTGTGTATTAACATGTAGGTGGTAGTTTTTATTGTGTATTAACATGTACGGTGGTAGTTTTTATTGTGTATTAACATGTACGGTGGTAGTTTTTATTGTGTATTAACATGTACGGTGGTAGTTTTTATTGTGTATTAACATGTACGGTGGTAGTTTTTATTGTGTATTAACATGTACGGTGGTAGTTTTTATTGTGTATTAACATGTACGGTGGTAGTTTTTTATTGTGTATTAACATGTACGGTGGTAGTTGTTATTGTGTATTAACATGTACGGTGGTCGTTTTTATTGTGTATTAACATGTACGGTGGTAGTTTTTATTGTGTATTAACATGTACGGTGGTAGTTTTTTTATTGTGTATTAACATGTACGGTGGTAGTTTTTATTGTGTATTAACATGTACGGTGGTAGTTTTTATTGTGTATTAACATGTAGGTGGTAGTTTTTATTGTGTATTAACATGTACGGTGGTAGTTTTTATTGTGTATTAACATGTACGGTGGTAGTTTTTATTGTGTATTAACATGTACGGTGGTAGTTTTTATTGTGTATTAACATGTACGGTGATAGTTTTTATTGTGTATTAACATGTACGGTGGTAGTTGTTATTGTGTATTAACATGTACGGTGGTAGTTTTTATTGTGTATTAACATGTACGGTGGTAGTTTTTATTGTGTATTAACATGTACGGTGGTAGTTTTTTATTGTGTATTAACATGTACGGTGGTAGTTTTTATTGTGTATTAACATGTACGGTGGTAGTTTTTATTGTGTATTAACATGTACGGTGGTAGTTTTTATTGTGTATTAACATGTACGGTGGTAGTTTTTATTGTGTATTAACATGTACGGTGGTAGTTTTTATTGTGTATTAACATGTACGGTGATAGTTTTTATTGTGTATTAACATGTACGGTGGTAGTTGTTATTGTGTATTAACATGTACGGTGGTAGTTTTTATTGTGTATTAACATGTACGGTGGTAGTTTTTATTGTGTATTAACATGTACGGTGGTAGTTTTTTATTGTGTATTAACATGTACGGTGGTAGTTTTTATTGTGTATTAACATGTACGGTGGTAGTTTTTATTGTGTATTAACATGTACGGTGGTAGTTTTTATTGTGTATTAACATGTACGGTGGTAGTTTTTATTGTGTATTAACATGTACGGTGGTAATTTTTATTGTGTATTAACATGTACGGTGGTAGTTTTTATTGTGTATTAACATGTAGGTGGTAGTTTTTACTGTGTACTAACATGTACGGTGGTAGTTTTTATTGTGTATTAACATGTACGGTGGTAGTTGTTATTGTGTATTAACATGTACGGTGGTAGTTTTTATTGTGTATTAACATGTACGGTGGTAGTTTTTTATTGTGTATTAACATGTACGGTGGTAGTTTTTATTGTGTATTAACATGTACGGTGGTAGTTTTTATTGTGTATTAACATGTACGGTGGTAGTTTTTATTGTGTATTAACATGTACGGTGGTAGTTTTTATTGTGTATTAACATGTACGGTGGTAGTTTTTATTGTGTATTAACATGTACGGTGGTAGTTTTTATTGTGTATTAACATGTACGGTGGTAGTTTTTATTGTGTATTAACATGTACGGTGGTAGTTTTTATTGTGTATTAACATGTACGGTGGTAGTTTTTATTGTGTATTAACATGTACGGTGGTAGTTTTTATTGTGTATTAACATGTACGGTGGTAGTTTTTATTGTGTATTAACATGTACGGTGGTAGTTTTTATTGTGTATTAACATGTACGGTGGTAGTTTTTATTGTGTATTAACATGTACGGTGGTAGTTTTTATTGTGTATTAACATGTACGGTGGTAGTTTTTATTGTGTATTAACATGTACGGTGGTAGTTTTTACTGTGTATTAACATGTACGGTGGTAGTTTTTACTGTGTATTAACATGTACGGTGGTAGTTTTTATTGTGTATTAACATGTACGGTGGTAGTTTTTATTGTGTATTAACATGTACGGTGGTAGTTTTTATTGTGTATTAACATGTACGGTGGTAGTTTTTATTGTGTATTAACATGTACGGTGGTAGTTTTTATTGTGTATTAACATGTACGGTGGTAGTTTTTATTGTGTATTAACATGTACGGTGGTAGTTTTTTATTGTGTATTAACATGTACGGTGGTAGTTTTTATTGTGTATTAACATGTACGGTGGTAGTTTTTATTGTGTATTAACATGTAGGTGGTAGTTTTTATTGTGTATTAACATGTACGGTGGTAGTTTTTATTGTGTATTAACATGTACGGTGGTAGTTTTTATTTAGTTCTAATAATAAAACCCTAAATGCTCGCTTACTCGCAAGGGTTATAACGGGATGCCATTACACCTAATGGAGCAGCCGCCGAGATTTTTTGCGCTCGCTTACATAGCTTCTGACGCCTGCATTTATCAATAATAAGACATAACCTTTCCTTTTGTCCATTATTATAACAAGTTTTTATCACCTACCAGTATTTTAGAATGTAATTCCCACAAAATAAAAATCTTATCTCTGAACATTTTGAATTTCGTCATTTCCGGCCTCACTATTTGGATGTCAATACCATATTTGGCGATTTAGGCGTGAATGTATGTAGTAAGAAATACCATATTTAGAAAAGCTCCGCCTTCCGTAGTTTCCGGTTATGGAAAACGATCGATAAATTTGAACAAGGTTGTTGCTACCTTTGAAAAGCATATATTTCTCAGCCAAACCGATTTAACAAGGACTGGGATCATCAGTAATAGTTATAATGAAATGCTTGAAGCGTAAATAGTGAGTTTTTATGTTTCAACTGCAACTTTTTTTTTGCTCCATTGTGACGAATGGGACCGCGTTGTAGCTCTGCCGAGACACAAGTTTGTCACAGGAGCTACATTATTGCAGCTAGTTTTTATTGTGTATTAACATGTACGGTGGTAGTTTTTATTGTGTATTAACATGTACGGTGGTAGTTTTTATTGTGTATTAACATGTACGGTGGTAGTTTTTATTGTGTATTAACATGTACGGTGGTAGTTTTTATTGTGTATTAACATGTACGGTGGTAGTTTTTATTGTGTATTAACATGTACGGTGGTAGTTTTTATTGTGTATTAACATGTACGGTGGTAGTTTTTATTGTGTATTAACATGTACGGTGGTAGTTTTTATTGTGTATTAACATGTACGGTGGTAGTTTTTATTGTGTATTAACATGTACGGTGGTAGTTTTTATTGTGTATTAACATGTACGGTGGTAGTTTTTATTGTGTATTAACATGTACGGTGGTAGTTTTTTATTGTGTATTAACATGTACGGTGGTAGTTTTTATTGTGTATTAACATGTACGGTTGTAGTTTTTATTGTGTATTAACATGTACGGTGGTAGTTTTTATTGTGTATTAACATGTACGGTGGTAGTTTTTATTGTGTATTAACATGTACGGTGGTAGTTTTTATTGTGTATTAACATGTACGGTGGTAGTTTTTATTGTGTATTAACATGTACGGTGGTAGTTTTTATTGTGTATTAACATGTACGGTGGTAGTTTTTATTGTGTATTAACATGTACGGTGGTAGTTTTTATTGTGTATTAACATGTACGGTGGTAGTTTTTATTGTGTATTAACATGTACGGTGGTAGTTTTTATTGTGTATTAACATGTACGGTGGTAGTTTTTATTGTGTATTAACATGTACGGTGGTAGTTTTTATTGTGAATTAACATGTACGGTGGTAGTTTTTATTGTGTATTAACATGTACGGTGGTAGTTTTTATTGTGTATTAACATGTACGGTGGTAGTTTTTACTGTGTATTAACATGTACGGTGGTAGTTTTTACTGTGTATTAACATGTACGGTGGTAGTTTTTATTGTGTATTAACATGTACGGTGGTAGTTTTTATTGTGTATTAACATGTACGGTGGTAGTTTTTATTGTGTATTAACATGTACGGTGGTAGTTTTTATTGTGTATTAACATGTACGGTGGTAGTTTTTATTGTGTATTAACATGTACGGTGGTAGTTTTTATTGTGTATTAACATGTACGGTGGTAGTTTTTTATTGTGTATTAACATGTACGGTGGTAGTTTTTATTGTGTATTAACATGTACGGTGGTAGTTTTTATTGTGTATTAACATGTAGGTGGTAGTTTTTATTGTGTATTAACATGTACGGTGGTAGTTTTTATTGTGTATTAACATGTAGGTGGTAGTTTTTATTGTGTATTAACATGTACGGTGGTAGTTTTTATTTAGTTCTAATAATAAAACCCTAAATGCTCGCTTACTCGCAAGGGTTATAACGGGATGCCATTACACCTAATGGAGCAGCCGCCGAGATTTTTTGCGCTCGCTTACAGAGCTTCTGACGCCTGCATTTATCAATAATAAGACATAACCTTTCCTTTTGTCCATTATTATAACAAGTTTTTATCACCTACCAGTATTTTAGAATGTAATTCCCACAAAATAAAAATCTTATCTCTGAACATTTTGAATTTCGTCATTTCCGGCCTCACTATTTGGATGTCGATACCATATTTGGCGATTTAGGCGTGAATGTAAGTAGTAAGAAATACCATATTTAGAAAAGCTCCGCCTTCCGTAGTTTCCGGTTATGGAAAACGATCGATAAATTTGAACAAGGTTGTTGCTACCTTTGAAAAGCATATATTTCTCAGCCAAACCGATTTAACAAGGACTGGGATCATCAGTAATAGTTATAATGAAATGTTTGAAGCGTAAATAGTGAGTTTTTATGTTTCAACTGCAACTTTTTTTTTGCTCCATTGTGACGAATGGGACCGCGTTGTAGCTCTGCCGAGACACAAGTTTGTCACAGGAGCTACATTATTGCAGCTAGTTTTTATTGTGTATTAACATGTACGGTGGTAGTTTTTATTGTGTATTAACATGTACGGTGGTAGTTTTTATTGTGTATTAACATGTACGGTGGTAGTTTTTATTGTGTATTAACATGTACGGTGGTAGTTTTTATTGTGTATTAACATGTACGGTGGTAGTTTTTATTGTGTATTAACATGTACGGTGGTAGTTTTTATTGTGTATTAACATGTACGGTGGTAGTTTTTATTGTGTATTAACATGTACGGTGGTAGTTTTTACTGTGTATTAACATGTACGGTGGTAGTTTTTATTGTGTATTAACATGTACGGTGGTAGTTTTTATTGTGTATTAACATGTACGGTGGTAGTTTTTACTGTGTATTAACATGTACGGTGGTAGTTTTTACTGTGTATTAACATGTACGGTGGTAGTTTTTATTGTGTATTAACATGTACGGTGGTAGTTTTTATTGTGTATTAACATGTACGGTGGTAGTTTTTATTGTGTATTAACATGTACGGTGGTAGTTTTTATTGTGTATTAACATGTACGGTGGTAGTTTTTATTGTGTATTAACATGTACGGTGGTAGTTTTTATTGTGTATTAACATGTACGGTGGTAGTTTTTTATTGTGTATTAACATGTACGGTGGTAGTTTTTATTGTGTATTAACATGTACGGTGGTAGTTTTTATTGTGTATTAACATGTAGGTGGTAGTTTTTATTGTGTATTAACATGTACGGTGGTAGTTTTTATTGTGTATTAACATGTAGGTGGTAGTTTTTATTGTGTATTAACATGTACGGTGGTAGTTTTTATTTAGTTCTAATAATAAAACCCTAAATGCTCGCTTACTCGCAAGGGTTATAACGGGATGCCATTACACCTAATGGAGCAGCCGCCGAGATTTTTTGCGCTCGCTTACAGAGCTTCTGACGCCTGCATTTATCAATAATAAGACATAACCTTTCCTTTTGTCCATTATTATAACAAGTTTTTATCACCTACCAGTATTTTAGAATGTAATTCCCACAAAATAAAAATCTTATCTCTGAACATTTTGAATTTCGTCATTTCCGGCCTCACTATTTGGATGTCGATACCATATTTGGCGATTTAGGCGTGAATGTATGTAGTAAGAAATACCATATTTAGAAAAGCTCCGCCTTCCGTAGTTTCCGGTTATGGAAAACGATCGATAAATTTGAACAAGGTTGTTGCTACCTTTGAAAAGCATATATTTCTCAGCCAAACCGATTTAACAAGGACTGGGATCATCAGTAATAGTTATAATGAAATGTTTGAAGCGTAAATAGTGAGTTTTTATGTTTCAACTGCAACTTTTTTTTTGCTCCATTGTGACGAATGGGACCGCGTTGTAGCTCTGCCGAGACACAAGTTTGTCACAGGAGCTACTTTATTGCAGCTAGTTTTTATTGTGTATTAACATGTACGGTGGTAGTTTTTATTGTGTATTAACATGTACGGTGGTAGTTTTTATTGTGTATTAACATGTACGGTGGTAGTTTTTATTGTGTATTAACATGTACGGTGGTAGTTTTTATTGTGTATTAACATGTACGGTGGTAGTTTTTATTGTGTATTAACATGTACGGTGGTAGTTTTTATTGTGTATTAACATGTACGGTGGTAGTTTTTATTGTGTATTAACATGTACGGTGGTAGTTTTTACTGTGTATTAACATGTACGGTGGTAGTTTTTATTGTGTATTAACATGTACGGTGGTAGTTTTTATTGTGTATTAACATGTATGGTGGTAGTTTTTACTGTGTACTAACATGTACGGTGGTAGTTTTTATTGTGTATTAACATGTACGGTGGTAGTTTTTATTGTGTATTAACATGTACGGTGGTAGTTTTTATTGTGTATTAACATGTACGGTGGTAGTTTTTATTGTGTATTAACATGTACGGTGGTAGTTTTTATTGTGTATTAACATGTACGGTGGTAGTTGTTATTGTGTATTAACATGTACGGTGGTAGTTTTTTATTGTGTATTAACATGTACGGTGGTCGTTTTTATTGTGTATTAACATGTACGGTGGTAGTTTTTATTGTGTATTAACATGTACGGTGGTAGTTTTTATTGTGTATTAACATGTACGGTGGTAGTTTTTATTGTGTATTAACATGTACGGTGGTAGTTTTTATTGTGTATTAACATGTACGGTGGTAGTTTTTATTGTGTATTAACATGTACGGTGGTAGTTTTTATTGTGTATTAACATGTACGGTGGTAGTTTTTATTGTGTATTAACATGTACGGTGGTAGTTTTTATTGTGTATTAACATGTACGGTGGTAGTTTTTATTGTGTATTAACATGTACGGTGGTAGTTTTTATTGTGTATTAACATGTACGGTGGTAGTTTTTATTGTGTATTAACATGTACGGTGGTAGTTTTTATTGTGTATTAACATGTACGGTGGTAGTTTTTTATTGTGTATTAACATGTACGGTGGTAGTTTTTATTGTGTATTAACATGTACGGTGGTAGTTTTTATTGTGCATTAACATGTACGGTGGTAGTTTTTATTGTGTATTAACATGTACGGTGGTAGTTTTTATTGTGTATTAACATGTACGGTGGTAGTTTTTATTGTGTATTAACATGTACGGTGGTAGTTTTTATTGTGTATTAACATGTACGGTGGTAGTTTTTATTGTGTATTAACATGTACGGTGGTAGTTTTTATTGTGTATTAACATGTACGGTGGTAGTTTTTATTGTGTATTAACATGTACGGTGGTAGTTTTTATTGTGTATTAACATGTACGGTGGTAGTTTTTATTGTGTATTAACATATACGGTGGTAGTTTTTATTGTGTATTAACATGTACGGTGGTAGTTTTTATTGTGTATTAACATGTACGGTGGTAGTTTTTATTGTGTATTAACATGTACGGTGGTAGTTTTTATTGTGTATTAACATGTACGGTGGTAGTTTTTATTGTGTATTAACATGTACGGTGGTAGTTTTTACTGTGTATTAACATGTACGGTGGTAGTTTTTACTGTGTATTAACATGTACGGTGGTAGTTTTTATTGTGTATTAACATGTACGGTGGTAGTTTTTATTGTGTATTAACATGTACGGTGGTAGTTTTTATTGTGTATTAACATGTACGGTGGTAGTTTTTATTGTGTATTAACATGTACGGTGGTAGTTTTTATTGTGTATTAACATGTACGGTGGTAGTTTTTATTGTGTATTAACATGTACGGTGGTAGTTTTTTATTGTGTATTAACATGTACGGTGGTAGTTTTTATTGTGTATTAACATGTACGGTGGTAGTTTTTATTGTGTATTAACATGTAGGTGGTAGTTTTTATTGTGTATTAACATGTACGGTGGTAGTTTTTATTGTGTATTAACATGTACGGTGGTAGTTTTTATTGTGTATTAACATGTACGGTGGTAGTTTTTATTTAGTTCTAATAATAAAACCCTAAATGCTCGCTTACTCGCAAGGGTTATAACGGGATGCCATTACACCTAATGGAGCAGCCGCCGAGATTTTTTGCGCTCGCTTACATAGCTTCTGACGCCTGCATTTATCAATAATAAGACATAACCTTTCCTTTTGTCCATTATTATAACAAGTTTTTATCACCTACCAGTATTTTAGAATGTAATTCCCACAAAATAAAAATCTTATCTCTGAACATTTTGAATTTCGTCATTTCCGGCCTCACTATTTGGATGTCGATACCATATTTGGCGATTTAGGCGTGAATGTATGTAGTAAGAAATACCATATTTAGAAAAGCTCCGCCTTCCGTAGTTTCCGGTTATGGAAAACGATCGATAAATTTGAACAAGGTTGTTGCTACCTTTGAAAAGCATATATTTCTCAGCCAAACCGATTTAACAAGGACTGGGATCATCAGTAATAGTTATAATGAAATGTTTGAAGCGTAAATAGTGAGTTTTTATGTTTCAACTGCAACTTTTTTTTTGCTCCATTGTGACGAATGGGACCGCGTTGTAGCTCTGCCGAGACACAAGTTTGTCACAGGAGCTACATTATTGCAGCTAGTTTTTATTGTGTATTAACATGTACGGTGGTAGTTTTTATTGTGTATTAACATGTACGGTGGTAGTTTTTATTGTGTATTAACATGTACGGTGGTAGTTTTTATTGTGTATTAACATGTACGGTGGTAGTTTTTACTGTGTATTAACATGTACGGTGGTAGTTTTTATTGTGTATTAACATGTACGGTGGTAGTTTTTATTGTGTATTAACATGTACGGTGGTAGTTTTTACTGTGTATTAACATGTACGGTGGTAGTTTTTACTGTGTATTAACATGTACGGTGGTAGTTTTTATTGTGTATTAACATGTACGGTGGTAGTTTTTATTGTGTATTAACATGTACGGTGGTAGTTTTTATTGTGTATTAACATGTACGGTGGTAGTTTTTATTGTGTATTAACATGTACGGTGGTAGTTTTTATTGTGTATTAACATGTACGGTGGTAGTTTTTATTGTGTATTAACATGTACGGTGGTAGTTTTTTATTGTGTATTAACATGTACGGTGGTAGTTTTTATTGTGTATTAACATGTACGGTGGTAGTTTTTATTGTGTATTAACATGTAGGTGGTAGTTTTTATTGTGTATTAACATGTACGGTGGTAGTTTTTATTGTGTATTAACATGTAGGTGGTAGTTTTTATTGTGTATTAACATGTACGGTGGTAGTTTTTATTTAGTTCTAATAATAAAACCCTAAATGCTCGCTTACTCGCAAGGGTTATAACGGGATGCCATTACACCTAATGGAGCAGCCGCCGAGATTTTTTGCGCTCGCTTACAGAGCTTCTGACGCCTGCATTTATCAATAATAAGACATAACCTTTCCTTTTGTCCATTATTATAACAAGTTTTTATCACCTACCAGTATTTTAGAATGTAATTCCCACAAAATAAAAATCTTATCTCTGAACATTTTGAATTTCGTCATTTCCGGCCTCACTATTTGGATGTCGATACCATATTTGGCGATTTAGGCGTGAATGTATGTAGTAAGAAATACCATATTTAGAAAAGCTCCGCCTTCCGTAGTTTCCGGTTATGGAAAACGATCGATAAATTTGAACAAGGTTGTTGCTACCTTTGAAAAGCATATATTTCTCAGCCAAACCGATTTAACAAGGACTGGGATCATCAGTAATAGTTATAATGAAATGTTTGAAGCGTAAATAGTGAGTTTTTATGTTTCAACTGCAACTTTTTTTTTGCTCCATTGTGACGAATGGGACCGCGTTGTAGCTCTGCCGAGACACAAGTTTGTCACAGGAGCTACATTATTGCAGCTAGTTTTTATTGTGTATTAACATGTACGGTGGTAGTTTTTATTGTGTATTAACATGTACGGTGGTAGTTTTTATTGTGTATTAACATGTACGGTGGTAGTTTTTATTGTGTATTAACATGTACGGTGGTAGTTTTTATTGTGTATTAACATGTACGGTGGTAGTTTTTATTGTGTATTAACATGTACGGTGGTAGTTTTTATTGTGTATTAACATGTACGGTGGTAGTTTTTATTGTGTATTAACATGTACGGTGGTAGTTTTTACTGTGTATTAACATGTACGGTGGTAGTTTTTATTGTGTATTAACATGTACGGTGGTAGTTTTTATTGTGTATTAACATGTATGGTGGTAGTTTTTACTGTGTACTAACATGTACGGTGGTAGTTTTTATTGTGTATTAACATGTACGGTGGTAGTTTTTATTGTGTATTAACATGTACGGTGGTAGTTTTTATTGTGTATTAACATGTACGGTGGTAGTTTTTATTGTGTATTAACATGTACGGTGGTAGTTTTTATTGTGTATTAACATGTACGGTGGTAGTTGTTATTGTGTATTAACATGTACGGTGGTAGTTTTTTATTGTGTATTAACATGTACGGTGGTCGTTTTTATTGTGTATTAACATGTACGGTGGTAGTTTTTATTGTGTATTAACATGTACGGTGGTAGTTTTTATTGTGTATTAACATGTACGGTGGTAGTTTTTATTGTGTATTAACATGTACGGTGGTAGTTTTTATTGTGTATTAACATGTACGGTGGTAGTTTTTATTGTGTATTAACATGTACGGTGGTAGTTTTTATTGTGTATTAACATGTACGGTGGTAGTTTTTATTGTGTATTAACATGTACGGTGGTAGTTTTTATTGTGTATTAACACGTACGGTGGTAGTTTTTATTGTGTATTAACATGTACGGTGGTAGTTTTTATTGTGTATTAACATGTACGGTGGTAGTTTTTATTGTGTATTAACATGTACGGTGGTAGTTTTTATTGTGTATTAACATGTACGGTGGTAGTTTTTTATTGTGTATTAACATGTACGGTGGTAGTTTTTATTGTGTATTAACATGTACGGTGGTAGTTTTTATTGTGCATTAACATGTACGGTGGTAGTTTTTATTGTGTATTAACATGTACGGTGGTAGTTTTTATTGTGTATTAACATGTACGGTGGTAGTTTTTATTGTGTATTAACATGTACGGTGGTAGTTTTTATTGTGTATTAACATGTACGGTGGTAGTTTTTATTGTGTATTAACATGTACGGTGGTAGTTTTTATTGTGTATTAACATGTACGGTGGTAGTTTTTATTGTGTATTAACATGTACGGTGGTAGTTTTTATTGTGTATTAACATGTACGGTGGTAGTTTTTATTGTGTATTAACATATACGGTGGTAGTTTTTATTGTGTATTAACATGTACGGTGGTAGTTTTTATTGTGTATTAACATGTACGGTGGTAGTTTTTATTGTGTATTAACATGTACGGTGGTAGTTTTTATTGTGTATTAACATGTACGGTGGTAGTTTTTATTGTGTATTAACATGTACGGTGGTAGTTTTTACTGTGTATTAACATGTACGGTGGTAGTTTTTACTGTGTATTAACATGTACGGTGGTAGTTTTTATTGTGTATTAACATGTACGGTGGTAGTTTTTATTGTGTATTAACATGTACGGTGGTAGTTTTTATTGTGTATTAACATGTACGGTGGTAGTTTTTATTGTGTATTAACATGTACGGTGGTAGTTTTTATTGTGTATTAACATGTACGGTGGTAGTTTTTATTGTGTATTAACATGTACGGTGGTAGTTTTTTATTGTGTATTAACATGTACGGTGGTAGTTTTTATTGTGTATTAACATGTACGGTGGTAGTTTTTATTGTGTATTAACATGTAGGTGGTAGTTTTTATTGTGTATTAACATGTACGGTGGTAGTTTTTATTGTGTATTAACATGTAGGTGGTAGTTTTTATTGTGTATTAACATGTACGGTGGTAGTTTTTATTTAGTTCTAATAATAAAACCCTAAATGCTCGCTTACTCGCAAGGGTTATAACGGGATGCCATTACACCTAATGGAGCAGCCGCCGAGATTTTTTGCGCTCGCTTACATAGCTTCTGACGCCTGCATTTATCAATAATAAGACATAACCTTTCCTTTTGTCCATTATTATAACAAGTTTTTATCACCTACCAGTATTTTAGAATGTAATTCCCACAAAATAAAAATCTTATCTCTGAACATTTTGAATTTCGTCATTTCCGGCCTCACTATTTGGATGTCGATACCATATTTGGCGATTTAGGCGTGAATGTATGTAGTAAGAAATACCATATTTAGAAAAGCTCCGCCTTCCGTAGTTTCCGGTTATGGAAAACGATCGATAAATTTGAACAAGGTTGTTGCTACCTTTGAAAAGCATATATTTCTCAGCCAAACCGATTTAACAAGGACTGGGATCATCAGTAATAGTTATAATGAAATGTTTGAAGCGTAAATAGTGAGTTTTTATGTTTCAACTGCAACTTTTTTTTTGCTCCATTGTGACGAATGGGACCGCGTTGTAGCTCTGCCGAGACACAAGTTTGTCACAGGAGCTACATTATTGCAGCTAGTTTTTATTGTGTATTAACATGTACGGTGGTAGTTTTTATTGTGTATTAACATGTACGGTGGTAGTTTTTATTGTGTATTAACATGTACGGTGGTAGTTTTTATTGTGTATTAACATGTACGGTGGTAGTTTTTATTGTGTATTAACATGTACGGTGGTAGTTTTTATTGTGTATTAACATGTACGGTGGTAGTTTTTATTGTGTATTAACATGTACGGTGGTAGTTTTTATTGTGTATTAACATGTACGGTGGTAGTTTTTATTGTGTATTAACATGTACGGTGGTAGTTTTTATTGTGTATTAACATGTACGGTGGTAGTTTTTATTGTGTATTAACATGTACGGTGGTAGTTTTTTATTGTGTATTAACATGTACGGTGGTAGTTTTTATTGTGTATTAACATGTACGGTTGTAGTTTTTATTGTGTATTAACATGTACGGTGGTAGTTTTTATTGTGTATTAACATGTACGGTGGTAGTTTTTATTGTGTATTAACATGTACGGTGGTAGTTTTTATTGTGTATTAACATGTACGGTGGTAGTTTTTATTGTGTATTAACATGTACGGTGGTAGTTTTTATTGTGTATTAACATGTACGGTGGTAGTTTTTATTGTGTATTAACATGTACGGTGGTAGTTTTTATTGTGTATTAACATGTACGGTGGTAGTTTTTATTGTGTATTAACATGTACGGTGGTAGTTTTTATTGTGTATTAACATGTACGGTGGTAGTTTTTATTGTGTATTAACATGTACGGTGGTAGTTTTTATTGTGTATTAACATGTACGGTGGTAGTTTTTATTGTGTATTAACATGTACGGTGGTAGTTTTTATTGTGTATTAACATGTACGGTGGTAGTTTTTATTGTGTATTAACATGTACGGTGGTAGTTTTTACTGTGTATTAACATGTACGGTGGTAGTTTTTACTGTGTATTAACATGTACGGTGGTAGTTTTTATTGTGTATTAACATGTACGGTGGTAGTTTTTATTGTGTATTAACATGTACGGTGGTAGTTTTTATTGTGTATTAACATGTACGGTGGTAGTTTTTATTGTGTATTAACATGTAGGTGGTAGTTTTTATTGTGTATTAACATGTACGGTGGTAGTTTTTTATTGTGTATTAACATGTACGGTGGTAGTTTTTATTGTGTATTAACATGTACGGTGGTAGTTTTTATTGTGTATTAACATGTAGGTGGTAGTTTTTATTGTGTATTAACATGTACGGTGGTAGTTTTTATTGTGTATTAACATGTAGGTGGTAGTTTTTATTGTGTATTAACATGTACGGTGGTAGTTTTTATTTAGTTCTAATAATAAAACCCTAAATGCTCGCTTACTCGCAAGGGTTATAACGGGATGCCATTACACCTAATGGAGCAGCCGCCGAGATTTTTTGCGCTCGCTTACAGAGCTTCTGACGCCTGCATTTATCAATAATAAGACATAACCTTTCCTTTTGTCCATTATTATAACAAGTTTTTATCACCTACCAGTATTTTAGAATGTAATTCCCACAAAATAAAAATCTTATCTCTGAACATTTTGAATTTCGTCATTTCCGGCCTCACTATTTGGATGTCGATACCATATTTGGCGATTTAGGCGTGAATGTAAGTAGTAAGAAATACCATATTTAGAAAAGCTCCGCCTTCCGTAGTTTCCGGTTATGGAAAACGATCGATAAATTTGAACAAGGTTGTTGCTACCTTTGAAAAGCATATATTTCTCAGCCAAACCGATTTAACAAGGACTGGGATCATCAGTAATAGTTATAATGAAATGTTTGAAGCGTAAATAGTGAGTTTTTATGTTTCAACTGCAACTTTTTATTTGCTCCATTGTGACGAATGGGACCGCGTTGTAGCTCTGCCGAGACACAAGTTTGTCACAGGAGCTACATTATTGCAGCTAGTTTTTATTGTGTATTAACATGTACGGTGGTAGTTTTTATTGTGTATTAACATGTACGGTGGTAGTTTTTATTGTGTATTAACATGTACGGTGGTAGTTTTTACTGTGTATTAACATGTACGGTGGTAGTTTTTATTGTGTATTAACATGTACGGTGGTAGTTTTTATTGTGTATTAACATGTACGGTGGTAGTTTTTATTGTGTATTAACATGTACGGTGGTAGTTTTTACTGTGTATTAACATGTACGGTGGTAGTTTTTATTGTGTATTAACATGTACGGTGGTAGTTTTTATTGTGTATTAACATGTACGGTGGTAGTTTTTATTGTGTATTAACATGTACGGTGGTAGTTTTTATTGTGTATTAAAATGACCGGTGGTAGTTTTTATTGTGTATTAACATGTACGGTGGTAGTTTTTATTGTGTATTAACATGTACGGTGGTAGTTTTTACTGTGTATTAACATGTACGGTGGTAGTTTTTACTGTGTACTAACATGTACGGGGATAGTTTTTATTGTGTATTAACATGTACGGTGGTAGTTTTTATTGTGTATTAACATGTACGGTGGTAGTTTTTATTGTGTATTAACATGTACGGTGGTAGTTTTTACTGTGTATTAACATGTACGGTGGTAGTTTTTACTGTGTACTAACATGTACGGGGATAGTTTTTATTGTGTATTAACATGTACGGTGGTAGTTTTTATTGTGTATTAACATGTACGGTGGTAGTTTTTATTGTGTATTAACATGTAGGGTGGTAGTTTTTATTGTGTATTAACATGTACGGTGGTAGTTTTTATTGTGTATTAACATGTACGGTGGTAGTTGTTATTGTGTATTAACATGTACGGTTGTAGTTTTTACTGTGTATTAACATGTACGGTGGTAGTTTTTACTGTGTACTAACATGTACGGGGATAGTTTTTATTGTGTATTAACATGTACGGTGGTAGTTTTTATTGTGTATTAACATGTACGGTGGTAGTTTTTATTGTGTATTAACATGTAGGGTGGTAGTTTTTATTGTGTATTAACATGTACGGTGGTAGTTTTTATTGTGTATTAACATGTACGGTGGTAGTTTTTATTGTGTATTAACATGTACGGTGGTAGTTTTTATTGTGTATTAACATGTACGGTGGTAGTTTTTATTGTGTATTAACATGTACGGTGGTAGTTTTTATTGTGTATTAACATGTACGGTGGTAGTTTTTATTGTGTATTAACATGTACGGTGGTAGTTTTTATTGTGTATTAACATGTACGGTGGTAGTTTTTATTGTGTATTAACATGTACGGTGGTAGTTTTTATTGTGTATTAACATGTACGGTGGTAGTTTTTATTGTGTATTAACATGTACGGTGGTAGTTTTTATTGTGTATTAACATGTACGGTGGTAGTTTTTATTGTGTATTAACATGTACGGTGGTAGTTTTTACTGTGTATTAACATGTACGGTGGTAGTTTTTACTGTGTATTAACATGTACGGTGGTAGTTTTTATTGTGTATTAACATGTACGGTGGTAGTTTTTATTGTGTATTAACATGTACGGTGGTAGTTTTTATTGTGTATTAACATGTACGGTGGTAGTTTTTATTGTGTATTAACATGTACGGTGGTAGTTTTTATTGTGTATTAACATGTACGGTGGTAGTTTTTATTGTGTATTAACATGTACGGTGGTAGTTTTTTTATTGTGTATTAACATGTACGGTGGTAGTTTTTATTGTGTATTAACATGTACGGTGGTAGTTTTTATTGTGTATTAACATGTAGGTGGTAGTTTTTATTGTGTATTAACATGTACGGTGGTAGTTTTTATTGTGTATTAACATGTAGGTGGTAGTTTTTATTGTGTATTAACATGTACGGTGGTAGTTTTTATTTAGTTCTAATAATAAAACCCTAAATGCTCGCTTACTCGCAAGGGTTATAACGGGATGCCATTACACCTAATGGAGCAGCCGCCGAGATTTTTTGCGCTCGCTTACATAGCTTCTGACGCCTGCATTTATCAATAATAAGACATAACCTTTCCTTTTGTCCATTATTATAACAAGTTTTTATCACCTACCAGTATTTTAGAATGTAATTCCCACAAAATAAAAATCTTATCTCTGAACATTTTGAATTTCGTCATTTCCGGCCTCACTATTTGGATGTCGATACCATATTTGGCGATTTAGGCGTGAATGTATGTAGTAAGAAATACCATATTTAGAAAAGCTCCGCCTTCCGTAGTTTCCGGTTATGGAAAACGATCGATAAATTTGAACAAGGTTGTTGCTACCTTTGAAAAGCATATATTTCTCAGCCAAACCGATTTAACAAGGACTGGGATCATCAGTAATAGTTATAATGAAATGTTTGAAGCGTAAATAGTGAGTTTTTATGTTTCAACTGCAACTTTTTTTTTGCTCCATTGTGACGAATGGGACCGCGTTGTAGCTCTGCCGAGACACAAGTTTGTCACAGGAGCTACATTATTGCAGCTAGTTTTTATTGTGTATTAACATGTACGGTGGTAGTTTTTATTGTGTATTAACATGTACGGTGGTAGTTTTTATTGTGTATTAACATGTACGGTGGTAGTTTTTATTGTGTATTAACATGTACGGTGGTAGTTTTTATTGTGTATTAACATGTACGGTGGTAGTTTTTATTGTGTATTAACATGTACGGTGGTAGTTTTTATTGTGTATTAACATGTACGGTGGTAGTTTTTATTGTGTATTAACATGTACGGTGGTAGTTTTTATTGTGTATTAACATGTACGGTGGTAGTTTTTATTGTGTATTAACATGTACGGTGGTAGTTTTTATTGTGTATTAACATGTACGGTGGTAGTTTTTACTGTGTATTAACATGTACGGTGGTAGTTTTTACTGTGTATTAACATGTACGGTGGTAGTTTTTATTGTGTATTAACATGTAGGTGGTAGTTTTTATTGTGTATTAACATGTACGGTGGTAGTTTTTATTGTGTATTAACATGTAGGTGGTAGTTTTTATTGTGTATTAACATGTACGGTGGTAGTTTTTATTGTGTATTAACATGTACGGTGGTAGTTTTTATTGTGTATTAACATGTACGGTGGTAGTTTTTATTGTGTATTAACATGTACGGTGGTAGTTTTTATTGTGTATTAACATGTACGGTGGTAGTTTTTATTGTGTATTAACATTTACGGTGGTAGTTTTTATTGTGTATTAACATGTACGGTGGTAGTTTTTATTGTGTATTAACATGTACGGTGGTAGTTTTTATTGTGTATTAACATGTACGGTGGTAGTTTTTACTGTGTATTAACATGTACGGTGGTAGTTTTTACTGTGTATTAACATGTACGGTGGTAGTTTTTATTGTGTATTAACATGTAGGTGGTAGTTTTTATTGTGTATTAACATGTACGGTGGTAGTTTTTATTGTGTATTAACATGTACGGTGGTAGTTTTTATTGTGTATTAACATGTACGGTGGTAGTTTTTATTTAGTTCTAATAATAAAACCCTAAATGCTCGCTTACTCGCAAGGGTTATAACGGGATGCCATTACACCTAATGGAGCAGCCGCCGAGATTTTTTGCGCTCGCTTACAGAGCTTCTCACGCCTGCATTTATCAATAATAAGACATAACCTTTCCTTTTGTCCATTATTATAACAAGTTTTTATCACCTACCAGTATTTTAGAATGTAATTCCCACAAAATAAAAATCTTATCTCTGAACATTTTGAATTTCGTCATTTCCGGCCTCACTATTTGGATGTCGATACCATATTTGGCGATTTAGGCGTGAATGTATGTAGTAAGAAATACCATATTTAGAAAAGCTCCGCCTTCCGTAGTTTCCGGTTATGGAAAACGATCGATAAATTTGAACAAGGTTGTTGCTACCTTTGAAAAGCATATATTTCTCAGCCAAACCGATTTAACAAGGACTGGGATCATCAGTAATAGTTATAATGAAATGTTTGAAGCGTAAATAGTGAGTTTTTATGTTTCAACTGCAACTTTTTTTTTGCTCCATTGTGACGAATGGGACCGCGTTGTAGCTCTGCCGAGACACAAGTTTGTCACAGGAGCTACATTATTGCAGCTAGTTTTTATTGTGTATTAACATGTACGGTGGTAGTTTTTATTGTGTACTAACATGTACGGGGATAGTTTTTATTGTGTATTAACATGTACGGTGGTAGTTTTTATTGTGTATTAACATGTACGGTGGTAGTTTTTATTGTGTATTAACATGTACGGTGGTAGTTTTTACTGTGTATTAACATGTACGGTGGTAGTTTTTACTGTGTACTAACATGTACGGGGATAGTTTTTATTGTGTATTAACATGTACGGTGGTAGTTTTTATTGTGTATTAACATGTACGGTGGTAGTTTTTATTGTGTATTAACATGTAGGGTGGTAGTTTTTATTGTGTATTAACATGTACGGTGGTAGTTTTTATTGTGTATTAACATGTACGGTGGTAGTTTTTATTGTGTATTAACATGTACGGTGGTAGTTTTTATTGTGTATTAACATGTACGGTGGTAGTTTTTATTGTGTATTAACATGTACGGTGGTAGTTTTTATTGTGTATTAACATGTACGGTGGTAGTTTTTATTGTGTATTAACATGTACGGTGGTAGTTTTTATTGTGTATTAACATGTACGGTGGTAGTTTTTATTGTGTATTAACATGTACGGTGGTAGTTTTTATTGTGTATTAACATGTACGGTGGTAGTTTTTACTGTGTATTAACATGTACGGTGGTAGTTTTTACTGTGTATTAACATGTACGGTGGTAGTTTTTATTGTGTATTAACATGTACGGTGGTAGTTTTTATTGTGTATTAACATGTACGGTGGTAGTTTTTATTGTGTATTAACATGTACGGTGGTAGTTTTTATTGTGTATTAACATGTACGGTGGTAGTTTTTATTGTGTATTAACATGTACGGTGGTAGTTTTTATTGTGTATTAACATGTACGGTGGTAGTTTTTTTATTGTGTATTAACATGTACGGTGGTAGTTTTTATTGTGTATTAACATGTACGGTGGTAGTTTTTATTGTGTATTAACATGTAGGTGGTAGTTTTTATTGTGTATTAACATGTACGGTGGTAGTTTTTATTGTGTATTAACATGTAGGTGGTAGTTTTTATTGTGTATTAACATGTACGGTGGTAGTTTTTATTTAGTTCTAATAATAAAACCCTAAATGCTCGCTTACTCGCAAGGGTTATAACGGGATGCCATTACACCTAATGGAGCAGCCGCCGAGATTTTTTGCGCTCGCTTACATAGCTTCTGACGCCTGCATTTATCAATAATAAGACATAACCTTTCCTTTTGTCCATTATTATAACAAGTTTTTATCACCTACCAGTATTTTAGAATGTAATTCCCACAAAATAAAAATCTTATCTCTGAACATTTTGAATTTCGTCATTTCCGGCCTCACTATTTGGATGTCGATACCATATTTGGCGATTTAGGCGTGAATGTATGTAGTAAGAAATACCATATTTAGAAAAGCTCCGCCTTCCGTAGTTTCCGGTTATGGAAAACGATCGATAAATTTGAACAAGGTTGTTGCTACCTTTGAAAAGCATATATTTCTCAGCCAAACCGATTTAACAAGGACTGGGATCATCAGTAATAGTTATAATGAAATGTTTGAAGCGTAAATAGTGAGTTTTTATGTTTCAACTGCAACTTTTTTTTTGCTCCATTGTGACGAATGGGACCGCGTTGTAGCTCTGCCGAGACACAAGTTTGTCACAGGAGCTACATTATTGCAGCTAGTTTTTATTGTGTATTAACATGTACGGTGGTAGTTTTTATTGTGTATTAACATGTACGGTGGTAGTTTTTATTGTGTATTAACATGTACGGTGGTAGTTTTTATTGTGTATTAACATGTACGGTGGTAGTTTTTATTGTGTATTAACATGTACGGTGGTAGTTTTTATTGTGTATTAACATGTACGGTGGTAGTTTTTATTGTGTATTAACATGTACGGTGGTAGTTTTTATTGTGTATTAACATGTACGGTGGTAGTTTTTATTGTGTATTAACATGTACGGTGGTAGTTTTTATTGTGTATTAACATGTACGGTGGTAGTTTTTATTGTGTATTAACATGTACGGTGGTAGTTTTTACTGTGTATTAACATGTACGGTGGTAGTTTTTACTGTGTATTAACATGTACGGTGGTAGTTTTTATTGTGTATTAACATGTAGGTGGTAGTTTTTATTGTGTATTAACATGTACGGTGGTAGTTTTTATTGTGTATTAACATGTAGGTGGTAGTTTTTATTGTGTATTAACATGTACGGTGGTAGTTTTTATTGTGTATTAACATGTACGGTGGTAGTTTTTATTGTGTATTAACATGTACGGTGGTAGTTTTTATTGTGTATTAACATGTACGGTGGTAGTTTTTATTGTGTATTAACATGTACGGTGGTAGTTTTTATTGTGTATTAACATTTACGGTGGTAGTTTTTATTGTGTATTAACATGTACGGTGGTAGTTTTTATTGTGTATTAACATGTACGGTGGTAGTTTTTATTGTGTATTAACATGTACGGTGGTAGTTTTTACTGTGTATTAACATGTACGGTGGTAGTTTTTACTGTGTATTAACATGTACGGTGGTAGTTTTTATTGTGTATTAACATGTAGGTGGTAGTTTTTATTGTGTATTAACATGTACGGTGGTAGTTTTTATTGTGTATTAACATGTACGGTGGTAGTTTTTATTGTGTATTAACATGTACGGTGGTAGTTTTTATTTAGTTCTAATAATAAAACCCTAAATGCTCGCTTACTCGCAAGGGTTATAACGGGATGCCATTACACCTAATGGAGCAGCCGCCGAGATTTTTTGCGCTCGCTTACAGAGCTTCTCACGCCTGCATTTATCAATAATAAGACATAACCTTTCCTTTTGTCCATTATTATAACAAGTTTTTATCACCTACCAGTATTTTAGAATGTAATTCCCACAAAATAAAAATCTTATCTCTGAACATTTTGAATTTCGTCATTTCCGGCCTCACTATTTGGATGTCGATACCATATTTGGCGATTTAGGCGTGAATGTATGTAGTAAGAAATACCATATTTAGAAAAGCTCCGCCTTCCGTAGTTTCCGGTTATGGAAAACGATCGATAAATTTGAACAAGGTTGTTGCTACCTTTGAAAAGCATATATTTCTCAGCCAAACCGATTTAACAAGGACTGGGATCATCAGTAATAGTTATAATGAAATGTTTGAAGCGTAAATAGTGAGTTTTTATGTTTCAACTGCAACTTTTTTTTTGCTCCATTGTGACGAATGGGACCGCGTTGTAGCTCTGCCGAGACACAAGTTTGTCACAGGAGCTACATTATTGCAGCTAGTTTTTATTGTGTATTAACATGTACGGTGGTAGTTTTTATTGTGTATTAACATGTACGGTGGTAGTTTTTATTGTGTATTAACATGTACGGTGGTAGTTTTTATTGTGTATTAACATGTACGGTGGTAGTTTTTATTGTGTATTAACATGTACGGTGGTAGTTTTTATTGTGTATTAACATGTACGGTGGTAGTTTTTATTGTGTATTAACATGTACGGTGGTAGTTTTTATTGTGTATTAACATGTACGGTGGTAGTTTTTATTGTGTATTAACATGTACGGTGGTAGTTTTTATTGTGTATTAACATGTACGGTGGTAGTTTTTATTGTGTATTAACATGTACGGTGGTAGTTTTTACTGTGTATTAACATGTACGGTGGTAGTTTTTACTGTGTATTAACATGTACGGTGGTAGTTTTTATTGTGTATTAACATGTAGGTGGTAGTTTTTATTGTGTATTAACATGTACGGTGGTAGTTTTTATTGTGTATTAACATGTAGGTGGTAGTTTTTATTGTGTATTAACATGTACGGTGGTAGTTTTTATTGTGTATTAACATGTACGGTGGTAGTTTTTATTGTGTATTAACATGTACGGTGGTAGTTTTTATTGTGTATTAACATGTACGGTGGTAGTTTTTATTGTGTATTAACATGTACGGTGGTAGTTTTTATTGTGTATTAACATGTACGGTGGTAGTTTTTATTGTGTATTAACATGTACGGTGGTAGTTTTTATTGTGTATTAACATGTACGGTGGTAGTTTTTATTGTGTATTAACATGTACGGTGGTAGTTTTTACTGTGTATTAACATGTACGGTGGTAGTTTTTACTGTGTATTAACATGTACGGTGGTAGTTTTTATTGTGTATTAACATGTAGGTGGTAGTTTTTATTGTGTATTAACATGTACGGTGGTAGTTTTTATTGTGTATTAACATGTAGGTGGTAGTTTTTATTGTGTATTAACATGTACGGTGGTAGTTTTTATTTAGTTCTAATAATAAAACCCTAAATGCTCGCTTACTCGCAAGGGTTATAACGGGATGCCATTACACCTAATGGAGCAGCCGCCGAGATTTTTTGCGCTCGCTTACAGAGCTTCTGACGCCTGCATTTATCAATAATAAGACATAACCTTTCCTTTTGTCCATTATTATAACAAGTTTTTATCACCTACCAGTATTTTAGAATGTAATTCCCACAAAATAAAAATCTTATCTCTGAACATTTTGAATTTCGTCATTTCCGGCCTCACTATTTGGATGTCGATACCATATTTGGCGATTTAGGCGTGAATGTAAGTAGTAAGAAATACCATATTTAGAAAAGCTCCGCCTTCCGTAGTTTCCGGTTATGGAAAACGATCGATAAATTTGAACAAGGTTGTTGCTACCTTTGAAAAGCATATATTTCTCAGCCAAACCGATTTAACAAGGACTGGGATCATCAGTAATAGTTATAATGAAATGTTTGAAGCGTAAATAGTGAGTTTTTATGTTTCAACTGCAACTTTTTATTTGCTCCATTGTGACGAATGGGACCGCGTTGTAGCTCTGCCGAGACACAAGTTTGTCACAGGAGCTACATTATTGCAGCTAGTTTTTATTGTGTATTAACATGTACGGTGGTAGTTTTTATTGTGTATTAACATGTACGGTGGTAGTTTTTATTGTGTATTAACATGTACGGTGGTAGTTTTTACTGTGTATTAACATGTACGGTGGTAGTTTTTATTGTGTATTAACATGTACGGTGGTAGTTTTTATTGTGTATTAACATGTACGGTGGTAGTTTTTACTGTGTATTAACATGTACGGTGGTAGTTTTTATTGTGTATTAACATGTACGGTGGTAGTTTTTATTGTGTATTAACATGTACGGTGGTAGTTTTTATTGTGTATTAACATGTAAGGTGGTAGTTTTTATTGTGTATTAAAATGACCGGTGGTAGTTTTTATTGTGTATTAACATGTACGGTGGTAGTTTTTATTGTGTATTAACATGTACGGTGGTAGTTTTTACTGTGTATTAACATGTACGGTGGTAGTTTTTACTGTGTACTAACATGTACGGGGATAGTTTTTATTGTGTATTAACATGTACGGTGGTAGTTTTTATTGTGTATTAACATGTACGGTGGTAGTTTTTATTGTGTATTAACATGTACGGTGGTAGTTTTTACTGTGTATTAACATGTACGGTGGTAGTTTTTACTGTGTACTAACATGTACGGGGATAGTTTTTATTGTGTATTAACATGTACGGTGGTAGTTTTTATTGTGTATTAACATGTACGGTGGTAGTTTTTATTGTGTATTAACATGTAGGGTGGTAGTTTTTATTGTGTATTAACATGTACGGTGGTAGTTTTTATTGTGTATTAACATGTACGGTGGTAGTTTTTATTGTGTATTAACATGTACGGTGGTAGTTTTTATTGTGTATTAACATGTACGGTGGTAGTTTTTATTGTGTATTAACATGTACGGTGGTAGTTTTTATTGTGTATTAACATGTACGGTGGTAGTTTTTATTGTGTATTAACATGTACGGTGGTAGTTTTTATTGTGTATTAACATGTACGGTGGTAGTTTTTATTGTGTATTAACATGTACGGTGGTAGTTTTTATTGTGTATTAACATGTACGGTGGTAGTTTTTACTGTGTATTAACATGTACGGTGGTAGTTTTTACTGTGTATTAACATGTACGGTGGTAGTTTTTATTGTGTATTAACATGTACGGTGGTAGTTTTTATTGTGTATTAACATGTACGGTGGTAGTTTTTATTGTGTATTAACATGTACGGTGGTAGTTTTTATTGTGTATTAACATGTACGGTGGTAGTTTTTATTGTGTATTAACATGTACGGTGGTAGTTTTTATTGTGTATTAACATGTACGGTGGTAGTTTTTTTATTGTGTATTAACATGTACGGTGGTAGTTTTTATTGTGTATTAACATGTACGGTGGTAGTTTTTATTGTGTATTAACATGTAGGTGGTAGTTTTTATTGTGTATTAACATGTACGGTGGTAGTTTTTATTGTGTATTAACATGTAGGTGGTAGTTTTTATTGTGTATTAACATGTACGGTGGTAGTTTTTATTTAGTTCTAATAATAAAACCCTAAATGCTCGCTTACTCGCAAGGGTTATAACGGGATGCCATTACACCTAATGGAGCAGCCGCCGAGATTTTTTGCGCTCGCTTACATAGCTTCTGACGCCTGCATTTATCAATAATAAGACATAACCTTTCCTTTTGTCCATTATTATAACAAGTTTTTATCACCTACCAGTATTTTAGAATGTAATTCCCACAAAATAAAAATCTTATCTCTGAACATTTTGAATTTCGTCATTTCCGGCCTCACTATTTGGATGTCGATACCATATTTGGCGATTTAGGCGTGAATGTATGTAGTAAGAAATACCATATTTAGAAAAGCTCCGCCTTCCGTAGTTTCCGGTTATGGAAAACGATCGATAAATTTGAACAAGGTTGTTGCTACCTTTGAAAAGCATATATTTCTCAGCCAAACCGATTTAACAAGGACTGGGATCATCAGTAATAGTTATAATGAAATGTTTGAAGCGTAAATAGTGAGTTTTTATGTTTCAACTGCAACTTTTTTTTTGCTCCATTGTGACGAATGGGACCGCGTTGTAGCTCTGCCGAGACACAAGTTTGTCACAGGAGCTACATTATTGCAGCTAGTTTTTATTGTGTATTAACATGTACGGTGGTAGTTTTTATTGTGTATTAACATGTACGGTGGTAGTTTTTATTGTGTATTAACATGTACGGTGGTAGTTTTTATTGTGTATTAACATGTACGGTGGTAGTTTTTATTGTGTATTAACATGTACGGTGGTAGTTTTTATTGTGTATTAACATGTACGGTGGTAGTTTTTATTGTGTATTAACATGTACGGTGGTAGTTTTTATTGTGTATTAACATGTACGGTGGTAGTTTTTATTGTGTATTAACATGTACGGTGGTAGTTTTTATTGTGTATTAACATGTACGGTGGTAGTTTTTATTGTGTATTAACATGTACGGTGGTAGTTTTTACTGTGTATTAACATGTACGGTGGTAGTTTTTATTGTGTATTAACATGTACGGTGGTAGTTTTTATTGTGTATTAACATGTATGGTGGTAGTTTTTACTGTGTACTAACATGTACGGTGGTAGTTTTTATTGTGTATTAACATGTACGGTGGTAGTTTTTATTGTGTATTAACATGTACGGTGGTAGTTTTTATTGTGTATTAACATGTACGGTGGTAGTTTTTATTGTGTATTAACATGTACGGTGGTAGTTTTTATTGTGTATTAACATGTACGGTGGTAGTTGTTATTGTGTATTAACATGTACGGTGGTAGTTTTTTATTGTGTATTAACATGTACGGTGGTCGTTTTTATTGTGTATTAACATGTACGGTGGTAGTTTTTATTGTGTATTAACATGTACGGTGGTAGTTTTTATTGTGTATTAACATGTACGGTGGTAGTTTTTATTGTGTATTAACATGTACGGTGGTAGTTTTTATTGTGTATTAACATGTACGGTGGTAGTTTTTATTGTGTATTAACATGTACGGTGGTAGTGTTTATTGTGTATTAACATGTACGGTGGTAGTTTTTATTGTGTATTAACATGTACGGTGGTAGTTGTTATTGTGTATTAACATGTACGGTTGTAGTTTTTACTGTGTATTAACATGTACGGTGGTAGTTTTTACTGTGTACTAACATGTACGGGGATAGTTTTTATTGTGTATTAACATGTACGGTGGTAGTTTTTATTGTGTATTAACATGTACGGTGGTAGTTTTTATTGTGTATTAACATGTAGGGTGGTAGTTTTTATTGTGTATTAACATGTACGGTGGTAGTTTTTATTGTGTATTAACATGTACGGTGGTAGTTTTTATTGTGTATTAACATGTACGGTGGTAGTTTTTATTGTGTATTAACATGTACGGTGGTAGTTTTTATTGTGTATTAACATGTACGGTGGTAGTTTTTATTGTGTATTAACACGTACGGTGGTAGTTTTTATTGTGTATTAACATGTACGGTGGTAGTTTTTATTGTGTATTAACATGTACGGTGGTAGTTTTTATTGTGTATTAACATGTACGGTGGTAGTTTTTATTGTGTATTAACATGTACGGTGGTAGTTTTTATTGTGTATTAACATGTACGGTGGTAGTTTTTATTGTGTATTAACATGTACGGTGGTAGTTTTTACTGTGTATTAACATGTACGGTGGTAGTTTTTACTGTGTATTAACATGTACGGTGGTAGTTTTTATTGTGTATTAACATGTACGGTGGTAGTTTTTATTGTGTATTAACATGTACGGTGGTAGTTTTTATTGTGTATTAACATGTACGGTGGTAGTTTTTATTGTGTATTAACATGTACGGTGGTAGTTTTTATTGTGTATTAACATGTACGGTGGTAGTTTTTATTGTGTATTAACATGTACGGTGGTAGTTTTTTTATTGTGTATTAACATGTACGGTGGTAGTTTTTATTGTGTATTAACATGTACGGTGGTAGTTTTTATTGTGTATTAACATGTAGGTGGTAGTTTTTATTGTGTATTAACATGTACGGTGGTAGTTTTTATTGTGTATTAACATGTAGGTGGTAGTTTTTATTGTGTATTAACATGTACGGTGGTAGTTTTTATTTAGTTCTAATAATAAAACCCTAAATGCTCGCTTACTCGCAAGGGTTATAACGGGATGCCATTACACCTAATGGAGCAGCCGCCGAGATTTTTTGCGCTCGCTTACATAGCTTCTGACGCCTGCATTTATCAATAATAAGACATAACCTTTCCTTTTGTCCATTATTATAACAAGTTTTTATCACCTACCAGTATTTTAGAATGTAATTCCCACAAAATAAAAATCTTATCTCTGAACATTTTGAATTTCGTCATTTCCGGCCTCACTATTTGGATGTCGATACCATATTTGGCGATTTAGGCGTGAATGTATGTAGTAAGAAATACCATATTTAGAAAAGCTCCGCCTTCCGTAGTTTCCGGTTATGGAAAACGATCGATAAATTTGAACAAGGTTGTTGCTACCTTTGAAAAGCATATATTTCTCAGCCAAACCGATTTAACAAGGACTGGGATCATCAGTAATAGTTATAATGAAATGTTTGAAGCGTAAATAGTGAGTTTTTATGTTTCAACTGCAACTTTTTTTTTGCTCCATTGTGACGAATGGGACCGCGTTGTAGCTCTGCCGAGACACAAGTTTGTCACAGGAGCTACATTATTGCAGCTAGTTTTTATTGTGTATTAACATGTACGGTGGTAGTTTTTATTGTGTATTAACATGTACGGTGGTAGTTTTTATTGTGTATTAACATGTACGGTGGTAGTTTTTATTGTGTATTAACATGTACGGTGGTAGTTTTTATTGTGTATTAACATGTACGGTGGTAGTTTTTTATTGTGCATTAACATGTACGGTGGTAGTTTTTATTGTGTATTAACATGTACGGTGGTAGTTTTTATTGTGTATTAACATGTACGGTGGTAGTTTTTATTGTGTATTAACATGTACGGTGGTAGTTTTTATTGTGTATTAACATGTACGGTGGTAGTTTTTATTGTGTATTAACATGTACGGTGGTAGTTTTTACTGTGTATTAACATGTACGGTGGTAGTTTTTACTGTGTATTAACATGTACGGTGGTAGTTTTTATTGTGTATTAACATGTAGGTGGTAGTTTTTATTGTGTATTAACATGTACGGTGGTAGTTTTTATTGTGTATTAACATGTAGGTGGTAGTTTTTATTGTGTATTAACATGTACGGTGGTAGTTTTTATTTAGTTCTAATAATAAAACCCTAAATGCTCGCTTACTCGCAAGGGTTATAACGGGATGCCATTACACCTAATGGAGCAGCCGCCGAGATTTTTTGCGCTCGCTTACAGAGCTTCTGACGCCTGCATTTATCAATAATAAGACATAACCTTTCCTTTTGTCCATTATTATAACAAGTTTTTATCACCTACCAGTATTTTAGAATGTAATTCCCACAAAATAAAAATCTTATCTCTGAACATTTTGAATTTCGTCATTTCCGGCCTCACTATTTGGATGTCGATACCATATTTGGCGATTTAGGCGTGAATGTAAGTAGTAAGAAATACCATATTTAGAAAAGCTCCGCCTTCCGTAGTTTCCGGTTATGGAAAACGATCGATAAATTTGAACAAGGTTGTTGCTACCTTTGAAAAGCATATATTTCTCAGCCAAACCGATTTAACAAGGACTGGGATCATCAGTAATAGTTATAATGAAATGTTTGAAGCGTAAATAGTGAGTTTTTATGTTTCAACTGCAACTTTTTATTTGCTCCATTGTGACGAATGGGACCGCGTTGTAGCTCTGCCGAGACACAAGTTTGTCACAGGAGCTACATTATTGCAGCTAGTTTTTATTGTGTATTAACATGTACGGTGGTAGTTTTTATTGTGTATTAACATGTACGGTGGTAGTTTTTATTGTGTATTAACATGTACGGTGGTAGTTTTTATTGTGTATTAAAATGACCGGTGGTAGTTTTTATTGTGTATTAACATGTACGGTGGTAGTTTTTATTGTGTATTAACATGTACGGTGGTAGTTTTTACTGTGTATTAACATGTACGGTGGTAGTTTTTACTGTGTACTAACATGTACGGGGATAGTTTTTATTGTGTATTAACATGTACGGTGGTAGTTTTTATTGTGTATTAACATGTACGGTGGTAGTTTTTATTGTGTATTAACATGTACGGTGGTAGTTTTTATTGTGTATTAACATGTACGGTGGTAGTTTTTATTGTGTATTAACATGTACGGTGGTAGTTTTTATTGTGTATTAACATGTACGGTGGTAGTTTTTATTGTGTATTAACATGTACGGTGGTAGTTTTTATTGTGTATTAACATGTACGGTGGTAGTTTTTATTGTGTATTAACATGTACGGTGGTAGTTTTTATTGTGTATTAACATGTACGGTGGTAGTTTTTATTGTGTATTAACATGTACGGTGGTAGTTTTTTATTGTGTATTAACATGTACGGTGGTAGTTTTTATTGTGTATTAACATGTACGGTTGTAGTTTTTATTGTGTATTAACATGTACGTTGGTAGTTTTTATTGTGTATTAACATGTACGGTGGTAGTTTTTATTGTGTATTAACATGTACGGTGGTAGTTTTTATTGTGTATTAACATGTACGGTGGTAGTTTTTATTGTGTATTAACATGTACGGTGGTAGTTTTTATTGTGTATTAACATGTACGGTGGTAGTTTTTATTGTGTATTAACATGTACGGTGGTAGTTTTTATTGTGTATTAACATGTACGGTGGTAGTTTTTATTGTGTATTAACATGTACGGTGGTAGTTTTTATTGTGTATTAACATGTACGGTGGTAGTTTTTATTGTGTATTAACATGTACGGTGGTAGTTTTTATTGTGTATTAACATGTACGGTGGTAGTTTTTATTGTGTATTAACATGTACGGTGGTAGTTTTTATTGTGTATTAACATGTACGGTGGTAGTTTTTATTGTGTATTAACATGTACGGTGGTAGTTTTTACTGTGTATTAACATGTACGGTGGTAGTTTTTACTGTGTATTAACATGTACGGTGGTAGTTTTTATTGTGTATTAACATGTACGGTGGTAGTTTTTATTGTGTATTAACATGTACGGTGGTAGTTTTTATTGTGTATTAACATGTACGGTGGTAGTTTTTATTGTGTATTAACATGTAGGTGGTAGTTTTTATTGTGTATTAACATGTACGGTGGTAGTTTTTTATTGTGTATTAACATGTACGGTGGTAGTTTTTATTGTGTATTAACATGTACGGTGGTAGTTTTTATTGTGTATTAACATGTAGGTGGTAGTTTTTATTGTGTATTAACATGTACGGTGGTAGTTTTTATTGTGTATTAACATGTAGGTGGTAGTTTTTATTGTGTATTAACATGTACGGTGGTAGTTTTTATTTAGTTCTAATAATAAAACCCTAAATGCTCGCTTACTCGCAAGGGTTATAACGGGATGCCATTACACCTAATGGAGCAGCCGCCGAGATTTTTTGCGCTCGCTTACAGAGCTTCTGACGCCTGCATTTATCAATAATAAGACATAACCTTTCCTTTTGTCCATTATTATAACAAGTTTTTATCACCTACCAGTATTTTAGAATGTAATTCCCACAAAATAAAAATCTTATCTCTGAACATTTTGAATTTCGTCATTTCCGGCCTCACTATTTGGATGTCGATACCATATTTGGCGATTTAGGCGTGAATGTAAGTAGTAAGAAATACCATATTTAGAAAAGCTCCGCCTTCCGTAGTTTCCGGTTATGGAAAACGATCGATAAATTTGAACAAGGTTGTTGCTACCTTTGAAAAGCATATATTTCTCAGCCAAACCGATTTAACAAGGACTGGGATCATCAGTAATAGTTATAATGAAATGTTTGAAGCGTAAATAGTGAGTTTTTATGTTTCAACTGCAACTTTTTTTTTGCTCCATTGTGACGAATGGGACCGCGTTGTAGCTCTGCCGAGACACAAGTTTGTCACAGGAGCTACATTATTGCAGCTAGTTTTTATTGTGTATTAACATGTACGGTGGTAGTTTTTATTGTGTATTAACATGTACGGTGGTAGTTTTTATTGTGTATTAACATGTACGGTGGTAGTTTTTACTGTGTATTAACATGTACGGTGGTAGTTTTAATTGTGTATTAACATGTACGGTGGTAGTTTTTATTGTGTATTAACATGTACGGTGGTAGTTTTTATTGTGTATTAACATGTACGGTGGTAGTTTTTACTGTGTATTAACATGTACGGTGGTAGTTTTTATTGTGTATTAACATGTACGGTGGTAGTTTTTATTGTGTATTAACATGTACGGTGGTAGTTTTTATTGTGTATTAACATGTACGGTGGTAGTTTTTATTGTGTATTAAAATGACCGGTGGTAGTTTTTATTGTGTATTAACATGTACGGTGGTAGTTTTTATTGTGTATTAACATGTACGGTGGTAGTTTTTACTGTGTATTACCATGTACGGTGGTAGTTTTTACTGTGTACTAACATGTACGGGGATAGTTTTTATTGTGTATTAACATGTACGGTGGTAGTTTTTATTGTGTATTAACATGTACGGTGGTAGTTTTTATTGTGTATTAACATGTACGGTGGTAGTTTTTACTGTGTATTAACATGTACGGTGGTAGTTTTTACTGTGTACTAACATGTACGGGGATAGTTTTTATTGTGTATTAACATGTACGGTGGTAGTTTTTATTGTGTATTAACATGTACGGTGGTAGTTTTTATTGTGTATTAACATGTAGGGTGGTAGTTTTTATTGTGTATTAACATGTACGGTGGTAGTTTTTATTGTGTATTAACATGTACGGTGGTAGTTGTTATTGTGTATTAACATGTACGGTTGTAGTTTTTACTGTGTATTAACATGTACGGTGGTAGTTTTTACTGTGTACTAACATGTACGGGGATAGTTTTTATTGTGTATTAACATGTACGGTGGTAGTTTTTATTGTGTATTAACATGTACGGTGGTAGTTTTTATTGTGTATTAACATGTAGGGTGGTAGTTTTTATTGTGTATTAACATGTACGGTGGTAGTTTTTATTGTGTATTAACATGTACGGTGGTAGTTTTTATTGTGTATTAACATGTACGGTGGTAGTTTTTATTGTGTATTAACATGTACGGTGGTAGTTTTTATTGTGTATTAACATGTACGGTGGTAGTTTTTATTGTGTATTAACATGTACGGTGGTAGTTTTTATTGTGTATTAACATGTACGGTGGTAGTTTTTATTGTGTATTAACATGTACGGTGGTAGTTTTTATTGTGTATTAACATGTACGGTGGTAGTTTTTATTGTGTATTAACATGTACGGTGGAAGTTTTTATTGTGTATTAACATGTACGGTGGTAGTTTTTATTGTGTATTAACATGTACGGTGGTAGTTTTTATTGTGTATTAACATGTACGGTGGTAGTTTTTATTGTGTATTAACATGTACGGTGGTAGTTTTTACTGTGTATTAACATGTACGGTGGTAGTTTTTATTGTGTATTAACATGTACGGTGGTAGTTTTTATTGTGTATTAACATGTACGGTGGTAGTTTTTATTGTGTATTAACATGTTCGGTGGTAGTTTTTATTGTGAATTAACATGTACGGTGGTAGTTTTTATTGTGTATTAACATGTACGGTGGTAGTTTTTACTGTGTATTAACATGTACGGTGGTAGTTTTTATTGTGTATTAACATGTACGGTGGTAGTTTTTATTGTGTATTAACATGTACGTTGGTAGTTTTTATTGTGTATTAACATGTACGATGGTAGTTTTTATTGTGTATTAACATGTACGGTGGTAGTTTTTATTGTGTATTAACATGTACGGTGGTAGTTTTTATTGTGTATTAACAGGTACGGTGGTAGTTTTTATTGTGTATTAACATGTACGGTGGTAGTTTTTATTGTGTATTAACATGTACGGTGGTAGTTTTTATTGTGTATTAACATGTACGGTGGTAGTTTTTATTGTGTATTAATATGTACGGTGGTAGTTTTTATTGTGTATTAACATGTACGGTGGTAGTTTTTATTGTGTATTAACATGTACGGTGGTAGTTTTTATTGTGTATTAACATGTACGGTGGTAGTTTTTATTGTGTATTAACATGTACGGTGGTAGTTTTTATTGTGTACTAACATCTACGGTGGTAGCTTTTATTGTATATTAACATGTACGGTGGTAGTTTTTATTGTGTATTAACATGTACGGTGGTAGTTTTTATTGTGTATTAACACGTACGGTGGTAGTTTTTATTGTGTATTAACATGTACGGTGGTAGTTTTTATTGTGTATTAACATGTACGGTGGTAGTTTTTATTGTGTATTAACAGGTACGGTGGTAGTTTTTATTGTGTATTAACATGTACGGTGGTAGTTTTTATTGTGTATTAACAGGTACGGTGGTAGTTTTTATTGTGTATTAACATGTACGGTGGTAGTTTTTATTGTGTATTAACATGTACGGTGGTAGTTTTTATTGTGTATTAACATGTACGGTGGTAGTTTTTATTGTGTATTAACATGTACGGTGGTAGTTTTTATTGTGTATTAACATGTACGGTGGTAGTTTTTATTGTGTATTAACATGTACGGTGGTAGTTTTTACTGTGTATTAACATGTACGGTGGTAGTTTTTATTGTGTATTAACATGTACGGTGGTAGTTTTTATTGTGTATTAACATGTACGGTGGTAGTTTTTATTGTGTATTAACATGTACGGTGGTAGTTTTTATTGTGTATTAACATGTACGGTGGTAGTTTTTATTGTGTATTAACATGTACGGTGGTAGTTTTTATTGTGTATTAACATGTACGGTGGTAGTTTTTATTGTGTATTAACATGTACGGTGGTAGTTTTTATTGTGTATTAACATGTACGGTGGTAGTTTTTATTGTGTATTAACATGTACGGTGGTAGTTTTTATTGTGTATTAACATGTACGGTGGTAG
This sequence comes from Bathymodiolus brooksi, assembly GCA_963680875.1. Classification (NCBI taxonomy): domain Eukaryota; kingdom Metazoa; phylum Mollusca; class Bivalvia; order Mytilida; family Modiolidae; genus Bathymodiolus; species Bathymodiolus brooksi. The sequence continues at coordinate 8,100,328 of OY804584.1, read as the reverse complement.
TTTTTATTGTGTATTAACATGTACGGTGGTAGTTTTTATTGTGTATTAACATGTACGGTGGTAGTTTTTATTGTGTATTAACATGTACGGTGGTAGTTTTTATTGTGTATTAACATGTACGGTGGTAGTTTTTATTGTGTATTAACATGTACGGTGGTAGTTTTTATTGTGTATTAACATGTACGGTGGTAGTTTTTATTGTGTATTAACATGTACGTTGGTAGTTTTTATTGTGTATTAACATGTACGATGGTAGTTTTTATTGTGTATTAACATGTACGGTGGTAGTTTTTATTGTGTATTAACATGTACGGTGGTAGTTTTTATTGTGTATTAAGAGGTACGGTGGTAGTTTTTGTTGTGTATTAACATGTACGGTGGTAGTTTTTATTGTGTATTAACATGTACGGTGGTAGTTTTTATTGTGTATTAACAGGTACGGTGGTAGTTTTTATTGTGTATTAACATGTACGGTGGTAGTTTTTATTGTGTATTAACATGTACGGTGGTAGTTTTTATTGTGTATTAACATGTACGGTGGTAGTTTTTATTGTGTATTAACATGTACGGTGGTAGTTTTTATTGTGTATTAACATGTACGGTGGTAGTTTTTATTGTGTATTAACATGTACGGTGGTAGTTTTTATTGTGTATTAACATGTACGGTGGTAGTTTTTATTGTGTATTAACATGTACGGTGGTAGTTTTTATTGTGTATTAACATGTACGGTGGTAGTTTTTATTGTGTATTAACATGTACGGTGGTAGTTTTTATTGTGTATTAATATGTACGGTGGTAGTTTTTATTGTGTATTAACATGTACGGTGGTAGTTTTTATTGTGTATTAACATGTACGGTGGTAGTTTTTATTGTGTATTAACATGTACGGTGGTAGTTTTTATTGTGTATTAACATGTACGGTGGTAGTTTTTATTGTGTATTAACATGTACGGTGGTAGTTTTTATTGTGTATTAACATCTACGGTGGTAGTTTTTATTGTGTATTAACATGTACGGTGGTAGTTTTTATTGTGTATTAACATGTACGGTGGTAGTTTTTATTGTGTATTAACACGTACGGTGGTAGTTTTTATTGTGTATTAACACGTACGGTGGTAGTTTTTATTGTGTATTAACATGTACGGTGGTAGTTTTTATTGTGTATTAACATGTACGGTGGTAGTTTTTATTGTGTATTAACATGTACGGTGGTAGTTTTTATTGTGTATTAACATGTACGGTGGTAGTTTTTATTGTGTATTAACATGTACGGTGGTAGTTTTTATTGTGTATTAACATGTACGGTGGTAGTTTTTATTGTGTATTAACATGTACGGTGGTAGTTTTTATTGTGTATTAACATGTACGGTGGTAGTTTTTACTGTGTATTAACATGTACGGTGGTAGTTTTTATTGTGTATTAACATGTACGGTGGTAGTTTTTATTGTGTATTAACATGTACGGTGGTAGTTTTTATTGTGTATTAACAGGTACGGTGGTAGTTTTTATTGTGTATTAACATGTACGGTGGTAGTTTTTATTGTGTATTAACATGTACGGTGGTAGTTTTTATTGTGTATTAACATGTACGGTGGTAGTTTTTATTGTGTATTAACATGTACGGTGGTAGTTTTTATTGTGTATTAACATGTACGGTGGTAGTTTTTATTGTGTATTAACATGTACCGTGGTAGTTTTTACTGTGTATTAACATGTACGGTGGTAGTTTTTATTGTGTATTAACATGTACGGTGGTAGTTTTTATTGTGTATTAACATGTACGGTGGTAGTTTTTATTGTGTATTAACATGTACGGTGGTAGTTTTTATTGTGTATTAACATGTACGGTGGTAGTTTTTATTGTGTATTAACATGTACGGTGGTAGTTTTTATTGTGTATTAACATGTACGGTGGTAGTTTTTATTGTGTATTAACATGTACGGTGGTAGTTTTTATTGTGTATTAACATGTACGGTGGTAGTTTTTATTGTGTATTAACATGTACGGTGGTAGTTTTTATTGTGTATTAACATGTACGGTGGTAGTTTTGATTGTGTATTAACATGTACGGTGGTAGTTTTTATTGTGTATTAACATGTACGGTGGTAGTTTTTATTGTGTATTAACATGTACGGTGGTAGTTTTTATTGTGTATTAACATGTACGGTGGTAATTTTTATTGTGCATTAACATGTACGGTGGTAGTTTTTATTGTGTATTAACATGTACGGTGGTAGTTTTTATTGTGCATTAACATGTACGGTGGTAGTTTTTTATTGTGTATTAACATGTACGGTGGTAGTTTTTATTGTGTATTAACATGTACGGTGGTAGTTTTTACTGTGTATTAACATGTACGGTGGTAGTTTTTATTGTGTATTAACATGTACGGTGGTAGTTTTTATTGTATATTAACATGTACGGTGGTAGTTTTTATAGTGTATTAACATGTACGGTGGTAGTTTTTACTGTGTATTAACATGTACGGTGGTAGTTTTTATTGTGTATTAACATGTACGGTGGTAGTTTTTATTGTGTATTAACATGTACGGTGGTAGTTTTTATTGTGTATTAACATGTACGGTGGTAGTTTTTATTGTGTATTAGCATGTACGGTGGTAGTTTTTACTGTGTATTAACATGTACGGTGGTAGTTTTTATTGTGTATTAACATGTACGGTGGTAGTTTTTATTGTGTATTAACATGTACGGTGGTAGTTTTTATTGTGTATTAACATGTACGGTGGTAGTTTTTATTGTGTATTAACATGTACGGTGGTAGTTTTTATTGTGTATTAACATGTACGGTGGTAGTTTTTATTGTGTATTAACATGTACGGTGGTAGTTTTTATTGTGTATTAACATGTACGGTGGTAGTTTTTATTGTGTATTAACATGTACGGTGGTAGTTTTTATTGTGTATTAACATGTACGGTGGTAGTTTTTACTGTGTATTAACATGTACGGTGGTAGTTTTTATTGTGTATTAACATGTACGGTGGTAGTTTTTATTGTATATTAACATGTACGGTGGTAGTTTTTATTGTGTATTAACATGTACGGTGGTAGTTTTTACTGTGTATTAACATGTACGGTGGTAGTTTTTATTGTGTATTAACATGTACGGTGGTAGTTTTTATTGTGTATTAACATGTACGGTGGTAGTTTTTATTGTGTATTAACATGTACGGTGGTAGTTTTTATTGTGTATTAGCATGTACGGTGGTAGTTTTTACTGTGTATTAACATGTACGGTGGTAGTTTTTATTGTGTATTAACATGTACGGTGGTAGTTTTTATTGTGTATTAACATGTACGGTGGTAGTTGTTATTGTGTATTAACATGTACGGTGGTAGTTTTTATTGTGTATTAACATGTACGGTGGTAGTTTTTATTGTGTATTAACATGTACGGTGGTAGTTTTTATTGTGTATTAACATGTACGGTGGTAGTTTTTATTGTGTATTAACAGGTACGGTGGTAGTTTTTGTTGTGTATTAACATGTACGGTGGTAGTTTTTATTGTGTATTAACATGTACGGTGGTAGTTTTTATTGTGTATTAACATGTACGGTGGTAGTTTATATTGTGTATTAACATGTACGGTGGTAGTTTTTATTGTGTATTAACATGTACGGTGGTAGTTTTTATTGTGTATTAACATGTACGGTGGTAGTTTTTATTGTGTATTAACATGTACGGTGGTAGTTTTTATTGTGTATTAACAGGTACGGTGGTAGTTTTTGTTGTGTATTAACATGTACGGTGGTAGTTTTTATTGTGTATTAACATGTACGGTGGTAGTTTTTATTGTGTATTAACAGGTACGGTGGTAGTTTTTATTGTGTATTAACATGTACGGTGGTAGTTTTTATTTTGTATTAACATGTACGGTGGTAGTTTTTATTGTGTATTAACATGTACGGTGGTAGTTTTTATTGTGTATTAACATGTACGGTGGTAGTTTTTATTGTGTATTAACATGTACGGTGGTAGTTTTTATTGTGTATTAACATGTACGGTGGTAGTTTTTATTGTGTATTAACATGTACGGTGGTAGTTTTTATTGTGTATTAACATGTACGGTGGTAGTTTTTATTGTGTATTAACATGTACGGTGGTAGTTTTTATTGTGTATTAACATGTACGGTGGTAGTTTTTATTGTGTATTAATATGTACGGTGGTAGTTTTTATTGTGTATTAACATGTACGGTGGTAGTTTTTATTGTGTATTAACATGTACGGTGGTAGTTTTTATTGTGTATTAACATGTACGGTGGTAGTTTTTATTGTGTATTAACATGTACGGTGGTAGTTTTTATTGTGTATTAACATCTACGGTGGTAGTTTTTATTGTGTATTAACATGTACGGTGGTAGTTTTTATTGTGTATTAACATGTACGGTGGTAGTTTTTATTGTGTATTAACACGTACGGTGGTAGTTTTTATTGTGTATTAACATGTACGGTGGTAGTTTTTATTGTGTATTAACATGTACGGTGGTAGTTTTTATTGTGTATTAACATGTACGGTGGTAGTTTTTATTGTGTATTAACATGTACGGTGGTAGTTTTTATTGTGTATTAACAGGTACGGTGGTAGTTTTTATTGTGTATTAACATGTACGGTGGTAGTTTTTATTGTGTATTAACATGTACGGTGGTAGTTTTTATTGTGTATTAACATGTTTGGTGGTAGTTTTTATTGTGTATTAACATGTACGGTGGTAGTTTTTATTGTGTATTAGCATGTACGGTGGTAGTTTTTACTGTGTATTAACATGTACGGTGGTAGTTTTTATTGTGTATTAACATGTACGGTGATAGTTTTTATTGTGTATTAACATGTACGGTGGTAGTTTTTATTGTGTATTAACATGTACGGTGGTAGTTTTTATTGTGTATTAACATGTACGGTGGTAGTTTTTATTGTGTATTAACATGTACGGTGGTAGTTTTTATTGTGTATTAACATGTACGGTGGTAGTTTTTATTGTGTATTAACATGTACGGTGGTAGTTTTTATTGTGTATTAACATGTATGGTGGTAGTTTTTATTGTGTATTAACATGTACGGTGGTAGTTTTTATTGTGTATTAACATGTACGGTGGAAGTTTTTACTGTGTATTAACATGTACGGTGGTAGTTTTTATTGTGTATTAACATGTACGGTGGTAGTTTTTATTGTGTATTAACATGTACGGTGGTAATTTTTATTGTGTATTAACATGTACGGTGGTAGTTTTTATTGTGTATTAACATGTACGGTGGTAGTTTTTATTGTGTATTAACATGTACGGTGGTAGTTTTTATTGTGTATTAACATGTACGGTGGTAGTTTTTATTGTGTATTAACATGTACGGTGGTAGTTTTTATTGTGTATTAACATGTACGGTGGTAGTTTTTATTGTGTATTAACATGTACGGTGGTAGTTTTTATTGTGTATTAACATGTACGGTGGTAGTTTTTATTGTGTATTAACATGTACGGTGGTAGTTTTTACTGTGTATTAACATGTACGGTGGTAATTTTTATTGTGTATTAACATGTACGGTGGTAGTTTTTATTGTGTATTAACATGTACCGTGGTAGTTTTTATTGTGTATTAACATGTACGGTGGTAGTTTTTATTGTGTATTAACATGTACGGTGGTAGTTTTTATTGTGTATTAACATGTACGGTGGTAGTTTTTATTGTGTATTAACATGTACGGTGGTAGTTTTTATTGTGTATTAACATGTACGGTGGTAGTTTATATTGTGTATTAACATGTACGGTGGTAGTTTTTATTGTGTATTAACATGTACGGTGGTAGTTTTTATTGTGTATTAACACGTACGGTGGTAGTTTTTATTGTGTATTAACATGTACGGTGGTAGTTTTTACTGTGTATTAACATGTACAGTGGTAGTTTTTATTGTGTATTAACATGTACGGTGGTAGTTTTTATTGTGTATTAACATGTACGGTGGTAGTTTTTATTGTGTATTAACAAGTACGGTGGTAGTTTTTATTGTGTATTAACATGTACGGTGGTAGTTTTTATTGTGTATTAACATGTACGGTGGTAGTTTTTATTGTGTATTAACATGTACGGTGGTAGTTTTTATTGTGTATTAACATGTACGGTGGTAGTTTTTATTGTGTATTAACATGTACGGTGGTAGTTTTTATTGTGTATTAACATGTACGGTGGTAGTTTTTATTGTGTATTAACATGTACGGTGGTAGTTTTTATTGTGTATTAACATGTACGGTGGTAGTTTTTATTGTGTATTAACATGTACGGTGGTAGTTTTTTATTGTGTATTAACATGTACGGTGGTAGTTTTTATTGTGTATTAACATGTACGGTGGTAGTTTTTACTGTGTATTAACATGTACGGTGGTAATTTTTACTGTGTATTAACATGTACGGTGGTAGTTTTTATTGTGTATTAACATGTACGGTGGTAGTTTTTATTGTGTATTAACATGTACGGTGGTAGTTTTTATTGTGTATTAACATGTACGGTGGTAGTTTTTATTGTGTATTAACATGTACGGTGGTAGTTTTTATTGTGTATTAACATGTACGGTGGTAGTTTTTACTGTGTATTAACATGTACGGTGGTAGTTTTTATTGTGTATTAACATGTACGGTGGTAGTTTTTTGTAAAATAAGGAAAAACTCTTTCTCTAATTTTTTTTTTATTATTTCCACATTTCACAACCGATTGTTAAAAAAATTGTTCTCCTCACCAGTGAATTTAACTGTTCTCGGCATCTGATTGGTCAATTTTTATTCTGTAGGGACTACTTTTTCTCCAACTGTGATCGATCATTTAATAAAATATTGAAAGATATTGTTGGCCTAAATACCATTTTCATGTAGAAAAGTAACTTAATTCCATTTTCGTGATGCGTGTGGTTAAACGTTTTATTGCTGTGATGTGCGCCCTGTTTGGAGGGACTTACCAGGAACAGAACAGTTGACATTCGAACGTTTCGGACTTAGCCTACTCGATGCATGGATACACGTAAAGCTTCCTTGGTTACCGTGTAAACAAAATCGCGATCGTGTCGTCTGCAAAATGAAAGATGTCCCTAAACGAAGTTTTGGAAAGGGGACAAAGAGTCAGACTTCTCTCGGGTGAAAAGGGGATCATAATAGGGAAAAATGAAACTTTGAGTTCCCATTATGGGAGATCCAAACTCGAGAATGGAAAAATTCTCACTGAAGCAAAATACAGGTTTGACGTCCTAACTGAGCCTGAGGTATCAAACGATCCAGGAAATTCTGACTCACCTCCTACAGTACCCGAGGAGCTTATGCATTTATTTCAGTCTGAAATATATGAATCAGATGATTCTGATATGCCTATAGTTTCAGTTCTACCAGACTTCCCCCTCCTCCGGTGAACTATATCTTTGTAGTCCGAGATTCCTCTGTCGTTTAACGGCTTTTATGGAGTTGCTGTAGCCGTTAAACGACAGAGGAATCTCGGACTATATCTTTGGGGCCCCGATATATAAAGGCAGTCGTAACTACTCGGCCATTCTCGCTACCCTGCAAATAACCTCGTACGTACATAGTAGAAATTCTTCTTAAATTGTTTGCCGGAAGTTAAGTTAAGTTAAGCTGCACAAAAATATAGTCCACGGAAATCCAATATGGAAGACATACTAAGTAAAATCTAATCATGTAAAACTAATTAAAACTTTAGTTTAAATATAGAAAATTGTTTAAAATATAACTTTATCAAACTTTCATGTAACTGACATGTGAAAAGTAGTGCGATTTATACGCCTAATGCATACGAGGTTATTTGCAGGGTAGCGAGAATGGCCGAGTAGTTACGATTGATATAAAGGAACATTTAATATTACGAATTTAGTTTGTTACACATATTTTCATTGGTTCTTCAGCCCTGAATGTCAGCATATATTACGGATTTAGTTTGTTACACATATTTTCATTGGTTCTTCAACCCTGAATGTCAGCATATATTCGGAAAACAGACGGGGTATATATTTCAGTCCCCAACAACGATTAAAACATGGACGACAAAACATTACGCTTCACTGAATCAATGGTATAATACGGAATAATAAATGTATTTTTACCAAATTAAATGCTGTTTTTATACTTAAAACGGCTGCATGAACAAAACATATTACAACGGTTAATTCCGTCACAAATACCTGATCGATTCAGCAAACTCCTATGTTCCACGGCTGTACCATAACAAATAAACAAAACGTTGAGCCTTGAAAACTTTCGACGTCATGGGGCCACACCAAGGTTTTATTTACATGTTGTTAACATTTAAATTATTGAAACTGTTTCGCAAACCCGTTGTTTTGTTATGTGATATATTAATGTTATATTAATAAAGTTTATAAACTTTACTACATATGAACACGTGAAACTGTATTGATTTAGAAATTTAGTACAGTATTTTCCTTCATGAGACACCCCATACATAAAATATGACGCGACACATATGTTGACGTCATTGAAGAATGACGTCAAAGGTACGGAAACGGACATCTAGAGATACGAAAAATGAAAATAAAAGAGGCAAATTTATTTAATACAGTTGGATGTTGTATTTAAAAAAAACAATGGTTAAATCCGTAATATATCTGTTATTCAGCTATCAGACAGGGTATATAATGTGCCATTCCCGGCTTCTGATATATATTCCCTTTGGCTGCGCCTCAGGGAATATAGATCCTAAGCCGGGATTGTCACATTATATACCCTGTCTGATAGCTGAATAACATATAACATTAACATACCCACTGTACCCGAAGAGTCGCTGGGTCATTTTTGACAGTGATAGTTCCCAGGAATAATATATCTTTCTTCATCGGTTTGTTCCACCATTGTTGTTATTATAATGCATTGGAGATCCGTCCGCGCAAATATTTCGTTGGACATCTCATTTTTCAGGAAATATAGACAAATTTAAAAATATTTTTGCTTCGTTAAATACTTTCGCTATAAAATATTAAAAGTTATTAATTTGTTTGGTTTCCTTTAAATATTTGAAACATCTATATCATTTTGCAACCATGGTAACAGGATGCGTAGCAATCTCTCAAAGGAAAGACTAAAGGTTGGGAGAATTTCCATATCGATTTAAATTTTGTTGTTTTAAAAAATTAGAGAAACAGACTCAATTACATTGTTGTGAGTGAATTATCGGAGTTCTCCAATCGAGGTAGTTAAATTATGGAATTTTAAGTCCGAGTCTTCTTGTTGTGAGTGAATTAGCGGAGTTCTCCAATCTCGGTAGTTAAAGGCTCGGACTTAAGATTCCATAATTTAACTACCTCGATTGGAGAACTCCGATAATTCACTCATAACAAAGTAAGAATCTATATTTCTCAAATGATACCGGTATTACTACTGAATGTTTGGATCTTTAACAAGCAATTACATTTATTTTTATAATAAGGGAACGACCATTTAACTTAAAGGGGTATGTTTTTTTTCTAAAAAAAATATTCTGATTCCCAATGTTGCTGAAAAAAATATTCTGATTTTGGTGGAGGGAAAAAAAAATAATCTGATTCAGAGTTTTTGTCATATAACCTAATGTTGAATTCTGGAAAAAAATTTCGCGCTTTGCGCGACAAAAAAATTAAATATTCTAACTCTCGTGTTGTCCGAAAAAAAAATTCTGAACGAAACAAAAAACCATAACCTCCCCCTTCAAGTTAAATGGTCGCTCCCTAACGAATAGAACTTTTTTGAAAGAAAGTTGAAATATTGCAAAACTAATAAAAGGAGCGCCGTACATTTTGTTTATAAATACATGTATAAGGTTTTCATTACTAGGAAAGAAATTTTGATTAATGAATAAATAACTCGAAATATAATGAATTATGTACAAAAAGATCATATGACTCTTTCAGTGACTTTCTTCTTAATACTGAAATTAACGTATTTGTAATTTTTATGTACGTTACTTTACATTGAAAATTACATGTTTTATTTATTATAAATTTTGAAAAATTACGGGCTCACGAATATCTCCGGTATTTTAATTCACAATAACTTTGAATTCATTTAAAAAGAAGAACTATCTTTAAAAAAAAGATGTACGACGAAGTACACATATTATATTCTTCTACGAACAGTATTTCACTGAAATAATCTAAACATATTGGTTTTATAGGATTTGATAAGACATGTAAAACCTTGCATCCTACTTAATGTGCAAGGAATCGTTAATAAATAGTAACAGTGTCCATCTTGGCTCGAGGACGGGACTGCCAGACAAAATTTTAAAAGGGGATCACCAAAGGATTATTCTAGCAAAGCTTGAATCCAATTGGCTCAGTAGTTTAAGAGGAAAAAAATTAAAATTTCATCCACCTTTTCTGTTTTTAGCAACAGTGGCCATGTTGGTTGGATGTCTGAATTGCCGGACACAATTTTGAAAGGAGGTCATCAAAGGACTAAGCAAAGTTTAGTTCCAATTGGCCCAGTAGTTTCAGAGATGAAGATTTTTTAAATTTCATCCCCCTTTTTTATTTTTAGTAACAGCGACCATGCTGTTTGGAGGTCGGGACTGCCGGACACAATTTTGGAAGGGGATTACCAACGGACCATTCCACCAAAGTTTGGCCAAATGGTTTCAGAGGAGAATATTTTTAGAATTGTGTACGGACGGACGACCGACGCAAAGTGATGACAAAGGCTCACCTGATCCTTTGGGTCAGGTGATCTTAAAAAAAAAAGGGTGCATATTATTTCCTATCCATGGTAAAATCTCAAAAAATTCATGGCTTCAACAATAATTAACTTCTTAATATGTAATAGATGAAATGGCACTTTCTCAGAATTTAATACCCCCAGTCGCTCACCTAAAGATTACATAATACATTGAAAATAAAACTTTACGACATGTAATACTTTGGTTAAAGAGAATATCTCTTAAATTTAAAGTTTAATACAGATATACCATTAAAAGTAATCATATTATCAGTTATACTCGAACTCCCTTTTTCTGTACAGGGCGTAGGACGACGGACGCAACCAATCAGAAAACTACTAAATGACTTGCTTATTACAAGTGCCTTAAATCCGACTTGCTTATTACAAAGTGCTTTAAATCTGACATGCTTATTACAGGTCAATGATTTTCCTACTAATTTGTATCTGGGGTCCGGGTCCCTTATATTTGGGAAAATTAGCGCGTAAATGATGTGAATCGGGAAAAGATGGGAAGAGCAATACATTTATTAGTTTGGAGGTCCAGTAATAGAATAGCAATCATACTGTACCAAGGTTAATGCCAACAGTAACAAATTCTTATGATGAGGAAGAATGACCACAAAACAGTTCACAAAACTTACATAAATACCCTTGGTGTACCACACTGTCATATAGCCATGGGTATTTTTGTTCATTTTTCATTGAACTGAACACCCTGGCATCTGGTACCATGACCTCTGGAGCACAACTGTCGGAATCAGAGTGACAGTCAGATTGCGAATATCAACATCGGCATTATTTACATGTTGTTGGATGTATTTGAAGCTGTGCTAGGTAATAAAGAATTTGAATTGGTTGTTTTTGGAGTGACATTCACAGTGGTAACAAGGCGTTCAGCTTCTGGGCATGGTGTATCAGTACTTAGTGTCGGTGACCGGTAGGGTTGACTCCACCTAATCCCCCTTTTTTTTAAATTCATTAAAGAAATCTAAAATTTCAAGTGGGAATAGCTGTAATTATTATATAAACAATGTGCAAACATTGGGGCTTAGGGTGTATAAACAAAAACTCATTAACTTCAGGTAAACCTTGATTAGAGAATGGAGAACTAATATACACAATGTATATTAATTTATCATTTTTATTCTAATAAAAAAAAACCATACAGATACATACATGAATAAGTGATATCTCTATCAATACATTTATATTTCAACATCCATAGAACTTATTATTTATTTTTTAAACTACATGAAATAATAAACAAGCATGTCTTAGCTATAAATGTTTGTTACTATTCATTTTGTAATGAAATTCTTATGATTCATGTTTTTTTTTCAAAGGTACAAATATTTTCTAAAAGATATTTTACTATTTATGTCATACTTGATTTTACTCCATATGAAAAAAATGTTTCATTCCAATTTCGAATTTTTATTAATAACACTAATACTTCACTCAAATATTTCCCCTTTTTCTGCAATATTTGACATAAAATACAGGTACATTACAGGTAATAATTAATAAAGATTCTAATTGCAAAAACAGCATAATTAACTGCAACAACATCTATTGGAATACCTGGAATAGGGTTTTTTAATGGGATTAGATAGACGACATCACCGGTACAGTAGTGGATCGGACTCACTTCAAAGGACAAACAGTTTCACTAGCTTTATTAACTTCATCAACCTCATTTTTCTCCCGGGGGAAGTAAAAACTTTTTTTAATCCAAAGGATTCAAGTTACTTGTACTTGCTTCCATCATTACTGGTCAATTTCTTAGCAAATTATTTAGAATTATGCAACATCGTGACATTTTTATTTTTAACTATAAAACAATAATTCGCGTATTCCGCTTCATCAACTGTTTTCCGTTTTTAATTTCCAATGAATTGACAAAATATCAAGCAAAGTAAATCCCATGACATATTTACTATTTTCTATTAAAATTTTATATTAAATTTATTTAAATAAACATTTATTCCAAATACTACAGATTTCCGCTTTCGTTTTTCTGAAGTTTTATCGCAGTTCGGTAAACAAATCAAGCGACCCAATATACTGTTCTGGTTCCCGGTATCTTGTGCGTAGTATTTCGCTTGGTTAATCAAAACAAATAGAAACCAAGTCATAAGCGTGAAAATGTTCGACTTTCAATTTCATTTGAAAAAGCTTTTATTAACCAATTTTTACGAATAATTTTATCACCACGCTATTGGAAATATTCCCCCATATAATTGGGGAAAAATTTGTTTCACATTTGGGCCGATATCACAGGCGCATGGGGCATGGATTTCGTTTCCTCCTCCCCCCTTTTCTCTACTACCCCCCCCCCCCCTTTTTTCAAAATTTTCATATAAATCATTCCTTTTTCAAAATTTTCATAATCATTCGTTTTTTCTTCATTTGACAATATCAGTAGACGTCATACATCATGAATAATACGTGTATTCTGTGTCCACAGTTTTTCGACTGATACAGTATAAGAGAGAAGGTATGCAACTCCATTTTCATATTTCGCGCCATATCGCTCACCTCGGTTGGGAAACCCCCGTGTTTTTTTACACTATTTACCTTGTCTACATATGGCACTGTCGTATCAAACTGTTTCTAAGACACTTACCTAATTGCCCATGTTCGAATTTCAGTCTGTACGTCGATCTTTTCCAAGAAATCTCGCCGAGAATAGCGAGGCAGCTTCGTTTCTAGGTCAAACTACATCATATGAGACGGAAGTGCAAGAACGGGAACCCTGGGATTTTTACGAATGGATTACCTGCAATGAAAAACCCAGATGCGCTCCGAATATTTTTCCCATAATGTTTTGGCGGGAAATATAAACCGCTGAAAAAACATAACAGCAGACGGATTATTTCGTAAAAATGGCACAACGACCATCTGAATATGGAAACATTGAAATAATTTGATGGTAAATAACTGTTCAAAAAGAAATTCAAACTGAGAAATAGATGATTGAAAGGTTAGAACTGAAGTCAAAATTTCAATGAAAAAGAAATATTCAGCTTGCCTCTACTTCAAATTATTAAAATCATACCCAAATCATACTGTGGCCGATATTCGACCCAAAAAAACACAGTCGGAAAATCACTGAAAGTATGTTAACTCCGTTCTCCGAACTCTTACCAAATTTGTATTATTCGCCAATCAAAAAGTTAGAAAATATTTTCATCTTTAAAATTGCTAGACAACAGCATCCATAACGAAAGTAGGTCAAAAGCGATCGTATACGACTTCGTGGAAAAAAAACCAGTGGTATGATATGACAATTTGGGGTACCTGTAAAATGCGAAACGAAATCGAAACGAAACGAAACGAAATAAATATAAACGAAATTGACCGAAACGAAACGAAACGAAACGGAATAATTCAAAATGAAATAAAACATATTTTAACGAAACAATTTCTTGGGGAAATACAATACAAAAATTAAACGAAAAAAATAGAGAAAGTATCATTTAAGCGTAGAAAAGGATAGTAGAAAAGTTCATTGTTTTCCAGGTTATATTTTAAAAAATCGTTCTTCATCTAGCAATGACGAACTGATTGATTCATCGATTGTTGACTGCTAAAGGTGGTAGACCTGGGTTACCCTAAAATTTTCCCATCATTCAATTTTTTTTAAATTTGCATCATTGAATAGTCTAAATACATTATCTGCCAAAGTTTCAAAAAATTTCACCGTGCCGTTTTCTCCATAGCACATCCTAAATATAGCAATTTTGGGAGTATTCTTGACGCCAGATGGTAATACTAGTTTCGGAAGATTCTAATAGATATGCACATTTATTTCCAATTGAAAGGGAATATTTTGGCTTTAATACACTTGGGAGTGTTGTTGTTGAATAAATATGAAATATCTAGCATATCTGAATATCCTGTTTGGAGATAATCACGTGCAAAACAGTGGAAACTGCAAAAAAGGGGGGATGCCCTGAGGACCACCTTGGTATTAAAAATCGGATTAAAAAAATTCCTGTCAATTAATTTCCACCAAAAAATGTCACACTGAAGAATAGACATATAGACATCATTGCACCAAATTTTACAAACTTTTACCGTCTGATTTTTATAAAATATTTAAATTTATGTTTTTCATGGAAGGTACCCAGAAAAAAATGAAATTGTCGAGGAAAGTTATCACACACCCATCCTTTACTAGTTTCTTTGTTTATGAGATAAAAAATAACTAGCTGCCAATAACAAAGCTTTTCAATTCTTATAATTGACAAAGTGAATGTCCAAATTACCAAATGACTGCATTTGTCTTTTTTATTTTCAAGTCGGCTGGGGAGGGGGAGGGGTGGTTTGAGGGTGACTCTACTTGATTAATTCATTACAAAAAAAACCCACAAAAAACACAGACAGCCACCCAGCTGTATTATTAAATTCCTTAGAATGTTGTGCTCCAGTTGTATTCGTTTGATTCTGGTTATTCTTTAGTTGTCTTAGAAGAAGGGGGCGGCGGTATACGCAGTCATGTTAAGGCAGTCCACAAAAGAAAATCCATTAAAAAAAACGTGTTTTTCCTTTTCGGTTCAATACACGTGAAAATGCATGAATTTTACTCATTTAAACCATAAACCAATAAAATTATGTATGATCTACTCAAAATGAAAAAAAAATATTATTAGGAATCAATCACAGAGGTCACGTGATCACATTAAAGAGAAAGTAGCATCGTGACCACTAAAACCGAACAGAACAACGGCATACGCATGTTCAATAGAAGTAATGAAGGAACCGGCGGATTCGGGATATCCTATTCTTCAAGAAAAATGAGTGGCAAAGTGTTGAATTTCATTTAATTAAATGTGCGAATAGATTGAAAGGCCAAATATGCAAGAAACCCCCCTTTTTCCGAGTTCTATGGGATTTTTCTTGCTACGTTCAATCCCTGTATTCTTTGCCATATGAAAATATCGTACCTAATGATCAAGTCTGTTGACTGTTAAAATTTTTCCAAGATCAGTCTTCGGGATGCCGTTGTTCTATTGCATTTTTTAAAATTTAATAAACAAATGCTAAAAAACGATTATTTTACACTTTAAGGACGTAAGGTTTTTGTAATATCGATTGCGGACGTGTAAATATTCCGAATAAATAGGGATCATTCACCGCTTCTCCCGTTTGGTGACGCTGCTGTTCCATAAGTGGTTACATGTGCGCTTGAATCACAAAGACGCTTGTATCTAACGTTAACCTAATGACGGCACAAACTTGGACAGTGGCCAGTGCAAACATTGAAGGTTTAACTAGTACAGAGCGGGGTGGTATTACTTGTTAACAGTTAGAAGTATAGATTTAGTTGACGAGTATATGTAAAATAAAAGTATAAGTCTTAAAGTCATATGAAAAGAGTTTTATTATGAACATATTAAGAAATACAACGGACGTTTACAAGCCATATCGACATGTACGTTGGTGTAGCCTATATTAGGTGTACATGATGTTAGGTCTATCTATATTTAAGTAATCTTCAAATCTAAATCACACTCTTTAAAATTAGTTGGTACAAAATTATACATATAATATATTCCTTCTTTGTGTAGTGTTATTAACTGTTAAAGATTCGACAACAAGCGGATTAATCATAGCATTTATTTTGGAAAGATTTTGAGCAGATGTATTATGAATAGCATGATAAATAGTTAAATAAAGAAAATTCGCTGTTTCTTACTATTTTAAATTATTTTCGACGATTTTGGTAGCACTCAAATAGTTTGTACAATCAGACTGGCGGATCATGGTACAAAGCCTGGAACTGCCATACAATGTAAAACTAAAGACTCAAATTGTCACCGACAGAATTCCGTCCGGGTTTTAAGTGGGATTCGTGCTGCTCAATCTTCAGTTTTCTGTGTATTTTTTATTAGACCACTGTTTATCATTTTTTACTTTTTCGATTGGCCATTGCATTGCCTGCCCGTCTTCGATTTATGACTTCCGATAACTCTTTTGGCATCTACAAACAAACTTTTCTTATCTGTTGACCTATTCACGCACCACTATACTATCCCAATTATCAAATTTATTTCATTGTAGTATATATGCCACATTATTTTTTGTGGGTTTATTCCATTCTAATGCAGGTAAAAACGTTATTTATAACTTAAGTTAGCTGCATGTTATTGAAATGAACAGTCAAACGATTTGAATTACAATTTCAGAAATGCTACGAAAAAAATCGGAATTTGCATAAAACCCAGCGTTCTATACAATAAAAAAAAGCATAGATAAAATGTAAACTACACGATTGGAAACGTACGGACTACTGGGTTTGGTGCTTAACACCACTTTCAACAAATTTCAGTTATATCGTTGGGGTCAGTTTTATTGGTGGAGGAAAACGGAGTGCACAGAGAAAACCACGTACCTGCCACAAGTCGCTGGCAAATTTTTCACATAATGTTGTATTGCCTGGGCGAGATTCGAACTCATAACATTAGTGTTGATAGGTACTGATTGCATAGGTAGTTGTAAATCCAACTACCAAACGATCACGTCCACGAAAACCCCTAACGGACTACTGAGTTAAATATTGTAGGGAATGTCAGTTAAGTTTTTTTCTTTCTTTAAACTGGATATATCATACAGATAAAGAATATTTTTTGTTGGAAAAGTTTGGAAAATAATCACAAATATCTTCCCTTTGGATTGTTTATTACAAACATAAATTTATTATTATTATTTTTTTTTAATCATTAGCCGTTTTGGGATTTATTTTGAATAAACTCCCCTTTCAAAGTTATGAAGTACCAACTATGTTACTTGAAAAGGTGTCTATACACACAGATAGTCCATTTGTTCATTAATACAAGTTTTTTTTTTATTATTACTTGTTCTTTTTCTGTTTTTTTTTGTTTAAAATTTTATATTACTGCCTAAAGGTATAAATGAATTTGTTGTGTTCCTGTGTATTGTACATTATGGTTTTGATTTTTTACCCTTTTACCCAGATTTTTATTATTGGTCCTAAAGGGTTAACAAATTTCCCAGAACAAAAATTCTGCTTCAGAGTGCATTTTTTTTTCAGTTACAAAAATGTAGCATCGAAATCTTTTTATAAGAGTTAAATACACCCTTTTCCCCTATAGTACTAATGTTCATGTAAGAAATGAAATGTGATACACGTATACACCGTTAGGAATTTAATTAATAACCTAATATACTTGTCGTTCTGTAGTCAACTGCTCAAGCGAAATGGTTTTAAGTATAAGATACAGTACTATTTAAAAAAAAATACAGAATTTTCCTATTCATGTAATGCCCTTATAACATGAATAGGAAAATTCTGTAAACTCGTTCTCAAACAAAACTGTTCTCACGACTATTTATTTTAAATTATAACATTATTGTACAAGTTAGATAAACTACTATTGAAACAAAAGAAGTTGCACCTATTGCGGGATATTCAATACGGGCCGCTTCTCTTTGTTTAAGAATAGTACTGTATTTTATACTTAAAACCATTTCGCTTGAACAGTTGACTACAGAACGACAAGTATATTAGGTTATTAATTAAATTCCTAACGGTGTATACGTGTATCACATTTCATTTCTTACATGAACATTAGTACTATAGGGGAAAAGGGTGTATTTAACTCTTATAAAAAGATTTCGATGCTACATTTTTGTAACTGAAAAAGAAATGCACTCTGAAGCAGAATTTTTGTTCTGGGAAATTTGTTTTCCCTTTATGACCAATAATAAAAATCTGGGTAAAAGGGTAAAAAATTAAAACCATAATGTACAATACACAGGAACACAACAAATTCATTTAATTGACGTGTCCTTGTACCCAACGTTAACAATTCAAGCGTCCTCGAGATTAAAACGTTCTGCTAACCACTTATGGAACAACAGCGACGTCTGTCGAAAGAAATTTGGTGAATGATCCCCATTACGTCACAGTAAACGTCATGTATGATGTAATGCAATCGTCGTTTTCATTTTCATTTATTTTTGATAATCAGCGTAGTAACAATTTTCCTAAATACATGTTTTACAGATGTGCTTTGAAAGAGCTCTCCCTTCTTCACAAATTAATAAATTTGTATTGTTTATCTGCTGAAATATCTGACAACAACGTTACCGTAGAATCTTACATGTGTACAGTATGTGGCCAAAAGTATTGCCACATGTAAAAAAAAATCCCTATATAATCAACCAAAACTATATTTTTTCCAAAAAATATTGTGAAGTCATTTCTGGATAGATTTTAACAAATTTTACACCAAAACATTCAGAATTGTCTATATTTTGACTGTTTATTTGCTCATTATGTTTATACGAGTGGTTTTTATTTGTACATAATTTAAACATAACAAATAAAAATTGGCTTTGATTTATATATCTGTATAGATCTAATTCAACTAAAAATAAATCCTAAACATTAACAATCCTGTTTAAATTATGTAGGCCCTCTCTACTGCTTTTTGGATAAAAACAATAGAAGACACATTTAAGATGGTATTACCACACATAGTATGGATATACACATGTTTAATAAAGTAAAAAGGACAGTAACTAATTAAGAAATGTTATTGAAAATAAATGTGTAAACAAAAAGCCAAAAAAAAAGGGGGGGGGGGGTGATTTCATATTACAAGCACCTGTGGGAGGACCAACAAAGAGTTGGTTTTCAATCAATGTTGTCTGAATTTCGCACTCATTAATGCCATGGTTACAAGATCACCAAGATGTGCCACCTTTTATATAGAAATATCTTATTTAGTCTTCATTACCTTGTCGTGTCAGAGGTTTTATTTGCAATGAATAAATGCATTTGGTATTTTGGACTTCGTCCTTCATAATAGCATATCCTGTGTAAAACATATGGATTTCTGTTTAAAATTTGATGATGAAAATTGAAACCTGAAATGCAACCCAAATTGTCCCTATTCATTCATCAAATATGTTTCTATTATTAAAATGTATCAACCATCTTGGTAAAATAAATTACTATCTTTCACATTCAAATTTGGAAAGCATAATATATTTAGTAAATTAAGAATTTGTGTAGGTAAATTTCAAATTGAAGATACAAAGAGAGGGAAGGGTCTGTATTAATAATATTGATTAGGAGTGTCATTTCTTATAAATTATTCATTTTCATATACAAAATGTATATAAACACCATTTTGATAGAGTAAAACAAAATTTTAAGACTACCATTGTTGATAAACTAAGAAGTCCTTTAAATCCAATTAATATCCTTTATAATGCACCTCATTTTCTAGAATTGAGGACACTTTATACTTATAAAAATTAACATTTTGTGTATGTCTTTTGTATTGTATGTTATGTCACTAACAACCAAACTATAGAAAAATAAGAAAATAAAACAACTCATTTGTCTCGATTATTTTAAGAATCCAAATCAAATTGGACAAACAAGAGTAAAACTGAGGCCCCCAAAGCATGTGTTGTTTGCTAACTTGGATTTCAGATCCACAAAAAGAAAGCAAAACAATCATGAGTGGGTATGCATACACCATTTTGATGCCACCAATTTTCTATCATCTTAAAACCAGATATTTTGTAAAGAACTGCCCAATGCACATTGCAGCCAAATTTGCTTACAAATGCTTCAACTGTTTCAGATAGGAATAATTGTGAAATGTTTTTCCTGTTGGGTCCTATGTTAAATTTATCCTCATGATCATCTTGGATTTCCGATTTTCAGAGAAAAAAGATAATTTGTAAGGGACCATTCAGCGATTACTCATGTTCAGTTTGGGTTCAATCAAATATCTAGTTTCTAAGATGAATTACTTTTTTTTATTTGTCCTGCAGCGGTGGCCATCTTAGATTTCCGATGGACAAAAACAAAACTTTTTAAGAGGGTCAAATATGACATATTCCTACAAAATAACATGTTCATCTCACGTGTGGTTTTAGATAAGATTTTGAAATTTCAGCATCAGAAAGAATTGGTTGTAGAAGCCATGTTGAATTTCTGAATCAAATGAAAAACATGTAATGTTGGGAATCACCCATGTAATATATCTACCATGTTGGGCCTGTGGTTAGTAAAAATTAGTTTTAAATGTTTATGGACGAAGATGAATGCTAAATGATGGCAATAGCTAATTTTTGTTTTAATACTTGTAAACCATTATTTGTAAAATAATTCATTGTATTATTTCCATTAAAACCTACAGAAAATATTCTTATTAGTGTCATAAGTTTGATGCAAATCCAAAAATATTTTAACACTAACAGAGAAAAAGTGTTTTTAAATGAATAAATAGGGTAATTATCAAAAGTTGACATATTTCTGTCAAGATAGTGTAATTGTAATGAGATGTTTGTTGGATACTTTTTTGTATACTAAGGTTTAGTATATCACAAAAAATAAACCGAACAAACACCTATTTTAACATGATGTCCTTCTTTCGCTTTGTGAACAAACGCACGATTTATCGATTGGTTAAAATCTCATTAGCACATGTACATGTGACCGACTTTCCCGTCGTAAATGTACATCTTGATGAATTATCGTCTGCTCGAATTTGGCAGCATAAATTCAGTCTTTGAAAATAGAGTTTCGAATTTACTGACTAGAAAACTTCAAAATTAGAATAGATTCTATTGAAAAAATTTGGCAAAAGTCACTGGTCCGAATCAATTTTCACTGGCCGTAGGCCACCAGACCACTGCTAAAGTCGATGACTGTATATTGTGTGCAACATATTCCGCAAACGTAAATATAAATACCTGTCTTCCAATCAAAGTATACTACAGTATTTGTACTCTTAGACATATCAGAATCAAAATAATTCATGGAAGCCAGAATGAATGTGTTATTGAGTTTTAACATGGGTTGGCGGATATTGGTAAATTTTATCCCTCGCCTCTGGCTCCGGATAAATCATTATATCCACCAATCCATGTTAAAACTGAAAACAAATTCTGACTTCCATGATTTATTTCTTAATTAGATTATGTTACACAAGCATCAATTGTTTGGAGTGGTCATTGGTGTACCCTGTTGCAATGCATTTTTTCTGACCCCAGCATTTATCCTGTCCCAAGCCACGACCTGCATTTCCAACCTCAGGTGGTGTTGCCCCCCTTTTTATGTTTCAGTGAGTGGCGATTGATATTGGTGGAATTGTTGACCATTACTGTTTTAACTTTCTTTTCATAATCCTATACTTTTTTCCTTTATGACCATTATCCAAATGCCACCTTTCAACCATCAATTATTGATTGTAAACTTAATTCTCATCATGAAAATATAAAATATGTACATAGCTGAAACACTGCTTACTTGACATTACAAAAATAATCGACTATTCAACCATATTTGTTAAGGATTGATCCCAATTTGTGTTCGGTTTATGAAGAAATACATGCAGGTTACGCAAGGGTGTGTACAACCTGATTAAGGTTATTTCTAATGAACCGAACAAATAATTTCGATCAATCCTTACAAATTAATTCAAACTTTTTTTGTTATATTGAAAAATATATTTATTTTTTCAAAATATGGCAAATTATCAGAAATAAATTTATATAACCCCAAAGGTGCCTCATTTAAAGAAAATCGCCTGATGACAATGGCACACGATGCCTTGAGAACGACGTCTATTTTCAGATTCAGTACATATGAAAATAACCTCAACTTTTTAAACCAATCAAAACACTTATAAAATGACACGTGACTCTAAAATTAATTTATCTGGATATGGTCCAACTTTTCACATTCGCAAGGTATGCATACACATTGTATTCATATGGATTCCTGTGACACATTAAAAAACATACTTTCAGCAAACCAATTATTTTCATTGATTGATGTGAAAAGAAAGTTTATAAATAGTGATAATCATAAATTCCACCAATATCAAGAAAACGATTACCTTTCATCTTCACTGAACTTGAGCCGTCGTGATTGTATGGCAGTTGAATTTACAACTACCTGTGCAATCGTTGCCTATCACCACTTGTGTTGTGAGTTTGAACCCCATGCATGGAGAGGAGTACTTGATAAAACATTATGTGATAAAAGTTTTTCAGTGACTTGCAACAGGTCTGTGGTTTTCTCTGGGTACTCCAATTTCTGCCACAAAAGTAGTAACTGAAATATTTTTGAAAGTGGTGTTAAACACCTAACCTCCAATGAACAAATGATGGATCAAAAGTTTGTGTATGTATTGTAGTGTATAACATAAAACCCCTTTGGGTCATAATGTGGCATACAAAATGTACCAATAATACTACAACAATATTGTTTTCCATACAATTGTGGGAACTGTTATACACATAACATGTCATTAAACAATATACTGAAAAAGAAACAACTTCACTTTCAATTACTTTTATTATTAACAATTAAATTACACTATCTCCATGATCTCAAAATTATGTTTCAGTGTTTACTGCATCTTAATATGTACATGTAACAAAAAATGGCTGAATCCTGATTTTTTTGTCAACTGAAAACTACAAAATATTCACATCTTTCTGAATCATTAATAAATATTCAATCACTTAATTCATCACATCTTTCGGTCTTTGATCACTGAATATTGAATCTAAAATATCCATACCATTGTATTCTTTGGATTTATACATGACAAATCGCAAGTCAACTATGAGGAATCAAACACATTGTTTTACATATGTACATTTTTGTATAGATAATCTTGTATAATGTGTCCTATTCACTACCACATGTAATACACACAGGCTCTACACAATACAAACAGCTCCAAAATTCTATTTTATCGATTACTTCTGATCATGAGTATATATCTGGGTTCTGTTTAAGTCAAATATTCCTGTTCCTTTAAAGTTTATGCTGATTCTTCTGTGGTATTTAAATCTTCTTTGAGTTTAAATCATCCATTGTTTTTTTTTCTTTATGTTAACTCTTAAAAAAAATCCCAAGTTAGTCAAAGGACTCACTGTACATGTATCAAACTAAATTTAATAGACAATTTCAACATTTCCACCTTAAATAAAAAAAATTATGCATTTTTACATGCTTTTAATACAATCCCTTTATGGAGTGAAAAAAAATAGGCTCCAGGGAGCCTGTTGTCACTCATCAGAGATGTTAGGTATTAAAATGTTGTTTTTTGAAAGGAAACTGCAAGAACAAACTTGATCTGTGTATTATTCATTTAAAGATAGTTTAAAAATTCTAAAATGATGCATAATCAGATGGGCTTAATAACACAGAGAAACCAACAAGCCTCTCCTGAGGGTACATCAAATCATATGTGTCTGAAATTTTGTTAGAAATTAAAGATATAAAATATAACAAAGTACCATGAACTGAAACTGTAATTAAGTTAAATATTTGCCAAAAATGGGGGGAGGGGGCAAACACATCAATATTCTTTGTAACTAATGAACAATTAAATTATAAGTTGCACGTTCAATGCTGATATTGTCATAATTTAATTAAAGACAGAACCTTGTTAAAATCAAGAAATAGTATTTATCCTGCATTCATTATCATTTTTGTATAATTATAGTACGATGTAGGTGTATATAAATACATTTTTGTAGGGTTAAGGTTATTGTTATGGTCTTTAATACCACTTTCAACAATATTTCAGTTAAATATGTGGCGGTCAGTTTTATTTGTAGAGGAAACTGGAGTACCTGGAGAAAACAAAAGACCTGCTGCAAATTACTGACAAACTCAATCACATAATGTTGTATCGAGTACACCTCCCCATCTGCTGGATTCAAACTCACAACTTTAGAGGTGATATCATATGCACTGATTGCACAGGTAGTTGTTAATCCAACTACCATACGATCACGACCACGACGGCTCCTACATTTTTGTATTGCCCTTCTGTAGTACATGTATAATATACAAATAACAATCTCCTGATACTCAATTCATGAACATAGCGAAGAGTAAGAAGTAAGACAGTATAATACCAGTGCCTGAAATGGACGGTCGCCCAGTCGCCAAATGCGACTAATATCTTATTCGGGCGACCGAAAGCTGCTCCAAATTAGGTAGTCACTGGCCCAACAAAAAACGTTTGGGCGATTGCCTATTAGACCGTTAAAAATTGTTGTTTTTTCGAAACCCGACATAAACTGTAACGATAGATAACTCTTCTGTTCTAGTCGAAAACAGTTTGTTACGAGCACAGCGATTGGTCCAAATACATTTTTGTAGCCAATGAATACACAGCTAATGTAATTTACTGTTCTCCCCAATTATGTATTTTTATCGAGCCAATCAATACACGTTTCCTACACGTTTTCATGTAATACACAAGTATTCACTAAATATTAGAAAAGAAACGTGTTTTTTTGTTTCTTTATGATTTAATTATTAAAATTGTTAAAAATCACGGACGAAGTGGAAAGTTGTGAACAATAAAGAGAATTTTGTCAACTTATAATGTTTGCGATCTGGTATCCACGACCACGGTTCGGAAATTTATTCATTCAATCTGCTGCAAAATGTACATCATACAACATGTATGAATTTCATTTTACAGAAATCGGAGACCTTTTTGTGTCAATCCTTAGGTAATCATTGAAAAACTTTTCCCCAACAACGGAGAGAAAATCGTTGACAGTAATGTCAAACTACGGAAACGATCTGGCCTGTCACTTCTTTTAAACTTTTCATAGTTCATGTGTACACTGCTACATTTTAATGACAATTGGGAGTGGTTTTCTTTTTTGGAACAAGAACTTTTGTTTACAAATTAAAAAAAACAGGAAAAGTTAACAGTTGTTTAATATATAACAGAAAATGACAGCACCGTTTGTTATTTCAACAAACTGGTGAGATACTTGTTTGGAATGAATAACCAACTGACGTTACCCCGAACTGAGAGATTATTTTATCTTTAATGTGATCATGGCATTGATCTCCCCTTACACAAATCAGCCTTCTATTGTCCCCATCCGATGGACTAGCATCGTTTCTTAAGACCACCCTAGTCAATGGCGTCAAGGTTGTCAAAAAGGTTATAACAAGTAAAGTCAGGTTTCATTAGATAGAAATATATGCATCGGGGTGTTTTCGGCTTGGCAAATATTTCTCAAATAAAATTGCTTTCGAGTTGATCCGGCCTGAAAACTTTTCCGCCTTATGCAAATCCGGCCTTAAACAAATGCGGCCTTAGTTGATTCGGCCTTAGTTGATACGGCCTTGGTTAATTAATGCGGCCTCAGATAAGAATGATGTGTATCTATGGATATATATGATACATACAATAAAACGACACATTGTGATGATTTGAGTAAATAATTAAGTGATGGTCCTACTATTACATAGTCTGTGTTGCCCCTGGAAACAACTGTCACACTCTAAAGCATGCTGCTTTGGACGGACGTTCTGCTCACACACAATGCAAGGAAACGACATAGTTGATAGTTTTGAAATTAGTAGGACCATCACCAAAATGTGCACATATTAGTGCGGCTTCATCAAAAGAATTGGAGTACTTTTTGAATAATTTATAGTATGGCTTCCTTTTACTTTTTGGTAACCCTTATAATCATACTGCCAGTGCAATTATACGACTATTAAACAAATGATAATTAATTGCAAGAGAACATCTAAGGAATTTCGCTTGTTGACAGCTTGGTATATCAACCTGAATTGTTTTCCTAATCATCAACTTCAATGGAAATGATTTCCGTTATTATTACCAAAAATTACTAATTAATTTTTTTTAAAAATAATAACGATTTATTATGGCTTTTCATATTGAGTTACGAGTAAATCTTGTGAAAACACTACAAGTTCCAATATTTTATTCATCATATCCATGAATATTTAAATAATATTTTAAACTTAAATAGAACTTTTATTTTTTAATTATTCTTTTCCATTTGATATAAGGCCGGATTTGCCGTAGGCCGCATAAATATATGATAAGGCCGGAACATTAATTTGATATAAGGCCGGATTTGCGTAAGGCCGCATCAACTAAGGCCGAATCAACTACGGCCGAAACAACTTGTAAGGATAAAATTCAGCTTGTATCGTCTTTTGAAGTAAAACAAAAGATTAAAGCATTGATCTATGATTAAAGAAATTAAATTTGGTAATTAAAGCTATCTAATTAACACATTTATGTAATCAAAACAAATGAAAATAATCATCCTGTTAAGTTTATCTGTGATTTATTGATAAAGGGACTTAGTTATCAAAACAAAAGTTATTTACACATATTAATGAATAGCCTCTTTGATGTCCATTTAATTAAAGATGATTAAAAAAAAAACACATAAACATTTGTATAAACAACGTCTACATGTAAAAAAAAAAAATTAAAAAAGTTTTTAAATTCAATCAAATTATTTTTATTATTCAGTACCGAAATTTCCAGTACCGAGATGTCTCGTATGTTCAGTACCGAGATGTCCTGATACCAAAGAGCCCCTCTCCCCCCCCCCCCCCACCTACCCTCGTGAGACTAGTGAAAGAATTAATTTTAATGTTATTAATAAAAATTAATTAATCTGAACTGTTTATATATTGATATCTGATGTCTTTTTTTCCAAAAAAAAATGTCACAAAATGATTGGGCCACCATTATGCCATTTGGACCAGTGACTCTAATTTTTTACTGGCCCAAAATTTTTTTTCCGGGCCAGCCAAAGGCTAGCCCTCATTTCAGGCACTGAATACCCATACCAGGACTCCACATCAGAACCTGACCGCTGTGGACCAGTGGAATCCAGGTCACTTCGCCCCGAATCCCGTTCGCCCCGGGTCATTTCGACCTCATTTATTAATAGTGCTTTAAAAAATGAAATATGGAAAATACCATTGCAAATATTTGTATTTTGGATGTTGTAAGACTTGTTCATGGGTACTTTATTTTTGTCTTCCTCATAATTAACATGCTTTCTAAAAAAATAGGTCGATGGGGTAAACACAAATATGACAAATATTTTTTTTTCTAAACAAAAAAAAAAGCATTTTTTAATATATTATTTATATCATATAACAATAATTGACCAATAATTATTAAATATTATAATATAACATCATGATGATGTTAATTCCGTTGTTTATCATATATTTTTATTATTTTTATTTTATTTTTATGTTATTATTTATTTTGTATACAACTAATAATTACCAAAGAATTGTCGAAAAAGACTTCATCTATTATTATATAATAGCGATTTAGTGGGGTGAAACGACCTGGTACCGGACCAGTGCTGCCCCATGCTACAACTTATAGCTTAGATTTCACCCCCCCCCCCCCCCCCCCATTTTACACACACATCCTGTATCTGACTATCAGTGGAAGGCAAACAATTAATCTGTTCATGTCTTATCAACTTGAAATGAAGCTTTTCTTCATCTTAAAGTTGGTGGCAAATTCGTGGTTTTCATTTATAATTAATTAAATAAATACACATGTACATCATCTGTCAAAAGTATTTGGAAATGTAAAAAATACCTATTATAATCAACCAATACCTTATTTTTTCAAAATATTATTATGAAGTCATTTCTGGATAGATTTTAACAAATGTTACACCAAAACATTTGGAATTGTCAATATTTTGATTGTTTATTTACTCATTATGTTGTTATGAGTGATTTTTATTTGTACATAATTTAAACACAACAAATAAAAATTGACTTTGATTTTCCTATATATTTCAACTAAAAATAAATCCTAAAAATTAAAAATCATGGAAAAATTATGTACAAATAAAAACCACTCATATAAACATAATGAGCAAATAAACAATCAAAATATAGACAATTCCGAATGTTTTGGTGTAAAATATGTTAAAATTTATCCAGAAATCCCAATCGGGTCACAGGGACTTGCTCCCAGACACTAAATTTGCACCATTGAAGAATATTTTCTTACTGTCGATCTGTTACCCACCGAAAAAAATGGTTAACACATGCATTAATACATGATCATGAACTGAAGTGAAGACTTGAAGAAGAGCTAGAGTGGTCGTGATTTTTATGGCGTAAGGCCTAAGGGTTATTTCATTTAAAACGTACACGTAACGTTGGTGCATTTATGTAGGATCTTGGTATAAATTAGAAGGTCAATTTCTAATAAAAAAAAAATACTTACCACATCAGTAATTGTAAAACTTCTGTGTACTCGAGTCTTGACGTAACTGTTATGCTTTTGTACAGGTATTGTCAAATGCAAGCGCGAAATGATCGCGACTTCCGGTGTAGCAGGCAATTTGTTCCGACCCGCCAGATGGGCCGGCCGGAATACATAGACTAGGCTAAAAGGGCCGGTCGGAATGAATAGCCTAGGCTGAATGGTCCGGGTCTAGGTAATTTGTTCCGACCCAAGTTGAATGCAATAGCTAATGCAACAAAAGTATCATACTGACGTAAATTAAGGCACAAGAAGAAATAACTTTTATTACAAACTTTACAACATTCGTGTATGGTTTTAAGAGTCACAATAGCCCAATAGTATCTTTCCCTGATTTTAGATTCCGTTTTATCTCTACCAAAGTGACCTAAAAGACAGAAACGAACGTGTAAAGGCTCGGCATAATCTTGAATGAACTCAATATATTTTTCAATATTTTCAAAAGTCAAATTGAAAAAAAAAAAATGAAAAAGGGAGTGAACTGGCAGCTATGGTTCCTATGTATGCAAAACATATTGTTGCAATACTTGACATTCGCAGTACCTCTGAAAAATGCATATTTGTTTATTATTTGAACACTCGTAAAACAGCTGTATGTATTATTTCTTATATAAATGTTCTTTTTTAAAGGAACCTTCTAAAAAAGTCTGTTGTGAATTGAATTTCAAATGCTTCATATTTTCAATATTTCAATATTACAGTTAAATTTTGTAACTGTACTGCATGCATTAAAATACAATTACTCTAGTAATACCATGCAACGTCTAATTCGATATTTAAAAGACATAGAAGATATATTTACCAGCGGTACTATCGGAATGGCAAGCACGAAGAATCCTATGCTTTTCTGTTTCTCTAACCACTCGTCTATTTTCTCCCTTTGCACTAACGTAGTATAAAAGGTTATCCTTTGAGACATAATGTTTTGCTTGCTTCCTTAACTTCCTTTTTTCACTTTCTGTTAAATTTTCAGTACTAGTATATTCTGTATTTTCAACGTATTTCAACAGTGTCGAGTACGCACTCTCGTCCATGTTAACGTGCACTGAAATATTGTACAAATGAATTTAATAATGTGGAACTGAGATGACAAGTGTTCACGTTCATATATGGTATTACGCATGGGACACTCGCGGCTATTTTATCAAACCGTTGACCAACATTTTCGATTTTAGTGAGCTTGCCAACAAACAAACAAACGAATTACGAATTAAAAAATATATACACACATAGCCGAGATGAATATTTTTATTGATAATACGTTGTAAATTACAAAACATATATAGGTTTATAAATGTAAAAGCAGGTCGGCCCATATTGCCTGGCATCGGAACAAATAGCCTAGGCTCAAAGTGCCGAACCGGAACAAATTGCCTAGGCAATTTTGGCCGTCCGGAACATCTAGCGGCCGGACCATCCAGCCTGATACACCGGAAAAGTAAACAGATTGACAGTTCACCAAAAATCAAGATGCTTGAAAATTGTTACGTTTGTTTCTATAAATTTATAAATGGCATTATTTAGTATTTACTATTCTTTCATAACGAACATATAATTATTTAATATGCAGTACGACAGAGTATAGATTTATCAAAGTCGTACAACAATGCTATTAAAAAAACAAACGTCTGCGTCATGAAAATATTACATTGTCATCAATTGTCATAAATTTATGTTGCAAAAAAAAAGGACTGCCTTAACATGACTGTAAGAGAGGATCAGATAATATGAGACAGGCAACCTGTTTGAAGGACGAAGTCCTAAAATTTCAATAATACGATGATCCGTACACGTTAGCCTCACCGCCACCGGACGCAATTACGAACAATTTCGATGATATTGACCGTGGCATTTGATAATAATTTATAAATTTGACCAAATTGATGAAGCTGATTGCATGTTCATATTTCAGATTATAAACACCAATATTCCTTTTGAATCATAGCCCATATATTATTCAATGCATTGTTACGGGTTTTAATTTGGAACAGATTTTCATGACCCCGTTCTAGTCACTCTGTGACCTAGATCCGGACACAATTTCGAACGACATCATAATAACCTTTCTAGTGTAAATTATTTAATGACAACTGTTAAAATTGAAAGAGCATTCATTCATTTACGTTCACAT
This sequence comes from Bathymodiolus brooksi, assembly GCA_963680875.1. NCBI lineage: Eukaryota > Metazoa > Mollusca > Bivalvia > Mytilida > Modiolidae > Bathymodiolus > Bathymodiolus brooksi. Next base: position 8,069,354 of record OY804584.1, on the reverse strand, counting down.
ATCTATTTGTATATAATACACATGACATAAAAACCTTTCCTTTATTCATACCATAAATGTGTGCCAGTTTGCATTCGGAATTCCTTGGACTCTTCAATGAATAAGGTACATCACGGATTTTGACATTTTGGGATAGATCAAGGTAAAGAAAATGTATTATATTGACTGTTTTTGTTTTAATTTCAATGTGGTCTACATATGCATAGAACCAGGAGATCATATTCTTTCCAATTACAATTAAGATAACAAAATATGCGAACCTCAATGAATTTGAGCGATAGATTCCAAGTGCAATTGTCGATCGTTTTCTGTTTACAAATATGAAAACCCGTCGTCTGCAACATTCAACAACTGCGCATGAATAATTTTCTCCCAAAACACGAGTAATTTAGCGGGGTATCTATTTATAAGAGCATTTTTTTAATTCATGTTTTGAAGGAACAATTAGGGGACATACTTTTTATTTCGTTCGTAATTGCGTCCGGTGAGGCTATTATCTTTCATTTTGAATGAATTGTGTAGCCGATTTGTTATGGCGTTCATTTTACCTACGCCGCTCTTCCATCGGTAAACTGACGAGTTCTGTCCCCTGGCTCGTACCTCTGCTAGATTGAGACAGATTGAGTCAGTCTATTCCATCGGGAGTTTCGTAGAAAGAGATTTTTTTATTAGAATTTTATTAAAAGTTTATTTCGATTTTTCATAGAGTAAATAATCAAAGAATTGGGAATTTTTCACTGAAATAGATTTCTTTTGCGTTTCTAAATTATCAATTGATCTATTTTTTAAACTTCCGGTGAGCAGATTTTTAGCTATCAATATAGAAGGAAAAATCGGACAGCTTACCGTTAGAAGGACTTCGTCCTTTACTATCTTGTTTATATCTTTCATATTTAACGTTAAATTCATGTTTTGTATTTGTTTTATTATTATTATTGATCTTATATTTATCGATTTTAGATTTATTCATTTTTGCCTTGAAATCTGTCCATGACATCTAAATGTTCGTTTCCGTCCCCCGATTTCCTACGTCCCCATGATCGCCGTGTTTAAAACTTAGACATGTTGATTGTTTAACTTTTAAAAAGCTACAAATAACTCAAGTTTTGTGAAAATAATTAGAATATAACACAATTCAATGGCCATAAGGATAGTAGAAAAGTTCATTGTTTTCCAGGTTATATTTAAAAAAAATCGTTCTTCAACTAGCAATGACGAATTGATTGATTCATGATTGTTGACTGCTAAACGCCACATCAGTGATATTCCAGCTATACTCTGCCGAATGACAAAATGAAAATGACAGTTACGTGGGGGGATATTACTTCCTATATACATGGTGATGTTCTGACAAACGTGGTCCTATTATTGATTATATGTCTGACATGGGGTAATATTTTTGTCACGGATAGCTGAAAAGGGGTATATGTTTTTGCTTGGATTATTCTTCAAAAATTGGGGCTTAAAGAGGCTTTAGTTAGACAACAGTCTTGAGATTGGGTCTAAAATTGGCATCGGAATCCTTATGTACAGGGGTCGGGGTCCAGCGGCCCCGGAAGACCCCCCACCATTTTGTAAGGTAGGCCGGGTACTGTTACTTGAGAATGCTTACTAGTGCCGCTTCGAAATAATTGCAAAATTACTGTTGTTGTTTAATTATTCAATTATTTATTATATGTATTTTTTTCAGTTTTTGCCCGTGAGAATTTTTTTCATTATTTTCTTAAAGTTTACCCCTTGCTAACGATGAGATAAACAACATATATTCATATTCAAATATGCAACAAATTATGGCTTCTATTATTATAAGAAAGACTGTCGAGATAAAAAGACATTTTAAATCGGTGACCAATCTGGCAAAATTTAAATGGTATACTGCACAAAACAGTACACTCATCTTGCAAAACTACATGTTAAATTTCTTTTTTAAGATTTGGGGACCTGTCATTTAACTTGAAGAGGGGAGGGGACATGCACATAGGAAGGGGCTGCGAGAAGTAAAAATAAATCAAGTTCAGACGCAATACTTGGGAATTTTACGTCTATATGACCTGAAAACTTAACAAGCGTGAAATTTTTATACCCAGCCAAATAACTAAAAAAAAATTACTTTTGATTAATTACTTTTTTCTTCCAAGCTTCAGAATCGGTAAATTTTATAGAAAAAAATGACGATTTTTTCCTTATCATTGACTGTATGGAATTAATATTGATATAGTGTCTGTGTTCAATATAATATCGTAAGTATGTGTTGCGTCGGTAGAAAAAAAATCACAGGAAAAAGAGTCACAATATATTTTTTCCACATTTACTATACCCCGGAAAGTCACAGTGTGTATAATTATTTTTGTTTTGTTTTTGTTTTTGACGTTTTGTTGTGTTTTTTCTTTATTTGTTTGTGTGTTTTTTTGTTTTTTTTTATATTTATTCAAGACCTTGATTGAGAACCAAATTCGATTGATGTCTCATTGATATGTATTGAATCCCAACTCCTTCTAATTATAAAGGAATGATTCTTATAGAGACCTTGATATATGAGAACCAAAATTTGACTCGTTGATATTCACCCATCCAACTCTTTCTAATTAGAAAATAATTTAAAAAAAAACCAATGAATTAGCATTTACATTTAATTAATCACATCAATGATTGGAGCATTTATAAGTCATATAACAAATAACATATGAAATATATCAAATCATAACGATATAATGATGAACATACAAACATTGAATATTTCCAGTTTAAAATTGTAAATGTTCATAATGTCAATTGTCTCTTAAGCAATAATGTTGGTGATTGAGTCTGATGTTCCACCCAACTCCACACAAGAACTCGACAATGGTCTTCTGGCCAGTAGTGAGGTCTCTGCATAGGTTCTGTAAACGTAAACGCTCCTGGAGCTGAACATGTCTCTGTTGAGTACGCTTAACTGGTGGGTTACCAACGGCATTTTGCTGAATAATAGTACGGACAGTAGCTTTTTCCTTTTGACACCACTCGATCACACGCCATATAGACGGATGGGCATGTCCTACCAGGTTGAAGAACTTGTTGTTCCAGCCTTCGCACATGTTGTTGATTCTGGCATCACCGTTGACTGTAGCATCATGTACGTTCCAAATGGCTGGTGGAAACATAGGTGGGCTGCGTCTTAAGACCAGACGGACTGCATGATTTTGTGCTGGATTATGTTGTCTAAGTCTATCACTGATGTAAGCTGAATCAAAGTAATCTAGGAGCTCAGCTGCCTCTGGTAGGTCATCAGGGCATAGTGTTCTAAGCAGATGAATACCATTGGTCAAATCAGGTACTGGTAAAAAGGCAAGACCATCCATCATACCACAGAACAGTCTGAAGTCGTCGTCGTTGTTGTAGAGAGGCACCAAACCAAGCTGCTGTATCTTTCGCCATGATGCTTATTTATTTCCGGGGAAATATTATCGGCGACAACACAGAATTTGGGTATTTGTTTCTTTTGTACAGAAAATAGCAATATAAGATGAAGAATAATTCGTAGTTACTTTTGACTACCGATAAATCGGTTCCTGACATGAGAACGCAGAAAGTAACAACATAATCATTGTCATTTACTCTTTGAAAGGTCTCAAAGTTTTTCTGTTTTTTAATCTCGTTTTAACGCCTATTTTTTTCAATTCGTCTCTAATCTCGGTTACGGAAAGGTCGTCGATTGAACAAGGGACCGGGTCATTTTCAGAATATTTGTCAGCTACGAGTGCCATTTCCTCATAAATTTAGCCTTTTTAGGGGCTCTTTGCTGAAAAATTATATCACTCCAATACTCGTTCGTACCTTTGGTGTAGTTTCGCTTATCGTGCTCGCAGTTCTCTGATGTCAAATGTTCTATCCTTTTTCGAACTTGTAAGGCATCGACCGTTGCGTCCCATTTGTTTGTTTTTGAATAATGAATTTTTTTTATATCATCATTGATCTTTTCTACGCCCTGCCCACTGAAACGTAAAAGTTGTCCATACTTTTTTGTGAAAAACGGAACATGGTATACAAGACATGTATACACTTGTTTTGAATTTATAAAGGATAGAATGGCAGAGGTAAAAATAAACACCTGTAGCAGGTGGGAGTTATTAAGACTGCCGGGTGTGGGCAATAAAATTGCCGATAAGATCTGCAAAATGAGAGAGGAAGGGGTACAGTTCAACAGGGATAGATTGGCAAATATCCCTTATTTAGTCATCTCTCCAGAATTGTTTGAAATGATAGACTATACCACAATGGTGTCTGATTTCACAGATCTTGATCCTTTAGACATGTATCAGAGATTGAAAAAGGTTGAGGAACCAAGGGTGGGCAATAGTGATGAATTGCTTTCCCAGAAAGTGTCCCCATCGTACAGACACGGTGTTTCATCACAGCCTGCGTCAGTCCCCGAAATGACTCGGGTTTATAAACCTTTGGTTTCAGCACCGATGAAAAGCAATAATTTCTTAGATACTGATCAAGTATCTCAGTTATACATGGGGTCATTAGGTAGTAATGATTCATACAGACCTTTTCCAATTATGAGTCAAAAAAGGTGGTGGCTGGAGAGTTATCACATGATCTGGCAGGAGACATGCGTTTGCAGCAGGGTACATACCAGGGGCGGATCCAGGATTTGTGGTTAGGGGGAGCGTGAGTAGGCGAAGGGTCTGGAGACCGCTTTTAGGTCCCCAGTGGGTCGAGGGTAGAGCCCTGGTAGAGGGCCCAGGGGGGCGAAGCCCCCGGAAGCTCAGGGAGTTTGAGGAATTACAGACATTTATTTGAACGACAATTTTGAACCAACCACACCATTTTTATCAGACCAAAAAAACTTGACTTTGAGTCTTAATTTTGTCGGATAATTGTTAACAGTATGTTTTTGTCAGATTATAAGAACCTAAAGTAAAACTTTTTTTGAACAACCGTGATGCGAATTGTTCAACTCATGACTGATCAATCACGATATTTTAACCCTTCAAAGAACTATTGGTTTAGTATTAACGCATTCCTCATTTCATTAATTGGTCTGTACTTTCGGTGCTTGTCCTTTCGGGTGGTTCTAGTTAATAATGCCCGTCCGGAAGGAGTTTTTCTTTTCGTCGTTTTATTCATTCATTGAAAACGTACGATTCGACCGTTCTTGCATAGACAAACAAAAGCGAAAATTGTCAATACATCAACTTGTTGTTGATTTCTGATTAGCTAACGTAACTAAATTAGATGATCAGAATCGTTTCATGCAGCATTAATGTTAACATATTGTAAATGTGTCCGGGGAATTCCAAATTACATGAAGATGTCTTCTGCGTGTAATTCATCAATTTGTATCTGGTTATGAATGATACTGATGTTGAAAGAATTTAAGTTTACTAAATGCTTTGATCTGTAAAGATTTGTTTTTCTTATAGTTGTAAAATTGACTGAAGAAATAATGCTTAATTAGCGTGAGAAAATAGTTGATGTCTGGTACCCCGGAACAAATCAGAATGGAATAATCTTTGAACTACTGACCATTCATGAAAAAGTTGTTTGTTGAACTGCTTAATTAACGTTGCATAACATATGCTTTGCGAATTTTAGGGGGGGCGCACGCCCCGCACGCCCCGCACGCCCCCTCTAAATCGCCTTTGCATACGTTGTTTCTTCGGCTCCGGTACAATCTGGAATATCAACAGTACATGTATGTCCTGATATAGATCATGTTCCTTCAAATACTGGAACCCAACAACAGTACAGTACAGCACATGTACAACATACACCAAATACATCACCGGGTATGTTATGGGGTACACATATAATAACACAAGGTAATAATACATATTCAGTGCCCCCACCACATATATCGGTTCAACAAGAACCGAACATGTTGGGCGAAATGTACAATGTCTTACAACAAATGAAAACTGAGAGTGACAGATTGGTGGATTCAACACGTAAGCATACATCGGGTTTGCCAGACGTATCACTTGATTATAATTGGAATCAAGACCACCGTTCTGATCGATCATCAGTTCAATCATGGAGACCTGTGATTCCTACATCAAGGTGTGACAATCAGTCTGAGTCATCACACTCACCAGATAGATATCGTGGTAACCACCACCGTCAACCTACCATCCATAATTGTCGTCGACGTCGTCCAGCTACTACTCAGCGACCATTATGATAGGTATTATTCTCCATCAGATGAATCTGATGAATATTCGCAGACAGAGGTGGATGAACCACAAGTGGCACACTCCTCACATGAAGATCGTCTAGATGCTGATCGACGTACACCACCTCGAGTATCACCAATAAGACAAGGCATCAATATGGATAGGCAGCAAGACCGTCGCTATTTCATGGGAATGTACAAATCCTTGAAGTACACCGGCAAAACCAGCTGGAAAGTATTCTATACAAAGCTTAGGGAATATGTCCGCACTGCCGGATGGACAGAAGAACAAAAGAAAGATCAGCTTTTGTGGAGCCTGGAGGACAAGGCTGGGGGGTACTTCACGTTATTATTGGAACGTGATCCACAGATTACCTATCCAGAAATAATAGAGAAGCTGGAAAAAAAGCGATTTGGGTTCCAGGATGTACCGGAAATGTCCATGATACAATTTAATAATTGCAAACAGGATAAACATGAATCCCTAGAGGACTGGGCAGACCGAGTATTGTCTTTAATAAATAAAGCTTTTCGTGAACTTCCTGAATCTTATATGAACGAACAAGTTACGCTAAGGTTCTGTCAGGGGTGTTATGATATGGATGCTGGACAGCACGCATGTGTACAAAAACCCCAATCAATGGAGGCAGCTATTTATACACTAAAATGGTATCAACACTCTAAGAAGGCGGTGCAGGCAAACCGGAATATAGAGACAACTAATGATCTGGTAACATTTGATCCGGTAGAACCGGTGTCAGTCCAAGCCACTGGTATGACAAAACCTCAAGACTCCGAATGGAAATTTAATATAGAGAACCAAATGAAGGAGATGATGGCAAGCTTGAAAGCGATAGGTGAACAACTTAATGATAAACCTGTTATGTCACGAGAAGGTGCTTTATTTAACAGAAACTGGAGAGGCCGACCGAGTAGTCCGGAGCCCACCAGACTGCGACAAAGTCAGGAGTCAACTAGACCGCGACAAAGTCCGGTAACTAGACGCTGTTTCCTGTGTAATAAGTTAGGACATTTACGAAGAGACTGCCCAGATAACAAGAAACAAAATCAGGGAAGAGGTCAGTCGTCTTTAAAGAAAAGAGATAGAGTTACTTTTAAGTCGAGAGATAGCGAGTCAAATGATGGCATAACTGGAACGGCCACACTTAATTACTTGAGAACGGCAAGAATGATAAGAATAGGGGTTGATATTCAGAACCAGAAGGTAAATGCCATCATTGACACGGGTACCCAGGTTACGATCCTAAATGATCAAATTTTTGATCAGTTGCCATCGAAACCTTATACAGAAAGGGAAACCCAGCTTCACACGGCTGGTCGAGAGATGAGCTTGAAATGTCGAGTTATGCAACCGATGGGTTTCTCTATACTCGGTTTTGAGTTCAGACAGACTTTGCATGTGGCACCCATAGATTGTGATATGTTGCTGGGAATGGATTTCCTAAGTAAGTACAGGGCCAATCTGGACTTGGAAAAGTTAACTCTAACTTTAAATGGAAAAACTATGAATGTAACTTTTGGTACTGAAGCTAAACCTTCAGTTAATCGGGTAACAATACCAACCCGTACAGTAATTCCACCCAGTTCGGTTGTCAGGCTAACATGCGAGACTACTCCACAGAGTAAAGATTTTATTGTGGAGCCTACCGAAGTGCAGTCACTTCTGATACCAAGAACTGTTTGTTCTAAGACAGGTAAGCCAGAGCTGTGCTTTGCCAATGTTACTGACAAAAATATAATCCTGCACCGTGGAGAGGAAATTGCCACTGTTGAAGAGGCACAAGTCGTATGTGCTGAAACAGAATCAAAAACTAGGGTCTCGAAGAAGACAGATACTTTACCAAAACATATAGAAGAGTTGTTTAGGTTGTCCACCGAGGGGCTGTATAAACACCAGAAGTCTGAAGTAAAAAGATTGTTGTCAGAATACAGTGATGTTTTTGCCCAGGATGACTTGGACTTGGGTAATTTCACTGAATTAGAACATGCCATTGACATGGGTACTGCTAAACCCGTAAAACTAAGAATGCGAAGAACACCTGCATGGTTTGTAGATGAAGAATAATAGGTTCTTGCATACGTTCTTGGGAAAGACCGGGTGATCTTCCACGAGTGATAGAAATATTATGTCTTTTCGCGAGTGGAGCGCAGCGAAACGAGCAAAAAGACACAAAAATTTCTATCACGAATGGAAGATTACCCGGGCTTTCCCAACAACGCATGTAAGTACCTATTTCTTCCGTAAACCAACAACTTTCACTATCGCGAACTCCTAGAGACGCCCGCCATTGATCAGTAACTAATGTGCATAAATTATCAGATCAATATCATTGAGCGTTATGAAATACACATCACATAAAATTGACTTTTGTGACACCGACTAATAAACTAAGTAGCTTTCTACTGATATTTGAGCTTTTCTCACTAATATTTTATTGAAAGTACAGTATATTCCTTCATGAGACACCTCATACATGAAATATGACGTGACACATATTTTGACGCCATTGAAGAATGACGTCAAAGGTACGGAAAAGGACATCTAGAAATACGAAAAAATTAAAATAAAAGACACAAATATATTTAATACGGTTGGAGTCTGTATTTGAAAAAAAACCAATGGTTAAATCCGTAATATATCTGTTATTCAGCTATCAGACAGGGTATATAATGTGACATTCCCGACTTAGGGTATACATTTAAATGATTTTTTTTCTTGTTAGAGGGGTTCTGATTGGATGTCACAACGAGTAAAGACGAGTGCACGTGGACTCGTCTTACCTCGGTCGTCTTCACCCGAAAACGGCAATTTACGGAAGAAGAGGCACACCTCCAGACAAAGGGGCTCGCAGTTATATTTTCACATCGCCAGGGATATATGTTAAAAGAGAAAGGAGGACACTTTTTTTGCTGCCCAAAGTGAAAGTAGAATTTCGGCACCTTTTTTCGCTTCAAAAACGGTTTAGTCTTTGTTCTTACCATAATATTAATGCAAATATCGTTGTTTTTTGCTGATTGACTGGTTTACAGTGGAATAACACTCGTTTTTAAATTCCAAGCGGTCTGGACAACTTCTTATCATACTAATTTCCGGTTGATACGGACTTAATAATATTGATAGAAATAAAAAAATCGAAATATAATTTTAAAAAGTAGGAAAAAAGACAACTTAAATCTCTTGCATTAAAATATATTTTTTCCTTCTCTCAATCAATCTGGAAATATAGGAAGACAGCATTTTAGAATATCTTTTGACAAGATGAGTAAATAATTTCCCGCAAAAATGCCAGTTTAAATCCTTCCACCAATGAAAACTCACCTTGATATTTAGTCCGTATAAACCGGTTTGAGTATGCTAAGAAGTTGTCCAAACCGCTTGGAATTTAAAAACGAGTGTTATTCCACTGTAAACCAGTCAATCATCAAAAAACATCGATATTTGCATTAATTTTATGGGAAGAACAAAGACTAAACCGTTTTTGAAGCGAAAAAAGGTGCCGAAATTCTACTTTCACTTTGGGCAGCAAAAACAGTGTCCTCCCTTCTCTTTTAAAATATACCTGGCGATGTGAAAATATAACTGCGAGCCCCTGTGCCTCCAGAAGATGCTTGATGCCGGAGTTATTCAACCCTCCATCTCGGAGTGGGCATCTGCTCCAGTATTAATCCGTAAACGAGACGGTGGGGTACGATGGTGCATAGACTACCGTGCTTTGAACACAGTGACGGTTAAAGATGTTTTTCCCTTGCCATTAATTGAAGAATGTCTATATACTTTGGCCGGAAACATCTGGTACTCAAAACTTGATGCTAATAGTGCATATTGGCAGGTAGGAATAAAACCAGAAGATAGGAAAAAGACAGCGTTCACCACAAAGTTTGGACTTTTTGAGTGTGTCAAGATGAGTTTTGGGTTATGTAATGCCCCAGGGACGTACGCCAGGGTGATGAACTTGGTCATACGCGGTTTAACATGGAACACTGTATTGGCTTTTCTAGATGACATATTGGTCCTCGGGAGTGATTTTCAGTCACATCTTATCAATTTAAAACATGTCTTTGAACGGTTCAGAAAATATCAGCTGAAATTGAAACCCAGAAAATGTGTACTTTTCACAAAGACAGTTGAGTTCTTGGGTCGTAAAGTCTTTAAAACCTGTTCAAGACTGGGTAAGGCCAACCAGCACACGACATGTGGAGAGGTTTTTAGGGTTTGCCAACTACCATCGCAGTTTTATCAAAGATTTTGCTAAAATCTCGGGACCATTGTACGAGATAACGGGAAAGGCTAAATTCCAGTGGGAAGAACCTCAACAGCAGGCGTTTGACAGATTGAAGGCGCTGCTGCTATCCGCACCAGTCTTTGCCTTGCCCAATAAGACTGATTACTACATACTAGATACAGATACGCCAGATAGAGCTATAGGGTCTGAGCTAATCCAAATGCAGAATGGCGAAGAGCACGTGATAGCGTATGGTAGTTTCATTCTTACACCAGAACAGCGTAGATACTGTACAACACGAAAGGAGTTGTTGGCCATTATACGCTTTACTAGACAGTTTAAGCATTATTTGCTTGGTAGACAGTTCACAGTCAGGACTGACCACAGTAGTCTCACGTGGTTATTGGGATTTAAAGAACCACAGGGACAATTGGCACGCTGGATGGAGGAGCTTAGCCAATATGATATGGTGATAAAACACCGTCCGGACAAAAACCACGGAAATACAGATGGGTTATCTCGCATTGTTGAAGACGAGGCTGTTTGTCCTAACTATCTGTCAGGGGTAGAATTAAAGAATTTGCCAGAGGTTGCAAATATTGTCAAAAGGCTCATGAAGGGTGGACAAAATTTATACTAGACGTGGATGAGTCTGTACCTTTAGCAAAGAAAAAAAGAATCTATGGTCAACAGATAGATGTATCTACTGCAATGATACGACTGTTTGGAGGAGAGGTACTTGATATTCCATCTCAAAATTTTAACATTACATCGGGATCAGATATTCAAGAGGATAACACTAATTTAAAGATAGTGATGTCGGAAGGAAGTGTCCAAATTATAACAATATCAGAGGACGATGGAATAGTCTTCCAGGGTTTCACCGTGGGTGATATTGGACAGGCACAGTGGGAGGACCCCGATGTTCGGTTGATTTTAAATTTTCTTAAAAATCAGGTGGAACCGGAGGGAAATGAATTATTTTTGTCTTCACCTAAGAGCTATTGGATAAATAAACAGATGTTTTTTCTTGACAAGCACGGAGTTCTCCGCAATACTCCAAAGAAAGATGGAGCCCGCACGAGATTAGTAATCCCGGTAAAATTGCGGGAAACAGTTATAGAACTCTGTCACGAATTACCTTCTGCTGGACATCAGGGTACAGAAAGAATTTTGTCTAGGATTAAGGATAAGTTTCATTGGTATAACATGTCAAGAGACATACGAACCTTCGTATTAACTTGTGAGGTCTGTAGTAAACATAAAAAGCCAACTAGAAATGCGCGTTGCCAGATGACTCCTTATCATGCTGGAGCCCCGATGGAACGAGTGCACCTAGATTTTATGGGACCTTTACCTAAAACAAAGAAAGGAAATGAGTATGTACTCATGATGGTGGACCAATTTACAAAGTGGACGGAATGTATTCCACTCCCATCACAGACAGCTGAGATCACTGCACAAGCTGCGATCAACGAATTTTTTGCACGGTTTGGGTATCCTTTTCAGATCTTCACAGATCAAGGCCGAAACTTTGAGAGTGCCTTGTTTAAAGCTGTATGTGATTTGCTCAAAATACATAAGGCTCGTACAACGCCTTACAGACCGTCCGCTAATGGTCAGGTGGAAAGGCAGAATAGAAGCTTGATGGATGCAGTAAGATGTTTTGTGGATAACTCCCAGGAAAATTGGGATGAACACTTATCCCAACTGGCGGGAGCTATGCGTTCCTGTATTAACCGAAGTACTGGTTTCACACCAAATATGTTAATGTTGGGCCGCGAAACAAACCAGCCAGCAGATTTGATGTTTGGTGAGGGGCAGGAAAAAACTTATTCCGGCAATGGATTACATAAATTAAAGTAAAGGAACAGCTTGTAGTAAGAAAGGATGTGGATGTAATTGAACACGGGGGACTATTCAACATTACACTTAGACATAAATTAAAGTAAAGGAACAGCTTGTAGTAAGAAAGGATGTGGATGTAATTGAACACGGGGGACTATTCAACATTACACTTAGACATAAATTAAAGTAAAGGAACAGCTTGTAGTAAGAAAGACTGTGGATGTAATTGAACACGAGGGACTATTCAACATTATGCTTAGACATAAATTAAAGTAAAGGAACAGCTTGTAGTAAGAAAAGACATGTATGTCAATAAACATGAGAGACTATTCAACATTACACTTAGACATAAATTAAAGTAAAGGAACAGCTTGTAGTAAGAAAGGATATGGATGTAAATGAACATGAGGGACTATTCAACATTACACTTAGACATAAATTAAAGTAAAGGAACAGCTTGTAGTAAGAAAGGATATGGATGTAATTGAACACGAGGGACTATTCAACATTACACTTAGACATAAATTAAAGTAAAGGAACAGCTTGTAGTAAGAAAGATTGTGGATGTAATTGAACACGAGGGACTGTTCAACATTACACTTAGACATAGATTAAAGTAAAGGAACTGCTTGTAGTAAGAAAGACTGTGGATGTAATTGAACACGAGGGACTATTCAACATTACACTTAGACATAAATTAAAGTAAAGGAACAGCTTGTAGTAAGAAAGACTGTGGATGTAATTGAACACGAGGGACTATTCAACATTACACTTAGACATAAATTAAAGTAAAGGAACAGCTTGTAGTAAGAAAGACTGTGGATGTAATTGAACACGAGGGACTATTCAACATTACACTTAGACATAAATTAAAATAAAGGAACAGCTTGTAGTAAGAAAGACTGTGGATGTAATTGAACACGAGGGACTATTCAACATTACACTTAGACATAAATTAAAGTAAAGGAACAGCTTGTAGTAAGAAAGACTGTGGATGTAATTGAACACGAGGGACTATTCAACATTACACTTAGACATAAATTAAAGTAAAGGAACAGCTTGTAGTAAGAAAAGACATGTATGTCAATAAACATGAGAAACTATTCAACATTACACTTAGACATAAATTAAAGTAAAGGAACAGCTTGTAGTAAGAAAGGATGTGGATGTAATTGAACACGAGGGACTATGCAACATTACACTTAGACATAAATTAAAGTAAAGGAACAGCTTGTAGTAAGAACGACTGCGGATGTAATTGAACACGAGGGACTATTCAACATTACACTTAGACATAAATGAAAGTAAAGGAACAGCTTGTATTAAGAAAGGATATGGATGTAATTGAACACGAGGGACTATTCAACATTACACTTAGACATAAATTAAAGTAAAGGAACAGCTTGTAGTAAGAAAGGATGTGGATGTAATTGAACACGAGGGACTATTCAGCATTACACTTAGACATAAATTAAAGTAAAGGAACAGCTTGTAGTAAGAAAAGATGTGGATGTAATTGAACACGAGGGACTATTCAACATTACACTTAGACATAAATTAAAGTAAAGGAACTGCTTGTAGTAAGAAAGACTCTGGATGTAATTGAACATGAGAACTATTCAACATTACACTTAGACATAAATTAAAGTAAAGGAACAGCTTGTAGTAAGAAAGACTGTGGATGTAATTGAACATGAGGGACTATTCAACATTGCACTTAGATATAAATTAAAGTAAAGGAACAGCTTGTAGTAAGAAAGACCGTGGATGTAATTGAACACGAGGGACTATTCAACATTACACTTGGACATAAATTAAAGTAAAGGAACAGCTTGTAGTAAGAAAGACTGTGGATGTAATTGAACACGGGGGACTATTACACTTGGACATAAATTAAAGTAAAGGAACAGCTTGTAGTAATAAAGACTGTGGATGTAATTGAACACGAGGGACTATTCAACATTATACTTAGACATAAATTAAAGTAAAGGAACAGCTTGTAGTAAGAGAGGATATGGATGTAAATGAACATGAAGGACTATTCAAGATTACACTTAGACATAAATTAAAGTAAAGGAACAGCTTGTAGTAAGAAAGACTGTGGATGTAATTGAACACGAGGGACTATTCAACATTACACTTAGACATAAATTAAAGTAAAGGAACAGCTTGTATTAAGAAAGGATATGGATGTAATTGAACACGAGGGACTATTCAACATTACACTTAGACATAAATTAAAGTAAAGGAACAGCTTGTAGTAAGAAAGATTGTGGATGTAATTGAACACGAGGGACTATTCAACATTATACTTAGACATAAATTAAAGTAAATTTAAGGAACTGCTTGTAGTTAGAAAGGATGTGGATGTAATTGAACACGAGGGATTATTCAACATTACACTTAGACATACATTAAAGTAAAGGAACAGCTTGTAGTAAGAAAGACTATGGATATAATTGAACACGAGGGACTATTCAACATTATACTTAGACATAAATTAAAGTAAAGGAACAGCTTGTAGTAAGAAAGACTGTGGATGTAATTGAACATGAGGGACTATTCAACATTACACTTAGACATAAATTAAAGTAAAGGAACAGCTTGTAGTAAGAGAGACTGTGGATGTAATTGAACACGAGGGACTATTCAACATTACACTTAGACATAAATTAAAGTAAAGGAACAGCTTGTAGTAAGAAAGACTGTGGATGTAATTGAACACGAGTGACTATCCAACATTACACTTAGACATAAATTAAAGTAAAGGAACAGCTTGTAGTAAGAAAGACTGTGGATGTAATTGAACACGTGGGACTATTCAACATTATAATTAGACATAAATTAAAGTAAAGGAACAGCTTGTAGTAAGAACGACTGTGGATGTAATTGAACACGAGGGACTATTCTACATTACACTTAGACATAAATTAAAGTAAAGGAACAGCTTGTAGTAAGAAAGACTGTGGATGTAATTGAACACGAGGGACTATTCAACATTACACTTGGACATAAATTAAAGTAAAGGAACAGCTTGTAGTAAGAAAGACTGTGGATGTAATTGAACACGGGGGACTATTACACTTAGACATAAATTAAAGTAAAGTAACAGCTTGTAGTAATAAAGACTGTGGATGTAATTGAACACCAGGGACTATTCAACATTATACTTAGACATAAATTAAAGTAAAGGAACAGCTTGTAGTAAGAGAGGATATGGATGTAATTGAACACGAGGGACTATTCAACATTACACTTGGACATAAATTAAATTAAAGGAACAGCTTGTAGTAAGAAAGACTGTGGATGTAATTGAACACGAGGGACTATTCAACATTACACTTAGACATAAATTAAAGTAAAGGAACAGCTTGTATTAAGAAAGGATATGGATGTAATTGAACACGAGGGACTATTCAACATTACACTTGGACATAAATTAAAGTAAAGGAACAGCTTGTAGTAAGAGAGACTGTGGATGTAATTGAACACGAGGGACTATTCAACATTACACTTAGACATAAATTAAAGTAAAGGAACAGCTTGTAGTAAGAAAGACTGTGGATGTAATTGAAGACGAGTGACTATCCAACATTACACTTAGACATAAATTAAAGTAAAGGAACAGCTTGTAGTAAGAAAGACTGTGGATGTAATTGAACACGTGGGACTATTCAACATTATACTTAGACATAAATTAAAGTAAAGGAACAGCTTGTAGTAAGAACGACTGTGGATGTAATTGAACATGAGGGACTATTCAACATTATACTTAGACATAAATTAAAGTAAAGGAACAGCTTGTAGTAAGAAAGACTGTGGATGTAATTGAACACGAGGGACTATTCAACATTACACTTAGACATAAATTAAAGTAAAGGAACAGCTTGTAGTAAGAAAGACTATGGATGTAATTGAACAACGGGGGACTATTCAACATTACACTTAGACATAAATTAATGTAAAGGAACAGCTTGTAGTAATAAAGACTGTGGATGTAATTGAACACGAGGGACTATTCAACATTACACTTAGACATAAATTAAAGTAAAGGAACAGCTTGTAGTAAGAAAGATTGCGGATGTAATTGAACACGAGGGACTATTCAACATTATACTTAGAAATAAATTAAAGTAAATTTAAGGAACTTCTTGTAGTAAGAAAGGATGTGGATGTAATTGAACACGAGGGATTATTCAACATTACACTTAGACATAAATTAAAGTAAAGGAACAGCTTGTAGTAAGAAAGACTGTGGATGTAATTGAACATGAGGGACTATTCAACATTATACTTAGACATAAATTAAAGTAAAGGAACAGCTTGTAGTAAGAAAGACTGTGGATGTAATTGAACACGAGGGACTATTCTACATTACACTTAGACATAAATTAAAGTAAAGGAACAGCTTGTAGTAAGAAAGACTGTGGATGTAATTGAACACGAGTGACTATTCAACATTACACCTAGACATAAATTAAAGTAAAGGAACAGCTTGTAGTAAGAAAGACTGTGGATGTAATTGAACACGAGTGACTATTCAACATTACACTTAGACATAAATTAAAGTAAAGGAACAGCTTGTAGTAAGAAAGACTGTGGATGTAATTGAACATGAGGGACTATTCAACATTATACTTAGACATAAATTAAAGTAAAGGAACAGCTTGTAGTAAGAAAGACTGTGGATGTAATTGAACACGAGGGACTATTCTACATTACACTTAGACATAAATTAAAGTAAAGGAACAGCTTGTAGTAAGAAAGACTGTGGATGTAATTGAACACGAGTGACTATTCAACATTACACCTAGACATAAATTAAAGTAAAGGAACAGCTTGTAGTAAGAAAGACTGTGGATGTAATTGAACACGAGGGACTATTCAACACTATACTTAGACATAAATTAAAGTAAAGGAACAGCTTGTAGTAAGAAAGATTGCGGATGTAATTGAACACGAGGGACTATTCAACATTATACGTAGACATAAATTAAAGTAAATTTAAGGAACTTCTTGTAGTAAGAAAGGATGTGGATGTAATTGAACACGAGGGACTATTCTACATTACACTTAGACATAAATTAAAGTAAAGGAACAGCTTGTAGTAAGAAAGACTGTGGATGTAATTGAACACGAGGGACTATTCAACATTACACCTAGACATAAATTAAAGTAAAGGAACAGCTTGTAGTAAGAAAGACTGTGGATGTAATTGAACACGAGGGACTATTCAACACTATACTTAGACATAAATTAAAGTAAAGGAACAGCTTGTAGTAAGAACGACTGTGGATGTAATTGAACACGAGGGACTATTCAACATTATACTTAGGCATAAATTAAAGTAAAGGAACAGCTTGTAGTAAGAAAGGATATGGATGTAATTGAACACGAGGGACTATCCAACATTACACTTAGACATAAATTAAAGTAAAGAAACAGCTTGTAGTAAGAAAGACTGTGAATGTAATTGAACACGAGGGACTATTCAACATTACACTTAGACATAAATTAAAGTAAAGGAAGAGCTTGTAGTAAGAAAGGATATGGATGTAAATGAACATGAGGGACTATTCAACATTACACTTAGACATAAATTAAAGTAAAGGAACAGCTTGTAGTAAGAAAGACTGTGGATGTAATTGAACACGAGTGACTATCCAACATTACACTTAGACATAAATTAAAGTAAAGGAACAGCTTGTAGTAAGAAAGACTGTGGATGTAATTGAACACGAGGGACTATTCAACATTATACTTAGACATAAATTAAAGTAAAGGAAGAGCTTGTAGTAAGCACGACTGTGGATGTAATTGAACACGAGGGACTATTCAACATTATACTTAGGCATAAATTAAAGTAAAGGAACATCTTGTAGTAAGAAAGCATGTGGATGTAATTGAACACGAGGGACTATCCAACATTACACTTAGACATAAATTAAAGTAAAGGAACAGCTTTTAGTAAGAAAGACTGTGAATGTAATTGAACACGAGGGACTATTCAACATTACACTTAGACATAAATTAAAGTAAAGGAACAGCTTGTAGTAAGAAAAGACATGTATGTCAATAAACACGAGGGACTATTCAACATTACACTTAGACATAAATTAAAGTAAAGGAACAGCTTGTAGTAAGAAAGGATGTGGATGTAAATGAACATGAGGGACTATTCAACATTACACTTAGACATAAATTAAAGTAAAGGAACAGCTTGTAGTAAGAAAGACTGTGGATGTAATTGAACATGAGGGACTATTCAACATTATACTTAGACATAAATTAAAGTAAAGGAACAGCTTGTAGTAAGAAAGACTGTGGATGTAATTGAACATGAGGGACTATTCAACATTATACTTAGACATAAATTAAAGTAAAGGAACAGCTTGTAGTAAGAAAGACTGTGGATGTAATTGAACATGAGGGACTATTCAACATTATACTTAGACATAAATTAAAGTAAAGGAACAGCTTGTAGTAAGAAAGACTGTGGATGTAATTGAACACGAGGGACTATTCAACATTATACTTAGACATAAATTAAAGTAAAGGAACAGCTTGTAGCAAGAAAGACTGTGGATGTAATTGAACATGAGGGACTATTCAACATTACACTTAGACATAAATTAAAGTAAAGGAACAGCTTGTAGTAAGAAAGACTGTGGATGTAATTGAACACGAGGGACTATTCAACATTACACTTAGACATAAATTAAAGTAAAGGAACAGCTTGTAGTAAGAAAGACTGTGGATGTAATTGAACACGAGTGACTATCCAACATTACACTTAGACATAAATTAAAGTAAAGGAACAGCTTGTAGTAAGAAAGACTGTGGATGTAATTGAACACGAGTGACTATTCAACATTATACTTAGACATAAATTAAAGTAAAGGAACAGCTTGTAGTAAGAACGACTGTGGATGTAATTGAACACGAGGGACTATTCAACATTATACTTAGACATAAATTAAAGTAAAGGAACATCTTGTAGTAAGAAAGCATGTGGATGTAATTGAACACGAAGGACTATCCAACATTACACTTAGACATAAATTAAAGTAAAGGAACAGCTTGTAGTAGGAAAGACTGTGAATGTAATTGAA
Source organism: Bathymodiolus brooksi (assembly GCA_963680875.1). Taxonomy (NCBI): domain Eukaryota; kingdom Metazoa; phylum Mollusca; class Bivalvia; order Mytilida; family Modiolidae; genus Bathymodiolus; species Bathymodiolus brooksi. The sequence goes on along the minus strand of OY804584.1, from coordinate 8,049,993 downwards.
CACGAGGGACTATTCAACATTACACTTAGACACAAATTAAAGTAAAGGAACAGCTTGTAGTAAGAAAAGACATGTATGTCAATAAACATGAGAGACTATTCAACATTACACTTAGACATAAATTAAAGTAAAGGAACAGCTTGTAGTAAGAAAGGATATGGATGTAAATGAACATGAGGGACTATTCAACATTACACTTAGACATAAATTAAAGTAAAGGAACAGCTTGTAGTAAGAAAGGATATGGATGTAAATGAACATGAGGGACTATTCAGCATTACACTTAGACATTAATTAAAGTAAAGGAACAGCTTGTAGTAAGAAAGACTGTGGATGAAATTGAACACGAGGGACTATTCAACATTATACTTAGACATAAATTAAAGTAAAGGAACAGCTTGTAGTAAGAGAGACTGTGGATGTAATTGAACACGAGGGACTATTCAACATTACACTTAGACATACATTAAAGTAAAGGAACAGCTTGTAGTAAGAAAGACTGTGGATGTAACTGAACACGAGTGACTATCCAACATTACACTTAGACATAAATTAAAGTAAAGGAACAGCTTGTAGTAAGAAAGACTGTGGATGTAATTGAACATGAGGGACTATTCAACATTATACTTAGACATAAATTAAAGTAAAGGAACAGCTTGTAGTAAGAAAGACTGTGGATGTAATTGAACACGAGGGACTATTCAACATTATACTTAGACATAAATTAAAGTAAAGGAACAGCTTGTAGCAAGAAAGACTGTGGATGTAATTGAACATGAGGGACTATTCAACATTACACTTAGACATAAATTAAAGTAAAGGAACAGCTTGTAGTAAGAAAGACTGTGGATGTAATTGAACACGAGGGACTATTCAACATTACACTTAGACATAAATTAAAGTAAAGGAACAGCTTGTAGTAAGAAAGACTGTGGATGTAATTGAACACGAGTGACTATCCAACATTACACTTAGACATAAATTAAAGTAAAGGAACAGCTTGTAGTAAGAAAGACTGTGGATGTAATTGAACACGAGTGACTATTCAACATTATACTTAGACATAAATTAAAGTAAAGGAACAGCTTGTAGTAAGAACGACTGTGGATGTAATTGAACACGAGGGACTATTCAACATTATACTTAGACATAAATTAAAGTAAAGGAACATCTTGTAGTAAGAAAGCATGTGGATGTAATTGAACACGAAGGACTATCCAACATTACACTTAGACATAAATTAAAGTAAAGGAACAGCTTGTAGTAGGAAAGACTGTGAATGTAATTGAACACGAGGGACTATTCAACATTACACTTAGACACAAATTAAAGTAAAGGAACAGCTTGTAGTAAGAAAAGACATGTATGTCAATAAACATGAGAGACTATTCAACATTACACTTAGACATAAATTAAAGTAAAGGAACAGCTTGTAGTAAGAAAGGATATGGATGTAAATGAACATGAGGGACTATTCAACATTACACTTAGACATAAATTAAAGTAAAGGAACAGCTTGTAGTAAGAAAGGATATGGATGTAAATGAACATGAGGGACTATTCAGCATTACACTTAGACATTAATTAAAGTAAAGGAACAGCTTGTAGTAAGAAAGACTGTGGATGAAATTGAACACGAGGGACTATTCAACATTATACTTAGACATAAATTAAAGTAAAGGAACAGCTTGTAGTAAGAGAGACTGTGGATGTAATTGAACACGAGGGACTATTCAACATTACACTTAGACATACATTAAAGTAAAGGAACAGCTTGTAGTAAGAAAGACTGTGGATGTAACTGAACACGAGTGACTATCCAACATTACACTTAGACATAAATTAAAGTAAAGGAACAGCTTGTAGTAAGAAAGACTGTGGATGTAATTAAACACGTGGGACTATTCAACATCATACTTAGACATAAATTAAAGTAAAGGAACAGCTTGTAGTAAGAACGACTGTGGATGTAATTGAACACGAGGGACTATTCAACATTATACTTAGACATAAATTAAAGTAAAGGAACAGCTTGTAGTAAGAAAGACTGTGGATGTAATTGAACACGAGGGACTATTCAACATTACACTTCGACATAAATTAAAGTAAAGGAACAGCTTGTAGTAAGAAAGACTGTGGATGTAATTGAACACGAGGGACTATTCAACATTACACTTAGACATAAATTAAAGTAAAGGAACAGCTTGTAGTAATAAAGACTGTGGATGTAATTGAACACGAGGGACTATTCAACATTACACTTCGACATAAATTAAAGTAAAGGAACAGCTTGTAGTAAGAAAGACTGTGGATGTAAATGAACACGAGGGACTATTCAACATTACACTTAGACATAAATTAAAGTAAAGGAACAGCTTGTATTAAGAAAGGATATGGATGTAATTGAACACGAGGGACTATTCAACATTACACTTAGATATAAATTAAAGTAAATTTAAGTAACTGCTTGTAGTAAGAAAGGATGTGGATGTAATTGAACACGAGGGATTATTCAACATTACACTTAGACATAAATTAAAGTAAAGGAACGGCTTGTAGTAAGAAAGACTGTGGATGTAATTGAACATGAGGGACTATTCAACATTATACTTAGACATAAATTAAAGTAAAGGAACAGCTTGTAGTAAGAAAGACTGTGGATGTAATTGAACACGAGGGACTATTCAACATTATACTTAGACATAAATTAAAGTAAATTTAAGGAACTTCTTGTAGTAAGAAAGGATGTGGATGTAATTGAACACGAGGGACTATTCTACATTACACTTAGACATAAATTAAAGTAAAGGAACAGCTTGTAGTAAGAAAGACTGTGGATGTAATTGAACACGAGGGACTATTCAACACTATACTTAGACATAAATTAAAGTAAAGGAACAGCTTGTAGTAAGAACGACTGTGGATGTAATTGAACACGAGGGACTATTCAACATTATACTTAGGCATAAATTAAAGTAAAGGAACAGCTTGTAGTAAGAAAGGATATGGATGTAATTGAACACGAGGGACTATCCAACATTACACTTAGACATAAATTAAAGTAAAGAAACAGCTTGTAGTAAGAAAGACTGTGAATGTAATTGAACACGAGGGACTATTCAACATTACACTTAGACATAAATTAAAGTAAAGGAAGAGCTTGTAGTAAGAAAGGATATGGATGTAAATGAACATGAGGGACTATTCAACATTACACTTAGACATAAATTAAAGTAAAGGAACAGCTTGTAGTAAGAAAGACTGTGGATGTAATTGAACACGAGTGACTATCCAACATTACACTTAGACATAAATTAAAGTAAAGGAACAGTTTGTAGTAAGAAAGACTGTGGATGTAATTGAACACGAGGGACTATTCAACATTATACTTAGACATAAATTAAAGTAAAGGAAGAGCTTGTAGTAAGCACGACTGTGGATGTAATTGAACACGAGGGACTATTCAACATTATACTTAGACATAAATTAAAGTAAAGGAACATCTTGTAGTAAGAAAGCATGTGGATGTAATTGAACACGAGGGACTATCCAACATTACACTTAGACATAAATTAAAGTAAAGGAACAGCTTGTAGTAAGAAAGACTGTGAATGTAATTGAACACGAGGGACTATTCAACATTACACTTAGACATAAATTAAAGTAAAGGAACAGCTTGTAGTAAGAAAGACTGTGGATGTAACTGAACACGAGTGACTATCCAACATTACACTTAGACATAAATTAAAGTAAAGGAACAGCTTGTAGTAAGAAAGACTGTGGATGTAATTAAACACGTGGGACTATTCAACATCATACTTAGACATAAATTAAAGTAAAGGAACAGCTTGTAGTAAGAACGACTGTGGATGTAATTGAACACGAGGGACTATTCAACATTATACTTAGACATAAATTAAAGTAAAGGAACAGCTTGTAGTAAGGAAGACTGTGGATGTAATTGAACACGAGGGACTATTCAACATTACACTTCGACATAAATTAAAGTAAAGGAACAGCTTGTAGTAAGAAAGACTGTGGATGTAATTGAACACGAGGGACTATTCAACATTACACTTAGACATAAATTAAAGTAAAGGAACAGCTTGTAGTAATAAAGACTGTGGATGTAATTGAACACGAGGGACTATTCAACATTACACTTCGACATAAATTAAAGTAAAGGAACAGCTTGTAGTAAGAAAGACTGTGGATGTAAATGAACACGAGGGACTATTCAACATTACACTTAGACATAAATTAAAGTAAAGGAACAGCTTGTATTAAGAAAGGATATGGATGTAATTGAACACGAGGGACTATTCAACATTACACTTAGATATAAATTAAAGTAAATTTAAGTAACTGCTTGTAGTAAGAAAGGATGTGGATGTAATTGAACACGAGGGATTATTCAACATTACACTTAGACATAAATTAAAGTAAAGGAACAGCTTGTAGTAAGAAAGACTGTGGATGTAATTGAACACGAGGGACTATTCAACACTATACTTAGACATAAATTAAAGTAAAGGAACAGCTTGTAGTAAGAACGACTGTGGATGTAATTGAACACGAGGGACTATTCAACATTATACTTAGGCATAAATTAAAGTAAAGGAACAGCTTGTAGTAAGAAAGGATATGGATGTAATTGAACACGAGGGACTATCCAACATTACACTTAGACATAAATTAAAGTAAAGAAACAGCTTGTAGTAAGAAAGACTGTGAATGTAATTGAACACGAGGGACTATTCAACATTACACTTAGACATAAATTAAAGTAAAGGAAGAGCTTGTAGTAAGAAAGGATATGGATGTAAATGAACATGAGGGACTATTCAACATTACACTTAGACATAAATTAAAGTAAAGGAACAGCTTGTAGTAAGAAAGACTGTGGATGTAATTGAACACGAGTGACTATCCAACATTACACTTAGACATAAATTAAAGTAAAGGAACAGTTTGTAGTAAGAAAGACTGTGGATGTAATTGAACACGAGGGACTATTCAACATTATACTTAGACATAAATTAAAGTAAAGGAAGAGCTTGTAGTAAGCACGACTGTGGATGTAATTGAACACGAGGGACTATTCAACATTATACTTAGACATAAATTAAAGTAAAGGAACATCTTGTAGTAAGAAAGCATGTGGATGTAATTGAACACGAGGGACTATCCAACATTACACTTAGACATAAATTAAAGTAAAGGAACAGCTTGTAGTAAGAAAGACTGTGAATGTAATTGAACACGAGGGACTATTCAACATTACACTTAGACATAAATTAAAGTAAAGGAACAGCTTGTAGTAAGAAAGACTGTGGATGTAACTGAACACGAGTGACTATCCAACATTACACTTAGACATAAATTAAAGTAAAGGAACAGCTTGTAGTAAGAAAGACTGTGGATGTAATTAAACACGTGGGACTATTCAACATCATACTTAGACATAAATTAAAGTAAAGGAACAGCTTGTAGTAAGAACGACTGTGGATGTAATTGAACACGAGGGACTATTCAACATTATACTTAGACATAAATTAAAGTAAAGGAACAGCTTGTAGTAAGGAAGACTGTGGATGTAATTGAACACGAGGGACTATTCAACATTACACTTCGACATAAATTAAAGTAAAGGAACAGCTTGTAGTAAGAAAGACTGTGGATGTAATTGAACACGAGGGACTATTCAACATTACACTTAGACATAAATTAAAGTAAAGGAACAGCTTGTAGTAATAAAGACTGTGGATGTAATTGAACACGAGGGACTATTCAACATTACACTTCGACATAAATTAAAGTAAAGGAACAGCTTGTAGTAAGAAAGACTGTGGATGTAAATGAACACGAGGGACTATTCAACATTACACTTAGACATAAATTAAAGTAAAGGAACAGCTTGTATTAAGAAAGGATATGGATGTAATTGAACACGAGGGACTATTCAACATTACACTTAGATATAAATTAAAGTAAATTTAAGTAACTGCTTGTAGTAAGAAAGGATGTGGATGTAATTGAACACGAGGGATTATTCAACATTACACTTAGACATAAATTAAAGTAAAGGAACGGCTTGTAGTAAGAAAGACTGTGGATGTAATTGAACATGAGGGACTATTCAACATTATACTTAGACATAAATTAAAGTAAAGGAACAGCTTGTAGTAAGAAAGACTGTGGATGTAATTGAACACGAGGGACTATTCAACATTATACTTAGACATAAATTAAAGTAAATTTAAGGAACTTCTTGTAGTAAGAAAGGATGTGGATGTAATTGAACACGAGGGACTATTCTACATTACACTTAGACATAAATTAAAGTAAAGGAACAGCTTGTAGTAAGAAAGACTGTGGATGTAATTGAACACGAGGGACTATTCAACACTATACTTAGACATAAATTAAAGGAAAGGAACAGCTTGTAGTAAGAACGACTGTGGATGTAATTGAACACGAGGGACTATTCAACATTATACTTAGGCATAAATTAAAGTAAAGGAACAGCTTGTAGTAAGAAAGGATATGGATGTAATTGAACACGAGGGACTATCCAACATTACACTTAGACATAAATTAAAGTAAAGAAACAGCTTGTAGTAAGAAAGACTGTGAATGTAATTGAACACGAGGGACTATTCAACATTACACTTAGACATAAATTAAAGTAAAGGAAGAGCTTGTAGTAAGAAAGGATATGGATGTAAATGAACATGAGGGACTATTCAACATTACACTTAGACATAAATTAAAGTAAAGGAACAGCTTGTAGTAAGAAAGACTGTGGATGTAATTGAACACGAGTGACTATCCAACATTACACTTAGACATAAATTAAAGTAAAGGAACAGTTTGTAGTAAGAAAGACTGTGGATGTAATTGAACACGAGGGACTATTCAACATTATACTTAGACATAAATTAAAGTAAAGGAAGAGCTTGTAGTAAGCACGACTGTGGATGTAATTGAACACGAGGGACTATTCAACATTATACTTAGACATAAATTAAAGTAAAGGAACATCTTGTAGTAAGAAAGCATGTGGATGTAATTGAACACGAGGGACTATCCAACATTACACTTAGACATAAATTAAAGTAAAGGAACAGCTTGTAGTAAGAAAGACTGTGAATGTAATTGAACACGAGGGACTATTCAACATTACACTTAGACATAAATTAAAGTAAAGGAACAGCTTGTAGTAAGAAAAGACATGTATGTCAATAAACACGAGGGACTATTCAACATTACACTTAGACATAAATTAAAGTAAAGGAACAGCTTGTAGTAAGAAAGGATGTGGATGTAAATGAACATGAGGGACTATTCAACATTACACTTAGACATAAATTAAAGTAAAGGAACAGCTTGTAGTAAGAAAGACTGTGGATGTAATTGAACATGAGGGACTATTCAACATTATACTTAGACATAAATTAAAGTAAAGGAACAGCTTGTAGTAAGAAAGACTGTGGATGTAATTGAACATGAGGGACTATTCAACATTATACTTAGACATAAATTAAAGTAAAGGAACAGCTTGTAGTAAGAAAGACTGTGGATGTAATTGAACATGAGGGACTATTCAACATTATACTTAGACATAAATTAAAGTAAAGGAACAGCTTGTAGTAAGAAAGACTGTGGATGTAATTGAACACGAGGGACTATTCAACATTATACTTAGACATAAATTAAAGTAAAGGAACAGCTTGTAGTAAGAAAGACTGTGGATGTAATTGAACATGAGGGACTATTCAACATTACACTTAGACATAAATTAAAGTAAAGGAACAGCTTGTAGTAAGAAAGACTGTGGATGTAATTGAACACGAGGGACTATTCAACATTACACTTAGACATAAATTAAAGTAAAGGAACAGCTTGTAGTAAGAAAGACTGTGGATGTAATTGAACACGAGTGACTATCCAACATTACACTTAGACATAAATTAAAGTAAAGGAACAGCTTGTAGTAAGAAAGACTGTGGATGTAATTGAACACGAGGGACTATTCAACATTATACTTAGACATAAATTAAAGTAAAGGAACAGCTTGTAGTAAGAACGACTGTGGATGTAATTGAACACGAGGGACTATTCAACATTATACTTAGACATAAATTAAAGTAAAGGAACATCTTGTAGTAAGAAAGCATGTGGATGTAATTGAACACGAAGGACTATCCAACATTACACTTAGACATAAATTAAAGTAAAGGAACAGCTTGTAGTAGGAAAGACTGTGAATGTAATTGAACACGAGGGACTATTCAACATTACACTTAGACACAAATTAAAGTAAAGGAACAGCTTGTAGTAAGAAAAGACATGTATGTCAATAAACATGAGAGACTATTCAACATTACACTTAGACATAAATTAAAGTAAAGGAACAGCTTGTAGTAAGAAAGGATATGGATGTAAATGAACATGAGGGACTATTCAACATTACACTTAGACATAAATTAAAGTAAAGGAACAGCTTGTAGTAAGAAAGGATATGGATGTAAATGAACATGAGGGACTATTCAGCATTACACTTAGACATTAATTAAAGTAAAGGAACAGCTTGTAGTAAGAAAGACTGTGGATGTAATTGAACACGAGGGACTATTCAACATTATACTTAGACATAAATTAAAGTAAAGGAACAGCTTGTAGTAAGAGAGACTGTGGATGTAATTGAACACGAGGGACTATTCAACATTACACTTAGACATAAATTAAAGTAAAGGAACAGCTTGTAGTAAGAAAGACTGTGGATGTAATTAAACACGTGGGACTATTCAACATCATACTTAGACATAAATTAAAGTAAAGGAACAGCTTGTAGTAAGAACGACTGTGGATGTAATTGAACACGAGGGACTATTCAACATTACACTTCGACATAAATTAAAGTAAAGGAACAGCTTGTAGTAAGAAAGACTGTGGATGTAATTGAACACGAGGGACTATTCAACATTACACTTAGACATAAATTAAAGTAAAGGAACAGCTTGTAGTAATAAAGACTGTGGATGTAATTGAACACGAGGGACTATTCAACATTACACTTCGACATAAATTAAAGTAAAGGAACAGCTTGTAGTAAGAAAGACTGTGGATGTAAATGAACACGAGGGACTATTCAACATTACACTTAGACATAAATTAAAGTAAAGGAACAGCTTGTATTAAGAAAGGATATGGATGTAATTGAACACGAGGGACTATTCAACATTACACTTAGATATAAATTAAAGTAAATTTAAGTAACTGCTTGTAGTAAGAAAGGATGTGGATGTAATTGAACACGAGGGATTATTCAACATTACACTTAGACATAAATTAAAGTAAAGGAACGGCTTGTAGTAAGAAAGACTGTGGATGTAATTGAACATGAGGGACTATTCAACATTATACTTAGACATAAATTAAAGTAAAGGAACAGCTTGTAGTAAGAAAGACTGTGGATGTAATTGAACACGAGGGACTATTCAACATTATACTTAGACATAAATTAAAGTAAATTTAAGGAACTTCTTGTAGTAAGAAAGGATGTGGATGTAATTGAACACGAGGGACTATTCTACATTACACTTAGACATAAATTAAAGTAAAGGAACAGCTTGTAGTAAGAAAGACTGTGGATGTAATTGAACACGAGGGACTATTCAACACTATACTTAGACATAAATTAAAGTAAAGGAACAGCTTGTAGTAAGAACGACTGTGGATGTAATTGAACACGAGGGACTATTCAACATTATACTTAGGCATAAATTAAAGTAAAGGAACAGCTTGTAGTAAGAAAGGATATGGATGTAATTGAACACGAGGGACTATCCAACATTACACTTAGACATAAATTAAAGTAAAGAAACAGCTTGTAGTAAGAAAGACTGTGAATGTAATTGAACACGAGGGACTATTCAACATTACACTTAGACATAAATTAAAGTAAAGGAAGAGCTTGTAGTAAGAAAGGATATGGATGTAAATGAACATGAGGGACTATTCAACATTACACTTAGACATAAATTAAAGTAAAGGAACAGCTTGTAGTAAGAAAGACTGTGGATGTAATTGAACACGAGTGACTATCCAACATTACACTTAGACATAAATTAAAGTAAAGGAACAGTTTGTAGTAAGAAAGACTGTGGATGTAATTGAACACGAGGGACTATTCAACATTATACTTAGACATAAATTAAAGTAAAGGAAGAGCTTGTAGTAAGCACGACTGTGGATGTAATTGAACACGAGGGACTATTCAACATTATACTTAGACATAAATTAAAGTAAAGGAACATCTTGTAGTAAGAAAGCATGTGGATGTAATTGAACACGAGGGACTATCCAACATTACACTTAGACATAAATTAAAGTAAAGGAACAGCTTGTAGTAAGAAAGACTGTGAATGTAATTGAACACGAGGGACTATTCAACATTACACTTAGACATAAATTAAAGTAAAGGAACAGCTTGTAGTAAGAAAAGACATGTATGTCAATAAACACGAGGGACTATTCAACATTACACTTAGACATAAATTAAAGTAAAGGAACAGCTTGTAGTAAGAAAGGATGTGGATGTAAATGAACATGAGGGACTATTCAACATTACACTTAGACATAAATTAAAGTAAAGGAACAGCTTGTAGTAAGAAAGACTGTGGATGTAATTGAACATGAGGGACTATTCAACATTATACTTAGACATAAATTAAAGTAAAGGAACAGCTTGTAGTAAGAAAGACTGTGGATGTAATTGAACATGAGGGACTATTCAACATTATACTTAGACATAAATTAAAGTAAAGGAACAGCTTGTAGTAAGAAAGACTGTGGATGTAATTGAACATGAGGGACTATTCAACATTATACTTAGACATAAATTAAAGTAAAGGAACAGCTTGTAGTAAGAAAGACTGTGGATGTAATTGAACACGAGGGACTATTCAACATTATACTTAGACATAAATTAAAGTAAAGGAACAGCTTGTAGTAAGAAAGACTGTGGATGTAATTGAACATGAGGGACTATTCAACATTACACTTAGACATAAATTAAAGTAAAGGAACAGCTTGTAGTAAGAAAGACTGTGGATGTAATTGAACACGAGGGACTATTCAACATTACACTTAGACATAAATTAAAGTAAAGGAACAGCTTGTAGTAAGAAAGACTGTGGATGTAATTGAACACGAGTGACTATCCAACATTACACTTAGACATAAATTAAAGTAAAGGAACAGCTTGTAGTAAGAAAGACTGTGGATGTAATTGAACACGAGGGACTATTCAACATTATACTTAGACATAAATTAAAGTAAAGGAACAGCTTGTAGTAAGAACGACTGTGGATGTAATTGAACACGAGGGACTATTCAACATTATACTTAGACATAAATTAAAGTAAAGGAACATCTTGTAGTAAGAAAGCATGTGGATGTAATTGAACACGAAGGACTATCCAACATTACACTTAGACATAAATTAAAGTAAAGGAACAGCTTGTAGTAGGAAAGACTGTGAATGTAATTGAACACGAGGGACTATTCAACATTACACTTAGACACAAATTAAAGTAAAGGAACAGCTTGTAGTAAGAAAAGACATGTATGTCAATAAACATGAGAGACTATTCAACATTACACTTAGACATAAATTAAAGTAAAGGAACAGCTTGTAGTAAGAAAGGATATGGATGTAAATGAACATGAGGGACTATTCAACATTACACTTAGACATAAATTAAAGTAAAGGAACAGCTTGTAGTAAGAAAGGATATGGATGTAAATGAACATGAGGGACTATTCAGCATTACACTTAGACATTAATTAAAGTAAAGGAACAGCTTGTAGTAAGAAAGACTGTGGATGTAATTGAACTGAACACGAGGGACTATTCAACATTATACTTAGACATAAATTAAAGTAAAGGAACAGCTTGTAGTAAGAGAGACTGTGGATGTAATTGAACACGAGGGACTATTCAACATTACACTTAGACATACATTAAAGTAAAGGAACAGCTTGTAGTAAGAAAGACTGTGGATGTAACTGAACACGAGTGACTATCCAACATTACACTTAGACATAAATTAAAGTAAAGGAACAGCTTGTAGTAAGAAAGACTGTGGATGTAATTAAACACGTGGGACTATTCAACATCATACTTAGACATAAATTAAAGTAAAGGAACAGCTTGTAGTAAGAACGACTGTGGATGTAATTGAACACGAGGGACTATTCAACATTATACTTAGACATAAATTAAAGTAAAGGAACAGCTTGTAGTAAGAAAGACTGTGGATGTAATTGAACACAAGGGACTATTCAACATTACACTTCGACATAAATTAAAGTAAAGGAACAGCTTGTAGTAAGAAAGACTGTGGATGTAATTGAACACGAGGGACTATTCAACATTACACTTAGACATAAATTAAAGTAAAGGAACAGCTTGTAGTAATAAAGACTGTGGATGTAATTGAACACGAGGGACTATTCAACATTACACTTCGACATAAATTAAAGTAAAGGAACAGCTTGTAGTAAGAAAGACTGTGGATGTAAATGAACACGAGGGACTATTCAACATTACACTTAGACATAAATTAAAGTAAAGGAACAGCTTGTATTAAGAAAGGATATGGATGTAATTGAACACGAGGGACTATTCAACATTACACTTAGATATAAATTAAAGTAAATTTAAGTAACTGCTTGTAGTAAGAAAGGATGTGGATGTAATTGAACACGAGGGATTATTCAACATTACACTTAGACATAAATTAAAGTAAAGGAACGGCTTGTAGTAAGAAAGACTGTGGATGTAATTGAACATGAGGGACTATTCAACATTATACTTAGACATAAATTAAAGTAAAGGAACAGCTTGTAGTAAGAAAGACTGTGGATGTAATTGAACACGAGGGACTATTCAACATTACACTTAGACATAAATTAAAGTAAAGGAACAGCTTGTAGTAAGAAAGACTGTGGATGTAATTGAACATGAGGGACTATTCAACATTATACTTAGACATAAATTAAAGTAAAGGAACAGCTTGTAGTAAGAAAGACTGTGGATGTAATTGAACACGAGGGACTATTCAACATTATACTTAGACATAAATTAAAGTAAAGGAACAGCTTGTAGTAAGAAAGGCTGGATGTAATTGAACACGAGGGACTATTCAACATTACACTTAGACATAAATTAAAGTAAAGGAACAGCTGTAGTAAGAAAGGATATGGATGTAAATGAACATGAGGGACTATTCAGCATTATACTTAGACATTAATTAAAGTAAAGGAACAGCTTGTAGTAAGAAAGACTGTGGATGTAATTGAACACGAGTGACTATCCAACATTACACTTAGACATAAATTAAAGTAAAGGAACAGCTTGTAGTAAGAAAGACTGTGGATGTAATTGAACACGAAGGACTATTCAACATTATACTTAGACATAAATTAAAGTAAAGGAACAGCTTGTAGTAAGAACGACTGTGGATGTAATTGAACACGAGGGACTATTCAACATTATACTTAGACATAAATTAAAGTAAAGGAACATCTTGTAGTAAGAAAGCATGTGGATGTAATTGAACACGAAGGACTATCCAACATTACACTTAGACATAAATTAAAGTAAAGGAACAGCTTGTAGTAGGAAAGACTGTGAATGTAATTGAACACGAGGGACTATTCAACATTACACTTAGACACAAATTAAAGTAAAGGAACAGCTTGTAGTAAGAAAAGACATGTATGTCAATAAACATGAGAGACTATTCAACATTACACTTAGACATAAATTAAAGTAAAGGAACAGCTTGTAGTAAGAAAGGATATGGATGTAAATGAACATGAGGGACTATTCAACATTACACTTAGACATAAATTAAAGTAAAGGAACAGCTTGTAGTAAGAAAGGCTGGATGTAATTGAACACGAGGGACTATTCAACATTACACTTAGACATAAATTAAAGTAAAGGAACAGCTTGTAGTAAGAAAGGATATGGATGTAAATGAACATGAGGGACTATTCAGCATTACACTTAGACATTAATTAAAGTAAAGGAACAGCTTGTAGTAAGAAAGACTGTGGATGTAATTGAACACGAGGGACTATTCAACATTATACTTAGACATAAATTAAAGTAAAGGAACAGCTTGTAGTAAGAAAGACTGTGGATGTAACTGAACACGAGTGACTATCCAACATTACACTTAGACATAAATTAAAGTAAAGGAACAGCTTGTAGTAAGAAAGACTGTGGATGTAATTGAACACGTGGGACTATTCAACATCATACTTAGACATAAATTAAAGTAAAGGAACAGCTTGTAGTAAGAACGACTGTGGATGTAATTGAACACGAGGGACTATTCAACATTATACTTAGACATAAATTAAAGTAAAGGAACAGCTTGTAGTAAGAAAGACTGTGGATGTAATTGAACACGAGGGACTATTCAACATTACACTTCGACATAAATTAAAGTAAAGGAACAGCTTGTAGTAAGAAAGACTGTGGATGTAATTGAACACGAGGGACTATTCAACATTACACTTAGACATAAATTAAAGTAAAGGAACAGCTTGTAGTAATAAAGACTGTGGATGTAATTGAACACGACGGACTATTCAACATTACACTTCGACATAAATTAAAGTAAAGGAACAGCTTGTAGTAAGAAAGACTGTGGATGTAAATGAACACGAGGGACTATTCAACATTACACTTAGACATAAATTAAAGTAAAGGAACAGCTTGTATTAAGAAAGGATATGGATGTAATTGAACACGAGGGACTATTCAACATTACACTTAGATATAAATTAAAGTAAATTTAAGTAACTGCTTGTAGTAAGAAAGGATGTGGATGTAATTGAACACGAGGGATTATTCAACATTACACTTAGACATAAATTAAAGTAAAGGAACGGCTTGTAGTAAGAAAGACTGTGGATGTAATTGAACATGAGGGACTATTCAACATTATATTTAGACATAAATTAAAGTAAAGGAACAGCTTGTAGTAAGAAAGACTGTGGATGTAATTGAACACGAGGGACTATTCAACATTACACTTAGACATAAATTAAAGTAAAGGAACAGCTTGTAGTAAGAAAGACTGTGGATGTAATTGAACATGAGGGACTATTCAACATTATACTTAGACATAAATTAAAGTAAAGGAACAGCTTGTAGTAAGAAAGACTGTGGATGTAATTGAACACGAGGGACTATTCAACATTATACTTAGACATAAATTAAAGTAAAGGAACAGCTTGTAGTAAGAAAGGCTGGATGTAATTGAACACGAGGGACTATTCAACATTACACTTAGACATAAATTAAAGTAAAGGAACAGCTGTAGTAAGAAAGGATATGGATGTAAATGAACATGAGGGACTATTCAGCATTATACTTAGACATTAATTAAAGTAAAGGAACAGCTTGTAGTAAGAAAGTCTGTGGATGTAATTGAACACTAGGGACTATTCAACATTACACTTAGACATAAATTAAAGTAAAGGAACAGCTTGTAGTAAGAAAGACTGTGGATGTAATTGAACACGAGTGACTATCCAACATTACACTTAGACATAAATTAAAGTAAAGGAACAGCTTGTAGTAAGAACGACTGTGGATGTAATTGAACACGAGGGACTATTTAACATTATACTTAGACATAAATTAAAGTAAAGGAACAGCTTGTAGTAAGAAAGATTGTGGATGTAATTGAACACGAGGGACTATTCAACATTACACTTAGACATAAATTAAAGTAAAGGAACAGCTTGTAGTAAGAAAGACTGTGGATGTAATTGAACATGAGGGACTATTCAACATTATACTTAGACATAAATTAAAGTAAAGGAACAGCTTGTAGTAAGAAAGACTGTGGATGTAATTGAACACGAGGGACTATTCAACATTATACTTAGACATAAATTAAAGTAAAGGAACAGCTTGTAGTAAGAAAGGCTGGATGTAATTGAACACGAGGGACTATTCAACATTACACTTAGACATAAATTAAAGTAAAGGAACAGCTGTAGTAAGAAAGGATATGGATGTAAATGAACATGAGGGACTATTCAGCATTATACTTAGACATTAATTAAAGTAAAGGAACAGCTTGTAGTAAGAAAGACTGTGGATGTAATTGAACACTAGGGACTATTCAACATTACACTTAGACATAAATTAAAGTAAAGGAACAGCTTGTAGTAAGAAAGGCTGGATGTAATTGAACACGAGGGACTATTCAACATTACACTTAGACATAAATTAAAGTAAAGGAACAGCTTGTAGTAAGAAAGGATATGGATGTAAATGAACATGAGGGACTATTCAGCATTACACTTAGACATTAATTAAAGTAAAGGAACAGCTTGTAGTAAGAAAGACTGTGGATGTAATTGAACACGAGGGACTATTCAACATTATACTTAGACATAAATTAAAGTAAAGGAACAGCTTGTAGTAAGAAAGACTGTGGATGTAACTGAACACGAGTGACTATCCAACATTACACTTAGACATAAATTAAAGTAAAGGAACAGCTTGTAGTAAGAAAGACTGTGGATGTAATTGAACACGTGGGACTATTCAACATCATACTTAGACATAAATTAAAGTAAAGGAACAGCTTGTAGTAAGAACGACTGTGGATGTAATTGAACACGAGGGACTATTCAACATTATACTTAGACATAAATTAAAGTAAAGGAACAGCTTGTAGTAAGAAAGACTGTGGATGTAATTGAACATGAGGGACTATTCAACATTACACTTCGACATAAATTAAAGTAAAGGAACAGCTTGTAGTAAGAAAGACTGTGGATGTAATTGAACACGAGGGACTATTCAACATTACACTTAGACATAAATTAAAGTAAAGGAACAGCTTGTAGTAATAAAGACTGTGGATGTAATTGAACACGACGGACTATTCAACATTACACTTCGACATAAATTAAAGTAAAGGAACAGCTTGTAGTAAGAAAGACTGTGGATGTAAATGAACACGAGGGACTATTCAACATTACACTTAGACATAAATTAAAGTAAAGGAACAGCTTGTATTAAGAAAGGATATGGATGTAATTGAACACGAGGGACTATTCAACATTACACTTAGATATAAATTAAAGTAAATTTAAGTAACTGCTTGTAGTAAGAAAGGATGTGGATGTAATTGAACACGAGGGATTATTCAACATTACACTTAGACATAAATTAAAGTAAAGGAACGGCTTGTAGTAAGAAAGACTGTGGATGTAATTGAACATGAGGGACTATTCAACATTATACTTAGACATAAATTAAAGTAAAGGAACAGCTTGTAGTAAGAAAGACTGTGGATGTAATTGAACACGAGGGACTATTCAACATTACACTTAGACATAAATTAAAGTAAAGGAACAGCTTGTAGTAAGAAAGACTGTGGATGTAATTGAACATGAGGGACTATTCAACATTATACTTAGACATAAATTAAAGTAAAGGAACAGCTTGTAGTAAGAAAGGATATGGATGTAAATGAACATGAGGGACTATTCAGCATTATACTTAGACATTAATTAAAGTAAAGGAACAGCTTGTAGTAAGAAAGTCTGTGGATGTAATTGAACACTAGGGACTATTCAACATTACACTTAGACATAAATTAAAGTAAAGGAACAGCTTGTAGTAAGAAAGACTGTGGATGTAATTGAACACGAGTGACTATCCAACATTACACTTAGACATAAATTAAAGTAAAGGAACAGCTTGTAGTAAGAACGACTGTGGATGTAATTGAACACGAGGGACTATTTAACATTATACTTAGACATAAATTAAAGTAAAGGAACAGCTTGTAGTAAGAAAGATTGTGGATGTAATTGAACACGAGGGACTATTCAACATTACACTTAGACATAAATTAAAGTAAAGGAACAGCTTGTAGTAAGAAAGACTGTGGATGTAATTGAACATGAGGGACTATTCAACATTATACTTAGACATAAATTAAAGTAAAGGAACAGCTTGTAGTAAGAAAGACTGTGGATGTAATTGAACACGAGGGACTATTCAACATTATACTTAGACATAAATTAAAGTAAAGGAACAGCTTGTAGTAAGAAAGGCTGGATGTAATTGAACACGAGGGACTATTCAACACTACACTTAGACATAAATTAAAGTAAAGGAACAGCTGTAGTAAGAAAGGATATGGATGTAAATGAACATGAGGGACTATTCAGCATTATACTTAGACATTAATTAAAGTAAAGGAACAGCTTGTAGTAAGAAAGACTGTGGATGTAATTGAACACTAGGGACTATTCAACATTACACTTAGACATAAATTAAAGTAAAGGAACAGCTTGTAGTAAGAAAGACTGTGGATGTAATTGAACACGAGGGACTATTCAACATTATACTTAGACATAAATTAAAGTAAAGGAACAGCTTGTAGTAAGAAAGGCTGGATGTAATTGAACACGAGGGACTATTCAACATTACACTTAGACATAAATTAAAGTAAAGGAACAGCTTGTAGTAAGAAAGGATATGGATGTAAATGAACATGAGGGACTATTCAGCATTACACTTAGACATTAATTAAAGTAAAGAAACAGCTTGTAGTAAGAAAGACTGTGGATGTAATTGAACACGAGGGACTATTCAACATTATACTTAGACATAAATTAAAGTAAAGGAACAGCTTGTAGTAAGAAAGACTGTGGATGTAACTGAACACGAGTGACTATCCAACATTACACTTAGACATAAATTAAAGTAAAGGAACAGCTTGTAGTAAGAAAGACTGTGGATGTAATTGAACACGTGGGACTATTCAACATCATACTTAGACATAAATTAAAGTAAAGGAACAGCTTGTAGTAAGAACGACTGTGGATGTAATTGAACACGAGGGACTATTCAACATTATACTTAGACATAAATTAATGTAAAGGAACAGCTTGTAGTAAGAAAGACTGTGGATGTAATTGAACATGAGGGACTATTCAACATTACACTTCGACATAAATTAAAGTAAAGGAACAGCTTGTAGTAAGAAAGACTGTGGATGTAATTGAACACGAGGGACTATTCAACATTACACTTAGACATAAATTAAAGTAAAGGAACAGCTTGTAGTAATAAAGACTGTGGATGTAATTGAACACGACGGACTATTCAACATTACACTTCGACATAAATTAAAGTAAAGGAACAGCTTGTAGTAAGAAAGACTGTGGATGTAAATGAACACGAGGGACTATTCAACATTACACTTAGACATAAATTAAAGTAAAGGAACAGCTTGTATTAAGAAAGGATATGGATGTAATTGAACACGAGGGACTATTCAACATTACACTTAGATATAAATTAAAGTAAATTTAAGTAACTGCTTGTAGTAAGAAAGGATGTGGATGTAATTGAACACGAGGGATTATTCAACATTACACTTAGACATAAATTAAAGTAAAGGAACGGCTTGTAGTAAGAAAGACTGTGGATGTAATTGAACATGAGGGACTATTCAACATTATACTTAGACATAAATTAAAGTAAAGGAACAGCTTGTAGTAAGAAAGACTGTGGATGTAATTGAACACGAGGGACTATTCAACATTACACTTAGACATAAATTAAAGTAAAGGAACAGCTTGTAGTAAGAAAGACTGTGGATGTAATTGAACATGAGGGACTATTCAACATTATACTTAGACATAAATTAAAGTAAAGGAACAGCTTGTAGTAAGAAAGACTGTGGATGTAATTGAACACGAGGGACTATTCAACATTATACTTAGACATAAATTAAAGTAAAGGAACAGCTTGTAGTAAGAAAGGCTGGATGTAATTGAACACGAGGGACTATTCAACATTACACTTAGACATAAATTAAAGTAAAGGAACAGCTGTAGTAAGAAAGGATATGGATGTAAATGAACATGAGGGACTATTCAGCATTATACTTAGACATTAATTAAAGTAAAGGAACAGCTTGTAGTAAGAAAGTCTGTGGATGTAATTGAACACTAGGGACTATTCAACATTACACTTAGACATAAATTAAAGTAAAGGAACAGCTTGTAGTAAGAAAGACTGTGGATGTAATTGAACACGAGTGACTATCCAACATTACACTTAGACATAAATTAAAGTAAAGGAACAGCTTGTAGTAAGAACGACTGTGGATGTAATTGAACACGAGGGACTATTTAACATTATACTTAGACATAAATTAAAGTAAAGGAACAGCTTGTAGTAAGAAAGATTGTGGATGTAATTGAACACGAGGGACTATTCAACATTACACTTAGACATAAATTAAAGTAAAGGAACAGCTTGTAGTAAGAAAGACTGTGGATGTAATTGAACATGAGGGACTATTCAACATTATACTTAGACATAAATTAAAGTAAAGGAACAGCTTGTAGTAAGAAAGACTGTGGATGTAATTGAACACGAGGGACTATTCAACATTATACTTAGACATAAATTAAAGTAAAGGAACAGCTTGTAGTAAGAAAGGCTGGATGTAATTGAACACGAGGGACTATTCAACATTACACTTAGACATAAATTAAAGTAAAGGAACAGCTGTAGTAAGAAAGGATATGGATGTAAATGAACATGAGGGACTATTCAGCATTATACTTAGACATTAATTAAAGTAAAGGAACAGCTTGTAGTAAGAAAGACTGTGGATGTAATTGAACACTAGGGACTATTCAACATTACACTTAGACATAAATTAAAGTAAAGGAACAGCTTGTAGTAAGAAAGACTGTGGATGTAATTGAACACGAGGGACTATTCAACATTATACTTAGACATAAATTAAAGTAAAGGAACAGCTTGTAGTAAGAACGACTGTGGATGTAATTGAACACGAGGGACTATTTAACATTATACTTAGACATAAATTAAAGTAAAGGAACAACTTGTAGTAAGAAAGCATGTGGATGTAATTGAACACGAGGGACTATCCAACATTACACTTAGACATAAATTAAAGTAAAGGAACAGCTTGTAGTAATAAAGACTGTGAATGTAATTGAACACGAGGGACTATTCAACATTACACTTAGACATAAATTAAAGTAAAGGAACAGCTTGTAGTAAGAAAGGATATAGATGTAAATGAACATGAGGGACTATTCAACATTACACTTAGACATAAATTAAAGTAAAGGAACAGCTTGTAGTAAGAAAGACTGTGGATGTAATTGAACATGAGGGACTATTCAACATTATACTTAGACATAAATTAAAGTAAAGGAACAGCTTGTAGTAAGAAAGACTGTGGATGTAATTGAACACGAGGGACTATTCAACATTACACTTAGATATAAATTAAAGTAAAGGAACAGCTTGTAGTAAGAAAGACTGTGGATGTAATTGAACACGAGGGACTATTCAACATTACACTTGGACATAAATTAAAGTAAAGGAACAGATTGTAGTAAGAAAGAATGTGGATGTAATTGAACATGAGGGACTATTCAACATTACACTTAGACATAAATTAAAGTAAAGGAACAGTTTGTAGTAAGAAAGACTCTGGATGTAATTGAACATGAGGGACTATTCAACATTACACTTAGACATAAATTAAAGTAAAGGAACAGCTTGTAGTAAGAAAGACTGTGGATGTAATTGAACACGACGGACTATTCAACATTACACTTAGATATAAATTAAAGTAAAGGAACAGCTTGTAGTAAGAAAGACTGTGGATGTAATTGAACATGAGGGACTATTCAACATTACACTTAGACATAAATTAAAGTAAAGGAACAGCTTGTAGTAAGAAAGACTCTGGATGTAATTGAACATGAGGGACTATTCAACATTACACTTAGACATAAATTAAAGTAAAGGAACAGCTTGTAGTAAGAAAGACTGTGGATGTAATTGAACACGAGGGACTATTCAACATTACACTTAGACATAAATTAAAATAAAGGAACAGCTTGTAGTAATAAAGACTGTTGATGTAATTGAACACGAGGGACTATTC
This sequence comes from Bathymodiolus brooksi, assembly GCA_963680875.1. Taxonomy (NCBI): domain Eukaryota; kingdom Metazoa; phylum Mollusca; class Bivalvia; order Mytilida; family Modiolidae; genus Bathymodiolus; species Bathymodiolus brooksi. The sequence goes on along the minus strand of OY804584.1, from coordinate 8,027,926 downwards.
AACATTATACTTAGACATAAAATAAAGTAAAGGAACAGCTTGTAGTAAGAGAGGATATGGATGTAAATGAACATGAGGGACTATTCAAGATTGCACTTAGACATAAATTAAAGTAAAGGAACAGCTTGTAGTAAGAAAGACTGTGGATGTAATTGAACACGAGGGACTATTCAACATTACACTTAGACATAAATTAAAGTAAAGGAACAGCTTGTATTAAGAAAGGATATGGATGTAATTGAACACGAGGGACTATTCAACATTACACTTAGACATAAATTAAAGTAAAGGAACAGCTTGTAGTAAGAAAGACTGTGGATGTAAATGAACACGAGGGACTATTCAACATTACACTTAGACATAAATTAAAGTAAAGGAACAGCTTGTATTAAGAAAGGATATGGATGTAATTGAACACGAGGGACTATTCAACATTACACTTAGATATAAATTAAAGTAAATTTAAGTAACTGCTTGTAGTAAGAAAGGATGTGGATGTAATTGAACACGAGGGATTATTCAACATTACACTTAGACATAAATTAAAGTAAAGGAACGGCTTGTAGTAAGAAAGACTGTGGATGTAATTGAACATGAGGGACTATTCAACATTATACTTAGACATAAATTAAAGTAAAGGAACAGCTTTTAGTAAGAAAGACTGTGGATGTAATTGAACACGAGGGACTATTCAACATTACACTTAGACATAAATTAAAGTAAAGGAACAGCTTGTAGTAAGAAAGACTGTGGATGTAATTGAACATGAGGGACTATTCAACATTATACTTAGACATAAATTAAAGTAAAGGAACAGCTTGTAGTAAGAAAGACTGTGGATGTAATTGAACATGAGGGACTATTCAACATTATACTTAGACATAAATTAAAGTAAAGGAACAGCTTGTAGTAATAAAGACTGTGGATGTAATTTAACATGAGGGACTATTCAACATTATACTTAGACATAAATTAAAGTAAAGGAACAGCTTGTAGTAAGAAAGACTGTGGATGTAATTGAACACGAGGGACTATTCAACATTATACTTAGACATAAATTAAAGTAAAGGAACAGCTTGTAGTAAGAAAGACTGTGGATGTAATTGAACATGAGGGACTATTCAACATTACACTTAGACATAAATTAAAGTAAAGGAACAGCTTGTAGTAAGAAAGACTGTGGATGTAATTGAACACGAGGGACTATTCAACATTACACGTAGACATAAATTAAAGTAAAGGAACAGCTTGTAGTAAGAAAGACTGTGGATGTAATTGAACACGAGTGACTATCCAACATTATACTTAGACATAAATTAAAGTAAAGGAACAGCTTGTAGTAAGAAAGACTGTGGATGTAATTGAACACGAGGGACTATTCAACATTATTCTTAGACATAAATTAAAGTAAAGGAACAGCTTGTAGTAAGAACGACTGTGGATGTAATTGAACACGAGGGACTATTCAACATTATACTTAGACATAAATTAAAGTAAAGGAACAGCTTGTAGTAAGAAAGCATGTGGATGTAATTGAACACGTGGGACTATCCAACATTACACTTAGACATAAATGAAAGTAAAGGAACAGCTTGTAGTAAGAAAGACTGTGAATGTAATTGAACACGAGGGACTATTCAACATTACACTTAGACATAAATTAAAGTAAAGGAACAGCTTGTAGTAAGAAAGACTGTGGATGTAATTGAACACGAGGGACTATTCAACATTATACTTAGACATAAATTAAAGTAAAGGAACAGCTGTAGTAAGAAAGGATATGGATGTAAATGAACATGAGGGACTATTCAGCATTACACTTAGACATTAATTAAAGTAAAGGAACAGCTGTAGTAAGAAAGGATATGGATGTAAATGAACATGAGGGACTATTCAGCATTACACTTAGACATTAATTAAAGTAAAGGAACAGCTTGTAGTAAGAAAGACTGTGGATGTAATTGAACACGAGGGACTATTCAACATTATACTTAGACATAAATTAAAGTAAAGGAACAGCTTGTAGTAAGAGAGACTGTGGATGTAATTGAACACTAGGGACTATTCAACATTACACTTAGACATAAATTAAAGTAAAGGAACAGCTTGTAGTAAGAAAGACTGTGGATGTAATTGAACACGAGTGACTATCCAACATTACACTTAGACATAAATTAAAGTAAAGGAATAGCTTGTAGTAAGAAAGACTGTGGATGTAATTGAACACGAGGGACTATTCAACATTATACTTAGACATAAATTAAAGTAAAGGAACAGCTTGGAGTAAGAACGACTGTGGATGTAATTGAACACGAGGGACTATTTAACATTATACTTAGACATAAATTAAAGTAAAGGAACAGCTTGTAGTAAGAAAGCATGTGGATGTAATTGAACACGAGGGACTATCCAACATTACACTTAGACATACATTAAAGTAAAGGAACAGCTTGTAGTAAGAAAGACTCTGAATGTAATTGAACACGAGAGACTATTCAACATTACACTTAGACATAAATTAAAGTAAAGGAACAGCTTGTAGTAAGAAAGGATATGGATGTAAATGAACATGAGGGACTATTCAACATTACACTTAGACATAAATTAAAGTAAAGGAACAGCTTGTAGTAAGAAAGACTGTGGATGTAATTGAACATGAGGGACTATTCAACATTATACTTAGACATAAATTAAAGTAAAGGAACAGCTTGTAGTAAGAAAGACTGTGGATGTAATTGAACATGAGGGACTATTCAACATTACACTTAGACATATTAAATTAAAGTAAAGGAATAGCTTGTAGTAAGAAAGACTGTGGATGTAATTGAACACGAGGGACTATTCAACATTATACTTAGACATAAATTAAAGTAAAGGAACAGCTTGTAGAAAGAACGACTGTGGATGTAATTGAACACGAGGGACTATTTAACATTATACTTAGACATAAATTAAAGTAAAGGAACAGCTTGTAGTAAGAAAGCATGTGGATGTAATTGAACACGAGGGACTATCCAACATTACACTTAGACATAAATTAAAGTAAAGGAACAGCTTTTAGTAAGAAAGACTGTGAATGTAATTGAACACGAGGGACTATTCAACATTACACTTAGACATAAATTAAAGTAAAGGAACAGCTTGTAGTAAGAAAGGATATGGATGTAAATGAACATGAGGGACTATTCAACATTACACTTAGACATAAATTAAAGTAAAGGAACAGCTTGTAGTAAGAAAGACTGTGGATGTAATTGAACATGAGGGACTATTCAACATTATACTTAGACATAAATTAAAGTAAAGGAACAGCTTGTAGTAAGAAAGACTGTGGATGTAATTGAACATGAGGGACTATTCAACATTACACTTAGACATATTAAATTAAAGTAAAGGAACAGCTTGTAGTAAGAAAGACTGTGGATGTAATTGAACACGAGGGACTATTCAACATTACACTTAGATATAAATTAAAGTAAAGGAACAGCTTGTAGTAAGAAAGACTGTGGATGTAATTGAACACGAGGGACTATTCAACATTACACTTGGACATAAATTAAAGTAAAGGAACAGATTGTAGTAAGAAAGACTGTGGATGTAATTGAACATGAGGGACTATTCAACATTACACTTAGACATAAATTAAAGTAAAGGAACAGCTTGTAGTAAGAAAGACTCTGGATGTAATTGAACATGAGGGACTATTCAACATTACACTTAGACATAAATTAAAGTAAAGGAACAGCTTGTAGTAAGAAAGACTGTGGATGTAATTGAACACGACGGACTATTCAACATTACACTTAGATATAAATTAAAGTAAAGGAACAGCTTGTAGTAAGAAAGACTGTGGATGTAATTGAACATGAGGGACTATTCAACATTACACTTAGACATAAATTAAAGTAAAGGAACAGCTTGTAGTAAGAAAGACTGTGGATGTAATTGAACACGGGGGACTATTACACTTAGACATAAATTAAAGTAAAGGAACAGCTTGTAGTAATAAAGACTGTGGATGTAATTGAACACGAGGGACTATTCAACATTATACTTAGACATAAATTAAAGTAAAGGAACAGCTTGTAGTAAGAGAGGATATGGATGTAAATGAACATGAGGGACTATTCAAGATTACACTTAGACATAAATTAAAGTAAAGGAACAGCTTGTAGTAAGAAAGACTGTGGATGTAATTGAACACGAGGGACTATTCAACATTACACTTAGACATAAATTAAAGTAAAGGAACAGCTTGTATTAAGAAAGGATATGGATGTAATTGAACACGAGGGACTATTCAACATTACACTTAGACATAAATTAAAGTAAAGGAACAGCTTGTAGTAAGAAAGATTGTGGATGTAATTGAACACGAGGGACTATTCAACATTATACTTAGACATAAATTAAAGTAAATTTAAGGAACTGCTTGTAGTAAGAAAGGATGTGGATGTAATTGAACATGAGGGACTATTCAACATTACACTTAGACATAAATTAAAGTAAAGGAACAGCTTGTAGTAAGAAAGACTGTGGATGTAATTGAACACGAGTGACTATCCAACATTAAACTTAGACATAAATTAAAGTAAAGGAACAGCTTGTAGTAAGAAAGACTGTGGATGTAATTGAACACGTGGGACTATTCAACATTATACTTAGACATAAATTAAAGTAAAGGAACAGCTTGTAGTAAGAAAGACTGTGGATGTAATTGAACACGGGGGACTATTACACTTAGACATAAATTAAAGTAAAGGAACAGCTTGTAGTAATAAAGACTGTGGATGTAATTGAACACGAGGGACTATTCAACATTATACTTAGACATAAATTAAAGTAAAGGAACAGCTTGTAGTAAGAGAGGATATGGAAGTAAATGAACATGAGGGACTATTCAACATTACACTTAGACATAAATTAAAGTAAAGGAACAGCTTGTAGTAAGAAAGACTGTGGATGTAATTGAACACGAGGGACTATTCAACATTACACTTAGACATAAATTAAAGTAAAGGAACAGCTTGTATTAAGAAAGGATATGGATGTAATTGAACACGAGGGACTATTCAACATTACACTTAGACATAAATTAAAGTAAAGGAACAGCTTGTAGTAAGAAAGATTGTGGATGTAATTGAACACGAGGGACTATTCAACATTATATTTAGACATAAATTAAAGTAAATTTAAGGAACTGCTTGTAGTAAGAAAGGATGTGGATGTAATTGAACACGAGGGATTATTCAACATTACACTTAGACATAAATTAAAGTAAAGGAACAGCTTGTAGTAAGAAAGACTATGGATATAATTGAACACGAGGGACTATTCAACATTATACTTAGACATAAATTAAAGTAAAGGAACAGCTTGTAGTAAGAAAGACTGTGGATGTAATTGAACATGAGGGACTATTCAACATTACACTTGGACATAAATTAAAGTAAAGGAACAGCTTGTAGTAAGAGAGACTGTGGATGTAATTGAACACGAGGGACTATTCAACATTACACTTAGACATAAATTAAAGTAAAGGAACAGCTTGTAGTAAGAAAGACTGTGGATGTAATTGAACACGAGGGACTATCCAACATTACACGTAGACATAAATTAAAGTAAAGGAACAGCTTGTAGTAAGAAAGACTGTGGATGTAATTGAACACGTGGGACTATTCAACATTATACTTAGACATAAATTAAAGTAAAGGAACAGCTTGTAGTAAGAACGACTGTGGATGTAATTGAACACGAGGGACTATTCAACATTATACTTAGACATAAATTAAAGTAAAGGAACAGCTTGTAGTAAGAAAGACTGTGGATGTAATTGAACACGAGGGACTATTCAACATTACACTTAGACATAAATTAAAGTAAAGGAACAGCTTGTAGTAATAAAGACTGTGGATGTAATTGAACACGAGGGACTATTCAACATTACACTTAGACATAAATTAAAGTAAAGGAACAGCTTGTATTAAGAAAGGATATGGATGTAATTGAACACGAGGGACTATTCAACATTACACTTAGACATAAATTAAAGTAAAGGAACAGCTTGTAGTAAGAAAGATTGCGGATGTAATTGAACAAGAGGGACTATTCAACATTATACTTAGACATAAATTAAAGTAAATTTAAGGAACTTCTTGTAGTAAGAAAGGATGTGGATGTAATTGAACACGAGGGATTATTCAACATTACACTTAGACATAAATTAAAGTAAAGGAACAGCTTGTAGTAAGAAAGACTGTGGATGTAATTGAACATGAGGGACTATTCAACATTATACTTAGACATAAATTAAAGTAAAGGAACAGCTTGTAGTAAGAAAGACTGTGGATGTAATTGAACACGAGGGACTATTCAACATTACACGTAGACATAAATTAAAGTAAAGGAACAGCTTGTAGTAAGAAAGACTGTGGATGTAATTGAACATGAGGGACTATTCAACATTATACTTAGACATAGATTAAAGTAAAGGAACAGCTTGTAGTAAGAAAGACTGTGGATGTAATTGAACATGAGGGACTATTCAACATTATACTTAGACACAAATTAAAGTAAAGGAACTGCTTCTAGTAAGAAAGACTGTGGATGTAATTGAACACGAGGGACTATTCAACATTATACTTAGACATAAATTAAAGTAAAGGAACAGCTTGTAGTAAGAAAGACTGTGGATGTAATTGAACATGAGGGACTATTCAACATTACACTTAGACATAAATTAAAGTAAAGGAACAGCTTGTAGTAAGAAAGACTGTGGATGTAATTGAACACGAGGGACTATTCAACATTACACTTAGACATAAATTAAAGTAAAGGAACAGCTTGTAGTAAGAAAGACTGTGGATGTAATTGAACACGAGTGACTATCCAACATTACACTTAGACATAAATTAAAGTAAAGGAACAGCTTGTAGTAATAAAGACTGTGGATGTAATTGAACACGAGGGACTATTCAACATTATACTTAGACATAAATTAAAGTAAAGGAACAGCTTGTAGTAAGAACGACTGTGGATGTAATTGAACACGAGGGACTATTTAACATTATACTTAGACATAAATTAAAGTAAAGGAACAGCTTGTAGTAAGAAAGCATGTGGATGTAATTGAACATGAGGGACTATCCAACATTACACTTAGACATAAATTAAAGTAAAGGAACAGCTTGTAGTAAGAAAGACTGTGAATGTAATTGAACACGATTGACTATTCAACATTACACTTAGACATAAATTAAAGTAAAGGAACAGCTTGTAGTAAGAAAGGATATGGATGTAAATGAACATGAGGGACTATTCAACATTACACTTAGACATAAATTAAAGTAAAGGAACAGCTTGTAGTAAGAAAGACTGTGGATGTAATTGAACATGAGGGACTATTCAACATTACACTTAGACATAAATTAAAGTAAAGGAACAGCTTGTAGTAAGAAAGACTGTGGATGTAATTGAACACGAGGGACTATTCAACATTACACTTAGATATAAATTAAAGTAAAGGAACAGCTTGTAGTAAGAAAGACTGTGGATGTAATTGAACACGAGGGACTATTCAACATTACACTTGGACATACATTAAAGTAAAGGAACAGCTTGTAGTAAGAAAGACTGTGGATGTAATTGAACATGAGGGACTATTCAACATTACACTTAGACATAAATTAAAGTAAAGGAACAGCTTGTAGTAAGAAAGACTGTGGATGTAATTGAACACGAGGGACTATTCAACATTACACTTAGACATAAATTAAAGTAAAGGAACAGCTTGTAGAAAGAAAGACTGTGGATGTAATTGAACATCAGGGACTATTCATCATTATACTTAGACATAAATTAAAGTAAAGGAACAGCTTGTAGTAAGAAAGACTGTGGATGTAATTGAACATGAGGGACTATTCAACATTATACTTAGACATAAATTAAAGTAAAGGAACAGCTTGTAGTAAGAAAGACTGTGGATGTAATTGAACATGAGGGACTATTCAACATTATACTTAGACATAAATTAAAGTAAAGGAACAGCTTGTAGTAAGAAAGACTGTGGATGTAATTGAACACGAGGGACTATTCAACATTATACTTAGACATAAATTAAAGTAAAGGAACAGCTTGTAGTAATAAAGACTGTGGATGTAATTGAACATGAGGGACTATTCAACATTACACTTGGACATAAATTAAAGTAAAGGAACAGCTTGTAGTAAGAAAGACTGTGGATGTAATTGAACACGAGGGACTATTCAACATTACACTTAGACATAAATTAAAGTAAAGGAACAGCTTGTAGTAAGAAAGACTGTGGATGTAATTGAACACGAGTGACTATCCAACATTACACTTAGACATAAATTAAAGTAAAGGAACAGCTTGTAGTAAGAAAGACTGTGGATGTAATTGAACACGAGGGACTATTCAACATTATACTTAGACATAAATTAAAGTAAAGGAACAGCTTGTAGTAAGAACGACTGTGGATGTAATTGAACACGAGGGACTATTTAACATTATACTTAGACATAAATTAAAGTAAAGGAACAGCTTGTAGTAAGAAAGCATGTGGATGTAATTGAACATGAGGGACTATCCAACATTACACTTAGACATAAATTAAAGTAAAGGAACAGCTTGTAGTAAGAAAGACTGTGAATGTAATTGAACACGAGGGACTATTCAACATTACACTTAGACATAAATTAAAGTAAAGGAACAGCTTGTAGTAAGAAAGACTGTGGATGTAATTGAACATATGGGACTATTCAACATTATACTTAGACATAAATTAAAGTAAAGGAACAGCTTGTAGTAAGAAAGACTGTGGATGTAATTGAACGTGAGGGACTATTCAACATTACACTTAGACATAAATTAAAGTAAAGGAACAGCTTGTAGTAAGAAAGACTGTGGATGTAATTGAACACGAGGGACTATTCAACATTACACTTAGATATAAATTAAAGTAAAGGAACAGCTTGTAGTAAGAAAGACTGTGGATGTAATTGAACACGAGGGACTATTCAACATTACACTTGGACATAAATTAAAGTAAAGGAACAGCTTGTAGTAAGAAAGACTGTAGATGTAATTGAACATGAGGGACTATTCAACATTACACTTGGACATAAATTAAAGTAAAGGAACAGCTTGTAGTAAGAAAGACTGTGGATGTAATTGAACACGGGGGACTATTACACTTAGACATAAATTAAAGTAAAGGAACAGCTTGTAGTAATAACGACTGTGGATGTAATTGAACACGAGGGACTATTCAACATTATACTTAGACATAAATTAAAGTAAAGGAACAGCTTGTAGTAAGAGAGGATATGGATGTAAATGAACATGAGGGACTATTCAACATTACACTTAGACATAAATTAAATTAAAGGAACAGCTTGTAGTAAGAAAGACTGTGGATGTAATTGAACACGAGGGACTATTCAACATTACACTTAGACATAAATTAAAGTAAAGGAACAGCTTGTAGTAAGAAAGGATATGGATGTAATTGAACACGAGGGACTATTCAACATTACACTTAGACATACATTAAAGTAAAGGAACAGCTTGTAGTAAGAAAGATTGTGGATGTAATTGAACACGAGGGACTATTCAACATTATAGTTAGACATAAATTAAAGTAAATATAAGGAACTGCTTGTAGTAAGAAAGGATGTGGATGTAATTGAACACGAGGGATTATTCAACATTACACTTAGACATAAATTAAAGTAAAGGAACAGCTTGTAGTAAGAAAGACTGTGGATGTAATTGAACACGAGTGACTATCCAACATTACACTTAGACATAAATTAAAGTAAAGGAACAGCTTGTAGTAAGAAAGACTGTGGATGTAATTGAACACGAGGGACTATTCAACATTATTCCTAGACATAAATTAAAGTAAAGGAACAGCTTGTAGTAAGAACGACTGTGGATGTAATTGAACACGAGGGACTATTCAACATTATACTTAGACATAAATTAAAGTAAAGGAACAGCTTGTAGTAAGAAAGACTGTGGATGTAATTGAACACGAGGGACTATTCAACATTACACTTAGACATAAATTAAAGTAAAGGAACAGCTTGTAGAAAGAAAGACTGTGGATGTAATTGAACATCAGGGACTATTCATCATTATACTTAGACATAAATTAAAGTAAAGGAACAGCTTGTAGTAAGAAAGACTGTGGATGTAATTGAACATGAGGGACTATTCAACATTATACTTAGACATAAATTAAAGTAAAGGAACAGCTTGTAGTAAGAAAGACTGTGGATGTAATTGAACATGAGGGACTATTCAACATTATACTTAGACATAAATTAAAGTAAAGGAACAGCTTGTAGTAAGAAAGACTGTGGATGTAATTGAACACGAGGGACTATTCAACATTATACTTAGACATAAATTAAAGTAAAGGAACAGCTTGTAGTAATAAAGACTGTGGATGTAATTGAACATGAGGGACTATTCAACATTACACTTGGACATAAATTAAAGTAAAGGAACAGCTTGTAGTAAGAAAGACTGTGGATGTAATTGAACACGAGGGACTATTCAACATTACACTTAGACATAAATTAAAGTAAAGGAACAGCTTGTAGTAAGAAAGACTGTGGATGTAATTGAACACGAGTGACTATCCAACATTACACTTAGACATAAATTAAAGTAAAGGAACAGCTTGTAGTAAGAAAGACTGTGGATGTAATTGAACACGAGGGACTATTCAACATTATACTTAGACATAAATTAAAGTAAAGGAACAGCTTGTAGTAAGAACGACTGTGGATGTAATTGAACACGAGGGACTATTTAACATTATACTTAGACATAAATTAAAGTAAAGGAACAGCTTGTAGTAAGAAAGCATGTGGATGTAATTGAACATGAGGGACTATCCAACATTACACTTAGACATAAATTAAAGTAAAGGAACAGCTTGTAGTAAGAAAGACTGTGAATGTAATTGAACACGAGGGACTATTCAACATTACACTTAGACATAAATTAAAGTAAAGGAACAGCTTGTAGTAAGAAAGACTGTGGATGTAATTGAACATATGGGACTATTCAACATTATACTTAGACATAAATTAAAGTAAAGGAACAGCTTGTAGTAAGAAAGACTGTGGATGTAATTGAACGTGAGGGACTATTCAACATTACACTTAGACATAAATTAAAGTAAAGGAACAGCTTGTAGTAAGAAAGACTGTGGATGTAATTGAACACGAGGGACTATTCAACATTACACTTAGATATAAATTAAAGTAAAGGAACAGCTTGTAGTAAGAAAGACTGTGGATGTAATTGAACACGAGGGACTATTCAACATTACACTTGGACATAAATTAAAGTAAAGGAACAGCTTGTAGTAAGAAAGACTGTAGATGTAATTGAACATGAGGGACTATTCAACATTACACTTGGACATAAATTAAAGTAAAGGAACAGCTTGTAGTAAGAAAGACTGTGGATGTAATTGAACACGGGGGACTATTACACTTAGACATAAATTAAAGTAAAGGAACAGCTTGTAGTAATAACGACTGTGGATGTAATTGAACACGAGGGACTATTCAACATTATACTTAGACATAAATTAAAGTAAAGGAACAGCTTGTAGTAAGAGAGGATATGGATGTAAATGAACATGAGGGACTATTCAACATTACACTTAGACATAAATTAAATTAAAGGAACAGCTTGTAGTAAGAAAGACTGTGGATGTAATTGAACACGAGGGACTATTCAACATTACACTTAGACATAAATTAAAGTAAAGGAACAGCTTGTAGTAAGAAAGGATATGGATGTAATTGAACACGAGGGACTATTCAACATTACACTTAGACATACATTAAAGTAAAGGAACAGCTTGTAGTAAGAAAGATTGTGGATGTAATTGAACACGAGGGACTATTCAACATTATAGTTAGACATAAATTAAAGTAAATATAAGGAACTGCTTGTAGTAAGAAAGGATGTGGATGTAATTGAACACGAGGGATTATTCAACATTACACTTAGACATAAATTAAAGTAAAGGAACAGCTTGTAGTAAGAAAGACTGTGGATGTAATTGAACACGAGTGACTATCCAACATTACACTTAGACATAAATTAAAGTAAAGGAACAGCTTGTAGTAAGAAAGACTGTGGATGTAATTGAACACGAGGGACTATTCAACATTATTCCTAGACATAAATTAAAGTAAAGGAACAGCTTGTAGTAAGAACGACTGTGGATGTAATTGAACACGAGGGACTATTCAACATTATACTTAGACATAAATTAAAGTAAAGGAACAGCTTGTAGTAAGAAAGACTGTGGATGTAATTGAACACGAGGGACTATTCAACATTACACTTAGACATAAATTAAAGTAAAGGAACAGCTTGTAGTAAGAAAGACTGTGGATGTAATTGAACAACGGGGGACTATTCAACATTACACTTAGACATAAATTAAAGTAAAGGAACAGCTTGTAGTAAGAAAGATTGTGGATGTAATTGAACATGAGGGACTATTCAACATTATACTTAGACATAAATTAAAGTAAAGGAACAGCTTGTAGTAAGAAAGACTGTGGATGTAATTGAACATGAGGGACTATTCAACATTACACTTAGACATAAATTAAAGTAAAGGAACAGCTTGTAGTAAGAGAGACTGTGGATGTAATTGAACATATGGGACTATTCAACATTATACTTAGACATAAATTAAAGTAAAGGAACAGCTTGTAGTAAGAAAGACTGTGGATGTAATTGAACGTGAGGGACTATTCAACATTACACTTAGACATAAATTAAAGTAAAGGAACAGCTTGTAGTAAGAAAGACTGTGGATGTAATTGAACACGAGGGACTATTCAACATTACACTTAGATATAAATTAAAGTAAAGGAACAGCTTGTAGTAAGAAAGACTGTGGATGTAATTGAACACGAGGGACTATTCAACATTACACTTGGACATAAATTAAAGTAAAGGAACAGCTTGTAGTAAGAAAGACTGTAGATGTAATTGAACATGAGGGACTATTCAACATTACACTTGGACATAAATTAAAGTAAAGGAACAGCTTGTAGTAAGAAAGACTGTGGATGTAATTGAACACGGGGGACTATTACACTTAGACATAAATTAAAGTAAAGGAACAGCTTGTAGTAATAACGACTGTGGATGTAATTGAACACGAGGGACTATTCAACATTATACTTAGACATAAATTAAAGTAAAGGAACAGCTTGTAGTAAGAGAGGATATGGATGTAAATGAACATGAGGGACTATTCAACATTACACTTAGACATAAATTAAATTAAAGGAACAGCTTGTAGTAAGAAAGACTGTGGATGTAATTGAACACGAGGGACTATTCAACATTACACTTAGACATAAATTAAAGTAAAGGAACAGCTTGTAGTAAGAAAGGATATGGATGTAATTGAACACGAGGGACTATTCAACATTACACTTAGACATACATTAAAGTAAAGGAACAGCTTGTAGTAAGAAAGATTGTGGATGTAATTGAACACGAGGGACTATTCAACATTATAGTTAGACATAAATTAAAGTAAATATAAGGAACTGCTTGTAGTAAGAAAGGATGTGGATGTAATTGAACACGAGGGATTATTCAACATTACACTTAGACATAAATTAAAGTAAAGGAACAGCTTGTAGTAAGAAAGACTGTGGATGTAATTGAACACGAGTGACTATCCAACATTACACTTAGACATAAATTAAAGTAAAGGAACAGCTTGTAGTAAGAAAGACTGTGGATGTAATTGAACACGAGGGACTATTCAACATTATTCCTAGACATAAATTAAAGTAAAGGAACAGCTTGTAGTAAGAACGACTGTGGATGTAATTGAACACGAGGGACTATTCAACATTATACTTAGACATAAATTAAAGTAAAGGAACAGCTTGTAGTAAGAAAGACTGTGGATGTAATTGAACACGAGGGACTATTCAACATTACACTTAGACATAAATTAAAGTAAAGGAACAGCTTGTAGTAAGAAAGACTGTGGATGTAATTGAACAACGGGGGACTATTCAACATTACACTTAGACATAAATTAAAGTAAAGGAACAGCTTGTAGTAAGAAAGATTGTGGATGTAATTGAACATGAGGGACTATTCAACATTATACTTAGACATAAATTAAAGTAAAGGAACAGCTTGTAGTAAGAAAGACTGTGGATGTAATTGAACATGAGGGACTATTCAACATTATACTTAGACATAAATTAAAGTAAAGGAACAGCTTGTAGTAAGAAAGACTGTGGATGTAATTGAACACGAGGGACTATTCAACATTATACTTAGACATAAATTAAAGTAAAGGAACAGCTTGTAGTAATAAAGACTGTGGATGTAATTGAACATGAGGGACTATTCAACATTACACTTGGACATAAATTAAAGTAAAGGAACAGCTTGTAGTAAGAAAGACTGTGGATGTAATTGAACACGAGGGACTATTCAACATTACACTTAGACATAAATTAAAGTAAAGGAACAGCTTGTAGTAAGAAAGACTGTGGATGTAATTGAACACGAGTGACTATCCAACATTACACTTAGACATAAATTAAAGTAAAGGAACAGCTTGTAGTAAGAAAGACTGTGGATGTAATTGAACACGAGGGACTATTCAACATTATACTTAGACATAAATTAAAGTAAAGGAACAGCTTGTAGTAAGAACGACTGTGGATGTAATTGAACACGAGGGACTATTTAACATTATACTTAGACATAAATTAAAGTAAAGGAACAGCTTGTAGTAAGAAAGCATGTGGATGTAATTGAACATGAGGGACTATCCAACATTACACTTAGACATAAATTAAAGTAAAGGAACAGCTTGTAGTAAGAAAGACTGTGAATGTAATTGAACACGAGGGACTATTCAACATTACACTTAGACATAAATTAAAGTAAAGGAACAGCTTGTAGTAAGAAAGACTGTGGATGTAATTGAACATATGGGACTATTCAACATTATACTTAGACATAAATTAAAGTAAAGGAACAGCTTGTAGTAAGAAAGACTGTGGATGTAATTGAACGTGAGGGACTATTCAACATTACACTTAGACATAAATTAAAGTAAAGGAACAGCTTGTAGTAAGAAAGACTGTGGATGTAATTGAACACGAGGGACTATTCAACATTACACTTAGATATAAATTAAAGTAAAGGAACAGCTTGTAGTAAGAAAGACTGTGGATGTAATTGAACACGAGGGACTATTCAACATTACACTTGGACATAAATTAAAGTAAAGGAACAGCTTGTAGTAAGAAAGACTGTAGATGTAATTGAACATGAGGGACTATTCAACATTACACTTGGACATAAATTAAAGTAAAGGAACAGCTTGTAGTAAGAAAGACTGTGGATGTAATTGAACACGGGGGACTATTACACTTAGACATAAATTAAAGTAAAGGAACAGCTTGTAGTAATAACGACTGTGGATGTAATTGAACACGAGGGACTATTCAACATTATACTTAGACATAAATTAAAGTAAAGGAACAGCTTGTAGTAAGAGAGGATATGGATGTAAATGAACATGAGGGACTATTCAACATTACACTTAGACATAAATTAAATTAAAGGAACAGCTTGTAGTAAGAAAGACTGTGGATGTAATTGAACACGAGGGACTATTCAACATTACACTTAGACATAAATTAAAGTAAAGGAACAGCTTGTAGTAAGAAAGGATATGGATGTAATTGAACACGAGGGACTATTCAACATTACACTTAGACATACATTAAAGTAAAGGAACAGCTTGTAGTAAGAAAGATTGTGGATGTAATTGAACACGAGGGACTATTCAACATTATAGTTAGACATAAATTAAAGTAAATATAAGGAACTGCTTGTAGTAAGAAAGGATGTGGATGTAATTGAACACGAGGGATTATTCAACATTACACTTAGACATAAATTAAAGTAAAGGAACAGCTTGTAGTAAGAAAGACTGTGGATGTAATTGAACACGAGTGACTATCCAACATTACACTTAGACATAAATTAAAGTAAAGGAACAGCTTGTAGTAAGAAAGACTGTGGATGTAATTGAACACGAGGGACTATTCAACATTATTCCTAGACATAAATTAAAGTAAAGGAACAGCTTGTAGTAAGAACGACTGTGGATGTAATTGAACACGAGGGACTATTCAACATTATACTTAGACATAAATTAAAGTAAAGGAACAGCTTGTAGTAAGAAAGACTGTGGATGTAATTGAACACGAGGGACTATTCAACATTACACTTAGACATAAATTAAAGTAAAGGAACAGCTTGTAGAAAGAAAGACTGTGGATGTAATTGAACATCAGGGACTATTCATCATTATACTTAGACATAAATTAAAGTAAAGGAACAGCTTGTAGTAAGAAAGACTGTGGATGTAATTGAACATGAGGGACTATTCAACATTATACTTAGACATAAATTAAAGTAAAGGAACAGCTTGTAGTAAGAAAGACTGTGGATGTAATTGAACATGAGGGACTATTCAACATTATACTTAGACATAAATTAAAGTAAAGGAACAGCTTGTAGTAAGAAAGACTGTGGATGTAATTGAACACGAGGGACTATTCAACATTATACTTAGACATAAATTAAAGTAAAGGAACAGCTTGTAGTAATAAAGACTGTGGATGTAATTGAACATGAGGGACTATTCAACATTACACTTGGACATAAATTAAAGTAAAGGAACAGCTTGTAGTAAGAAAGACTGTGGATGTAATTGAACACGAGGGACTATTCAACATTACACTTAGACATAAATTAAAGTAAAGGAACAGCTTGTAGTAAGAAAGACTGTGGATGTAATTGAACACGAGTGACTATCCAACATTACACTTAGACATAAATTAAAGTAAAGGAACAGCTTGTAGTAAGAAAGACTGTGGATGTAATTGAACACGAGGGACTATTCAACATTATACTTAGACATAAATTAAAGTAAAGGAACAGCTTGTAGTAAGAACGACTGTGGATGTAATTGAACACGAGGGACTATTTAACATTATACTTAGACATAAATTAAAGTAAAGGAACAGCTTGTAGTAAGAAAGCATGTGGATGTAATTGAACATGAGGGACTATCCAACATTACACTTAGACATAAATTAAAGTAAAGGAACAGCTTGTAGTAAGAAAGACTGTGAATGTAATTGAACACGAGGGACTATTCAACATTACACTTAGACATAAATTAAAGTAAAGGAACAGCTTGTAGTAAGAAAGACTGTGGATGTAATTGAACATATGGGACTATTCAACATTATACTTAGACATAAATTAAAGTAAAGGAACAGCTTGTAGTAAGAAAGACTGTGGATGTAATTGAACGTGAGGGACTATTCAACATTACACTTAGACATAAATTAAAGTAAAGGAACAGCTTGTAGTAAGAAAGACTGTGGATGTAATTGAACACGAGGGACTATTCAACATTACACTTAGATATAAATTAAAGTAAAGGAACAGCTTGTAGTAAGAAAGACTGTGGATGTAATTGAACACGAGGGACTATTCAACATTACACTTGGACATAAATTAAAGTAAAGGAACAGCTTGTAGTAAGAAAGACTGTAGATGTAATTGAACATGAGGGACTATTCAACATTACACTTGGACATAAATTAAAGTAAAGGAACAGCTTGTAGTAAGAAAGACTGTGGATGTAATTGAACACGGGGGACTATTACACTTAGACATAAATTAAAGTAAAGGAACAGCTTGTAGTAATAACGACTGTGGATGTAATTGAACACGAGGGACTATTCAACATTATACTTAGACATAAATTAAAGTAAAGGAACAGCTTGTAGTAAGAGAGGATATGGATGTAAATGAACATGAGGGACTATTCAACATTACACTTAGACATAAATTAAATTAAAGGAACAGCTTGTAGTAAGAAAGACTGTGGATGTAATTGAACACGAGGGACTATTCAACATTACACTTAGACATAAATTAAAGTAAAGGAACAGCTTGTAGTAAGAAAGGATATGGATGTAATTGAACACGAGGGACTATTCAACATTACACTTAGACATACATTAAAGTAAAGGAACAGCTTGTAGTAAGAAAGATTGTGGATGTAATTGAACACGAGGGACTATTCAACATTATAGTTAGACATAAATTAAAGTAAATATAAGGAACTGCTTGTAGTAAGAAAGGATGTGGATGTAATTGAACACGAGGGATTATTCAACATTACACTTAGACATAAATTAAAGTAAAGGAACAGCTTGTAGTAAGAAAGACTGTGGATGTAATTGAACACGAGTGACTATCCAACATTACACTTAGACATAAATTAAAGTAAAGGAACAGCTTGTAGTAAGAAAGACTGTGGATGTAATTGAACACGAGGGACTATTCAACATTATTCCTAGACATAAATTAAAGTAAAGGAACAGCTTGTAGTAAGAACGACTGTGGATGTAATTGAACACGAGGGACTATTCAACATTATACTTAGACATAAATTAAAGTAAAGGAACAGCTTGTAGTAAGAAAGACTGTGGATGTAATTGAACACGAGGGACTATTCAACATTACACTTAGACATAAATTAAAGTAAAGGAACAGCTTGTAGTAAGAAAGACTGTGGATGTAATTGAACAACGGGGGACTATTCAACATTACACTTAGACATAAATTAAAGTAAAGGAACAGCTTGTAGTAAGAAAGATTGTGGATGTAATTGAACATGAGGGACTATTCAACATTATACTTAGACATAAATTAAAGTAAAGGAACAGCTTGTAGTAAGAAAGACTGTGGATGTAATTGAACATGAGGGACTATTCAACATTACACTTAGACATAAATTAAAGTAAAGGAACAGCTTGTAGTAAGAGAGACTGTGGATGTAATTGAACACGAGGGACTATTCAACATTACACTTAGACATAAATTAAAGTAAAGGAACAGCTTGTAGTAAGAAAGGATGTGGATGTAATTGAACACGAGGGACTATCCAACATTACACGTAGACATAAATTAAAGTAAAGGAACAGCTTGTAGTAAGAAAGACTGTGGATGTAATTGAACACGAGGGACTATTCAACATTATACTTAGACATAAATTAAAGTAAAGGAACAGCTTGTATTAAGAAAGGATATGGATGTAATTGAACATGAGGGATTATTCAACATTACACTTAGACATAAATTAAAGTTAAGGAACAGCTTGTAGTAAGAAAGACTGTGGATGTAATTGAACATGAGGGACTATTCAACATTACACTTAGACATAAATTAAAGTAAAGGAATAGCTTGTAGTAAGAAAGACTGTGGATGTAATTGAACATCAGGGACTATTTAACATTATACTTAGACATAAATTAAAGTAAAGGAACAGCTTGTAGTAAGAAAGACTGTGGATGTAATTGAACATGAGGGACTATTCAACATTATACTTAGACATAAATTAAAGTAAAGGAACAGCTTGTAGTAAGAAAGACTGTGGATGTAATTGAACATGAGGGACTATTCAACATTACACTTAGACATAAATTAAAGTAAAGGAACAGCTTGTAGTAAGAGAGATTGTGGATGTAATTGAACACGAGGGACTATTCAACATTACACTTAGACATAAATTAAAGTAAAGGAACAGCTTGTAGTAAGAAAGGAAGTGGATGTAATTGAACACGAGGGACTATCCAACATTACACGTAGACATAAATTAAAGTAAAGGAACAGCTTGTAGTAAGAAAGACTGTGGATGTAATTGAACACGTGGGACTATTCAACATTATACTTAGACATAAATTAAAGTAAAGGAACAGCTTGTAGTAAGAACGACTGTGGATGTAATTGAACACGAGGGACTATTCAACATTATACTTAGACATAAATTAAAGTAAAGGAACAGCTTGTATTAAGAAAGGATATGGATGTAATTGAACATGAGGGATTATTCAACATTACACTTAGACATAAATTAAAGTTAAGGAACAGCTTGTAGTAAGAAAGACTGTGGATGTAATTGAACATGAGGGACTATTCAACATTACACTTAGACATAAATTAAAGTAAAGGAACAGCTTGTAGTAAGAAAGACTGTGGATGTAATTGAACATCAGGGACTATTTAACATTATACTTAGACATAAATTAAAGTAAAGGAACAGCTTGTAGTAAGAAAGACTGTGGATGTAATTGAACATGAGGGACTATTCAACATTATACTTAGACATAAATTAAAGTAAAGGAACAGCTTGTAGTAAGAAAGACTGTGGATGTAATTGAACATGAGGGACTATTCAACATTATACTTAGACATAAATTAAAGTAAAGGAACTGCTTGTAGTAAGAAAGACTGTGGATGTAATTGAACACGAGGGACTCTTCAACATTATACTTAGACATAAATTAAAGTAAAGGAACAGCTTGTAGTAATACAGACTGTGGATGTAATTGAACATGAGGGACTATTCAACATTACACTTAGACATAAATTAAAGTAAAGGAACAGCTTGTA
This sequence comes from Bathymodiolus brooksi, assembly GCA_963680875.1. NCBI lineage: Eukaryota > Metazoa > Mollusca > Bivalvia > Mytilida > Modiolidae > Bathymodiolus > Bathymodiolus brooksi. Next base: position 8,007,325 of record OY804584.1, on the reverse strand, counting down.
GTAAGAAAGACTGTGGATGTAATTGAACACGAGGGACTATTCAACATTACACTTAGACATAAATTAAAGTAAAGGAACAGCTTGTAGTAAGAAAGACTGTGGATGTAATTGAACACGAGTGACTATCCAACATTACACTTAGACATAAATTAAAGTAAAGGAACAGCTTGTAGTAAGAAAGACTGTGGATGTAATTGAACACGAGGGACTATTCAACATTATACTTAGACATAAATTAAAGTAAAGGAACAGCTTGTAGTAAGAACGACTGTGGATGTAATTGAACACGAGGGACTATTTAACATTATACTTAGACATAAATTAAAGTAAAGGAACAGCTTGTAGTAAGAAAGCATGTGGATGTAATTGAACATGAGGGACTATCCAACATTACACTTAGACATAAATTAAAGTAAAGGAACAGCTTGTAGTAAGAAAGACTGTGAATGTAATTGAACACGAGGGACTATTCAACATTACACTTAGACATAAATTAAAGTAAAGGAACAGCTTGTAGTAAGAAAGACTGTGGATGTAATTGAACATGAGGGACTATTCAACATTACACTTAGACATAAATTAAAGTAAAGGAACAGCTTGTAGTAAGAAAGACTGTGGATGTAATTGAACACGAGGGACTATTCAACATTACACTTAGATATAAATTAAAGTAAAGGAACAGCTTGTAGTAAGAAAGACTGTGGATGTAATTGAACACGAGGGACTATTCAACATTACACTTGGACATAAATTAAAGTAAAGGAACAGCTTGTAGTAAGAAAGACTGTGGATGTAATTGAACATGAGGGACTATTCAACATTACACTTAGACATAAATTAAAGTAAAGGAACAGCTTGTAGTAAGAAAGACTGTGGATGTAATTGAACACGAGGGACTATTCAAAATTACACTTAGACATAAATTAAAGTAAAGGAACAGCTTGTAGTAAGAAAGACTGTGGATGTAATTGAACATGAGGGACTATTCAACATTATTCTTAGACATAAATTAAAGTAAAGGAATAGCTTGTAGTAAGAAAGACTGTGGATGTAATTGAACATGAGGGACTATTCAACATTATACTTAGACATAAATTAAAGTAAAGGAACAGCTTGTAGTAAGAAAGACTGTGGATGTAATTGAACATGAGGGACTATTCAACATTATACTTAGACATAAATTAAAGTAAAGGAACAGCTTGTAGTAAGAAAGACTGTGGATGTAATTGAACACGATGGACTATTCAACATTATACTTATACATAAATTAAAGTAAAGGAACAGCTTGTAGTAAGAAAGACTGTGGATGTAATTGAACATGAGGGACCATTCAACATTACACTTAGACATAAATTAAAGTAAAGGAACAGCTTGTAGTAAGAAAGACTGTGGATGTAATTGAACACGAGGGACTATTCAACATTACACTTAGACATAAATTAAAGTAAAGGAACAGCTTGTAGTAAGAAAGACTGTGGATGTAATTGAACACGAGTGACTATCCAACATTACACTTAGACATAAATTAAAGTAAAGGAACAGCTTGTAGTAAGAAAGAATGTGGATGTAATTGAACACGAGGGACTATTCAACATTATACTTAGACATAAATTAAAGTAAAGGAACAGCTTGTAGTAAGAACGACTGTGGATGTAATTGAACACGAGGGACTATTTAACATTATACTTAGACATAAATTAAAGTAAAGGAACAGCTTGTAGTAAGAAAGACTGTGAATGTAATTGAACACGAGGGACTATTCAACATTACACTTAGACATAAATTAAAGTAAAGGAACAGCTTGTAGTAAGAAAGACTGTGGATGTAATTGAACATAAGGGACTATTCAACATTATACTTAGACATAAATTAAAGTAAAGGAACAGCTTGTAGTAAGAAAGACTGTGGATGTAATTGAACATGAGGGACTATTCAACATTACACATAGACATAAATTAAAGTAAAGGAACAGCTTGTAGTAAGAAAGACTGTGGATGTAATTGAACACGAGGGACTATTCAACATTACACTTAGATATAAATTAAAGTAAAGGAACAGCTTGTAGTAAGAAAGACTGTGGATGTAATTGAACACGAGGGACTATTCAACATTACACTTGGACATAAATTAAAGTAAAGGAAGAGCTTGTAGTAAGAAAGACTGTGGATGTAATTGAACATGAGGGACTATTCAACATTACACTTAGACATAAATTAAAGTAAAGGAACAGCTTGTAGTAAGAAAGACTCTGGATGTAATTGAACATGAGGGACTATTCAACATTACACTTAGACATAAATTAAAGTAAAGGAACAGCTTGTAGTAAGAAAGACTGTGGATGTAATTGAACACGAGGGACTATTCAACATTACACTTAGATATAAATTAAAGTAAAGGAACAGCTTGTAGTAAGAAAGACTGTGGATGTAATTGAACACGAGGGACTATTCAACATTACACTTGGACATAAATTAAAGTAAAGGAACAGCTTGTAGTAAGAAAGACTGTGGATGTAATTGAATACGGGGGACTATTACACTTAGACATAAATTAAAGTAAAGGAACAGCTTGTAGTAATAAAGACTGTGGATGTAATTGAACACGAGGGACTATTCAACATTATACTTAGACATAAATTAAAGTAAAGGAACAGCTTGTAGTAAGAGAGGATATGGATGTAAATGAACATGAGGTACTATTCAACATTACACTTAGACATAAATTAAATTAAACGAACAGCTTGTAGTAAGAAAGACTGTGGATGTAATTGAACACGAGGGACTATTCAACATTACACTTAGACATAAATTAAAGTAAAGGAACAGCTTGTAGTAAGAAAGACTGTGGATGTAATTGAACATGAGGGACTATTCAACATTACACTTGGACATAAATTAAAGTAAAGGAACAGCTTGTAGTAAGAGAGACTGTGGATGTAATTGAACACGAGGGACTATTCAACATTACACTTAGACATAAATTAAAGTAAAGGAACAGCTTGTAGTAAGAAAGACTGTGGATGTAATTGAACACGAGTGACTATCCAACATTACACTTAGACATAAATTAAAGTAAAGGAACAGCTTGTAGTAAGAACGACTGTGGATGTAATTGAACACGAGGGACTATTTAACATTATACTTAGACATAAATTAAAGTAAAGGAACAGCTTGTAGTAAGAAAGACTGTGAATGTAATTGAACACGAGGGACTATTCAACATTACACTTAGACATAAATTAAAGTAAAGGAACAGCTTGTAGTAAGAAAGACTGTGGATGTAATTGAACATAAGGGACTATTCAACATTATACTTAGACATAAATTAAAGTAAAGGAACAGCTTGTAGTAAGAAAGACTGTGGATGTAATTGAACATGAGGGACTATTCAACATTACACATAGACATAAATTAAAGTAAAGGAACAGCTTGTAGTAAGAAAGACTGTGGATGTAATTGAACACGAGGGACTATTCAACATTACACTTAGATATAAATTAAAGTAAAGGAACAGCTTGTAGTAAGAAAGACTGTGGATGTAATTGAACACGAGGGACTATTCAACATTACACTTGGACATAAATTAAAGTAAAGGAAGAGCTTGTAGTAAGAAAGACTGTGGATGTAATTGAACATGAGGGACTATTCAACATTACACTTAGACATAAATTAAAGTAAAGGAACAGCTTGTAGTAAGAAAGACTCTGGATGTAATTGAACATGAGGGACTATTCAACATTACACTTAGACATAAATTAAAGTAAAGGAACAGCTTGTAGTAAGAAAGACTGTGGATGTAATTGAACACGAGGGACTATTCAACATTACACTTAGATATAAATTAAAGTAAAGGAACAGCTTGTAGTAAGAAAGACTGTGAATGTAATTGAACACGAGGGACTATTCAACATTACACTTGGACATAAATTAAAGTAAAGGAACAGCTTGTAGTAAGAAAGACTGTGGATGTAATTGAACACGGGGGACTATTACACTTAGACATAAATTAAAGTAAAGGAACAGCTTGTAGTAATAAAGACTGTGGATGTAATTGAACACGAGGGACTATTCAACATTATACTTAGACATAAATTAAAGTAAAGGAACAGCTTGTAGTAAGAGAGGATATGGATGTAAATGAACATGAGGGACTATTCAACATTACACTTAGACATAAATTAAATTAAAGGAACAGCTTGTAGTAAGAAAGACTGTGGATGTAATTGAACACGAGGGACTATTCAACATTACACTTAGACATAAATTAAAGTAAAGGAACAGCTTGTAGTAAGAAAGGATATGGATGTAATTGAACACGAGGGACTATTCAACATTACACTTAGACATACATTAAAGTAAAGGAACAGCTTGTAGTAAGAAAGATTGTGGATGTAATTGAACACGAGGGACTATTCAACATTATAGTTAGACATAAATTAAAGTAAATATAAGGAACTGCTTGTAGTAAGAAAGGATGTGGATGTAATTGAACACGAGGGATTATTCAACATTACACTTAGACATAAATTAAAGTAAAGGAACAGCTTGTAGTAAGAAAGACTATGGATATAATTGAACACGAGGGACTATTCAACATTATACTTAGACATAAATTAAAGTAAAGGAACAGCTTGTAGTAAGAAAGACTGTGGATGTAATTGAACATGAGGGACTATTCAACATTACACTTGGACATAAATTAAAGTAAAGGAACAGCTTGTAGTAAGAGAGACTGTGGATGTAATTGAACACGAGGGACTATTCAACATTACACTTAGACATAAATTAAAGTAAAGGAACAGCTTGTAGTAAGAAAGACTGTGGATGTAATTGAACACGAGTGACTATCCAACATTACACTTAGACATAAATTAAAGTAAAGGAACAGCTTGTAGTAAGAAAGACTGTGGATGTAATTGAACACGAGGGACTATTCAACATTATTCTTAGACATAAATTAAAGTAAAGGAACAGCTTGTAGTAAGAACGACTGTGGATGTAATTGAACACGAGGGACTATTAAACATTATTCTTAGACATAAATTAAAGTAAAGGAACAGCTTGTAGTAAGAAAGACTGTGGATGTAATTGAACACGAGGGACTATTCAACATTACACTTAGACATAAATTAAAGTAAAGGAACAGCTTGTAGTAAGAAAGACTGTGGATGTAATTGAACAACGGGGGACTATTCAACATTACACTTAGACATAAATTAAAGTAAAGGAACAGCTTGTAGTAATAAAGACTGTGGATGTAATTGAACACGAGGGACTATTCAACATTACACTTAGACATAAATTAAAGTAAAGGAACAGCTTGTATTAAGAAAGGATATGGATGTAATTGAACACGAGGGACTATTCAACATTATTCTTAGACATAAATTAAAGTAAAGGAACAGCTTGTAGTAAGAACGACTGTGGATGTAATTGAACACGAGGGACTATTAAACATTATACTTAGACATAAATTAAAGTAAAGGAACAGCTTGTAGTAAGAAAGACTGTGGATGTAATTGAACAACGGGGGACTATTCAACATTACACTTAGACATAAATTAAAGTAAAGGAACAGCTTGTAGTAATAAAGACTGTGGATGTAATTGAACACGAGGGACTATTCAACATTACACTTAGACATAAATTAAAGTAAAGGAACAGCTTGTATTAAGAAAGGATATGGATGTAATTGAACACGAGGGACTATTCAACATTACACTTAGACATAAATTAATGTAAAGGAACAGCTTGTAGTAAGAAAGATTGCGGATGTAATTGAACACGAGGGACTATTCAACATTATACTTAGACATAAATTAAAGTAAATTTAAGGAACTTCTTGTAATAAGAAAGGATGTGGATGTAATTGAACACGAGGGATTATTCAACATTACACTTAGACATAAATTAAAGTAAAGGAACAGCTTGTAGTAAGAAAGACTGTGGATGTAATTGAACATGACGGACTATTCAACATTATACTTAGACATAAATTAAAGTAAAGGAACAGCTTGTAGTAAGAAAGACTGTGGATGTAATTGAACATGAGGGACTATTCAACATTATACTTAGACATAAATTAAAGTAAAGGAACAGCTTGTAGTAAGAAAGACTGTGGATGTAATTGAACATGAGGGACTATTCAACATTATGCTTAGACACAAATTAAAGTAAAGGAACAGCTTGTAGTAAGAAAGACTGTGGATGTAATTGAACACGAGGGACTATTCAACATTACACTTGGACATAAATTAAAGTAAAGGAACAGCTTGTAGTAAGAAAGACTGTGGATGTAATTGAACATGAGGGACTATTCAACATTATACTTAGACATAAATTAAAGTAAAGGAACAGCTTGTAGTAAGAAAGACTGTGGATGTAATTGAACACGAGGGACTATTCAACATTACACTTAGACATAAATTAAAGTAAAGGAACAGCTTGTAGTAAGAAAGACTGTGGATGTAATTGAACATGAGGGACTATTCAACATTATTCTTAGACATAAATTAAAGTAAAGGAACAGCTTGTAGTAAGAAAGACTGTGGATGTAATTGAACATGAGGGACTATTCAACATTATACTTAGACATAAATTAAAGTAAAGGAACAGCTTGTAGTAAGAAAGACTGTGGATGTAATTGAACATGAGGGACCATTCAACATTACACTTAGACATAAATTAAAGTAAAGGAACAGCTTGTAGTAAGAAAGACTGTGGATGTAATTGAACACGAGGGACTATTCAACATAACACTTAGACATAAATTAAAGTAAAGGAACAGCTTGTAGTAAGAAAGACTGTGGATGTAATTGAACACGAGTGACTATCCAACATTACACTTAGACATAAATTAAAGTAAAGGAACAGCTTGTAGTAAGAAAGACTGTGGATGTAATTGAACACGAGGGACTATTCAACATTATACTTAGACATAAATTAAAGTAAAGGAACAGCTTGTAGTAAGAACGACTGTGGATGTAATTGAACACGAGGGACTATTTAACATTATACTTAGACATAAATTAAAGTAAAGGAACAGCTTGTAGTAAGAAAGACTGTGAATGTAATTGAACACGAGGGACTATTCAACATTACACTTAGACATAAATTAAAGTAAAGGAACAGCTTGTAGTAAGAAAGACTGTGGATGTAATTGAACATAAGGGACTATTCAACATTATACTTAGACATAAATTAAAGTAAAGGAACAGCTTGTAGTAAGAAAGACTGTGGATGTAATTGAACATGAGGGACTATTCAACATTACACATAGACATAAATTAAAGTAAAGGAACAGCTTGTAGTAAGAAAGACTGTGGATGTAATTGAACACGAGGGACTATTCAACATTACACTTAGATATAAATTAAAGTAAAGGAACAGCTTGTAGTAAGAAAGACTGTGGATGTAATTGAACACGAGGGACTATTCAACATTACACTTGGACATAAATTAAAGTAAAGGAAGAGCTTGTAGTAAGAAAGACTGTGGATGTAATTGAACATGAGGGACTATTCAACATTACACTTAGACATAAATTAAAGTAAAGGAACAGCTTGTAGTAAGAAAGACTCTGGATGTAATTGAACATGAGGGACTATTCAACATTACACTTAGACATAAATTAAAGTAAAGGAACAGCTTGTAGTAAGAAAGACTGTGGATGTAATTGAACACGAGGGACTATTCAACATTACACTTAGATATAAATTAAAGTAAAGGAACAGCTTGTAGTAAGAAAGACTGTGGATGTAATTGAACACGAGGGACTATTCAACATTACACTTGGACATAAATTAAAGTAAAGGAACAGCTTGTAGTAAGAAAGACTGTGGATGTAATTGAACACGGGGGACTATTACACTTAGACATAAATTAAAGTAAAGGAACAGCTTGTAGTAATAAAGACTGTGGATGTAATTGAACACGAGGGACTATTCAACATTATACTTAGACATAAATTAAAGTAAAGGAACAGCTTGTAGTAAGAGAGGATATGGATGTAAATGAACATGAGGGACTATTCAACATTACACTTAGACATAAATTAAATTAAAGGAACAGCTTGTAGTAAGAAAGACTGTGGATGTAATTGAACACGAGGGACTATTCAACATTACACTTAGACATAAATTAAAGTAAAGGAACAGCTTGTAGTAAGAAAGGATATGGATGTAATTGAACACGAGGGACTATTCAACATTACACTTAGACATACATTAAAGTAAAGGAACAGCTTGTAGTAAGAAAGATTGTGGATGTAATTGAACACGAGGGACTATTCAACATTATAGTTAGACATAAATTAAAGTAAATATAAGGAACTGCTTGTAGTAAGAAAGGATGTGGATGTAATTGAACACGAGGGATTATTCAACATTACACTTAGACATAAATTAAAGTAAAGGAACAGCTTGTAGTAAGAAAGACTATGGATATAATTGAACACGAGGGACTATTCAACATTATACTTAGACATAAATTAAAGTAAAGGAACAGCTTGTAGTAAGAAAGACTGTGGATGTAATTGAACACGAGTGACTATCCAACATTACACTTAGACATAAATTAAAGTAAAGGAACAGCTTGTAGTAAGAAAGACTGTGGATGTAATTGAACACGAGGGACTATTCAACATTATTCTTAGACATAAATTAAAGTAAAGGAACAGCTTGTAGTAAGAAAGACTGTGGATGTAATTGAACATGAGGGACTATTCAACATTATGCTTAGACACAAATTAAAGTAAAGGAACAGCTTGTAGTAAGAAAGACTGTGGATGTAATTGAACACGAGGGACTATTCTACATTACACTTAGATATAAATTAAAGTAAAGGAACAGCTTGTAGTAAGAAAGACTGTGGATGTAATTGAACACGAGGGACTATTCAACATTACACTTGGACATAAATTAAAGTAAAGGAACAGCTTGTAGTAAGAAAGACTGTGGATGTAATTGAACATGAGGGACTATTCAACATTACACTTAGACATAAATTAAAGTAAAGGAACAGCTTGTAGTAAGAAAGACTGTGGATGTAATTGAACACGAGGGACTATTCAACATTACACTTAGACATAAATTAAAGTAAAGGAACAGCTTGTAGTAAGAAAGACTGTGGATGTAATTGAACATGAGGGACTATTCAACATTATTCTTAGACATAAATTAAAGTAAAGGAACAGCTTGTAGTAAGAAAGACTGTGGATGTAATTGAACATGAGGGACTATTCAACATTATACTTAGACATAAATTAAAGTAAAGGAACAGCTTGTAGTAAGAAAGACTGTGGATGTAATTGAACATGAGGGACCATTCAACATTACACTTAGACATAAATTAAAGTAAAGGAACAGCTTGTAGTAAGAAAGACTGTGGATGTAATTGAACACGAGGGACTATTCAACATAACACTTAGACATAAATTAAAGTAAAGGAACAGCTTGTAGTAAGAAAGACTGTGGATGTAATTGAACACGAGTGACTATCCAACATTACACTTAGACATAAATTAAAGTAAAGGAACAGCTTGTAGTAAGAAAGACTGTGGATGTAATTGAACACGAGGGACTATTCAACATTATACTTAGACATAAATTAAAGTAAAGGAACAGCTTGTAGTAAGAACGACTGTGGATGTAATTGAACACGAGGGACTATTTAACATTATACTTAGACATAAATTAAAGTAAAGGAACAGCTTGTAGTAAGAAAGACTGTGAATGTAATTGAACACGGGGGACTATTCAACATTACACTTAGACATAAATTAAAGTAAAGGAACAGCTTGTAGTAAGAAAGACTGTGGATGTAATTGAACATAAGGGACTATTCAACATTATACTTAGACATAAATTAAAGTAAAGGAACAGCTTGTAGTAAGAAAGACTGTGGATGTAATTGAACATGAGGGACTATTCAACATTACACATAGACATAAATTAAAGTAAAGGAACAGCTTGTAGTAAGAAAGACTGTGGATGTAATTGAACACGAGGGACTATTCAACATTACACTTAGATATAAATTAAAGTAAAGGAACAGCTTGTAGTAAGAAAGACTGTGGATGTAATTGAACACGAGGGACTATTCAACATTACACTTGGACATAAATTAAAGTAAAGGAAGAGCTTGTAGTAAGAAAGACTGTGGATGTAATTGAACATGAGGGACTATTCAACATTACACTTAGACATAAATTAAAGTAAAGGAACAGCTTGTAGTAAGAAAGACTCTGGATGTAATTGAACATGAGGGACTATTCAACATTACACTTAGACATAAATTAAAGTAAAGGAACAGCTTGTAGTAAGAAAGACTGTGGATGTAATTGAACACGAGGGACTATTCAACATTACACTTAGATATAAATTAAAGTAAAGGAACAGCTTGTAGTAAGAAAGACTGTGGATGTAATTGAACACGAGGGACTATTCAACATTACACTTGGACATAAATTAAAGTAAAGGAACAGCTTGTAGTAAGAAAGACTGTGGATGTAATTGAACACGGGGGACTATTACACTTAGACATAAATTAAAGTAAAGGAACAGCTTGTAGTAATAAAGACTGTGGATGTAATTGAACACGAGGGACTATTCAACATTATACTTAGACATAAATTAAAGTAAAGGAACAGCTTGTAGTAAGAGAGGATATGGATGTAAATGAACATGAGGGACTATTCAACATTACACTTAGACATAAATTAAATTAAAGGAACAGCTTGTAGTAAGAAAGACTGTGGATGTAATTGAACACGAGGGACTATTCAACATTACACTTAGACATAAATTAAAGTAAAGGAACAGCTTGTAGTAAGAAAGGATATGGATGTAATTGAACACGAGGGACTATTCAACATTACACTTAGACATACATTAAAGTAAAGGAACAGCTTGTAGTAAGAAAGATTGTGGATGTAATTGAACACGAGGGACTATTCAACATTATAGTTAGACATAAATTAAAGTAAATATAAGGAACTGCTTGTAGTAAGAAAGGATGTGGATGTAATTGAACACGAGGGATTATTCAACATTACACTTAGACATAAATTAAAGTAAAGGAACAGCTTGTAGTAAGAAAGACTATGGATATAATTGAACACGAGGGACTATTCAACATTATACTTAGACATAAATTAAAGTAAAGGAACAGCTTGTAGTAAGAAAGACTGTGGATGTAATTGAACACGAGTGACTATCCAACATTACACTTAGACATAAATTAAAGTAAAGGAACAGCTTGTAGTAAGAAAGACTGTGGATGTAATTGAACACGAGGGACTATTCAACATTATTCTTAGACATAAATTAAAGTAAAGGAACAGCTTGTAGTAAGAACGACTGTGGATGTAATTGAACACGAGGGACTATTAAACATTATACTTAGACATAAATTAAAGTAAAGGAACAGCTTGTAGTAAGAAAGACTGTGGATGTAATTGAACACGAGGGACTATTCAACATTACACTTAGACATAAATTAAAGTAAAGGAACAGCTTGTAGTAAGAAAGACTGTGGATGTAATTGAACAACGGGGGACTATTCAACATTACACTTAGACATAAATTAAAGTAAAGGAACAGCTTGTAGTAAGAGAGACTGTGGATGTAATTGAACACGAGGGACTATTCAACATTACACTTAGACATAAATTAAAGTAAAGGAACAGCTTGTAGTAAGAAAGACTGTGGATGTAATTGAACACGAGTGACTATCCAACATTACACTTAGACATAAATTAAAGTAAAGGAACAGCTTGTAGTAAGAAAGACTGTGGATGTAATTGAACACGAGGGACTATTCAACATTATTCTTAGACATAAATTAAAGTAAAGGAACAGCTTGTAGTAAGAACGACTGTGGATGTAATTGAACACGAGGGACTATTAAACATTATACTTAGACATAAATTAAAGTAAAGGAACAGCTTGTAGTAAGAAAGGATATGGATGTAATTGAACACGAGGGACTATTCAACATTATTCTTAGACATAAATTAAAGTAAAGGAACAGCTTGTAGTAAGAACGACTGTGGATGTAATTGAACACGAGGGACTATTAAACATTATACTTAGACATAAATTAAAGTAAAGGAACAGCTTGTAGTAAGAAAGACTGTGGATGTAATTGAACACGAGGGACTATTCAACATTACACTTAGACATCAATTAAAGTAAAGGAACAGCTTGTAGTAAGAAAGACTGTGGATGTAATTGAACAACGGGGGACTATTCAACATTACACTTAGACATAAATTAAAGTAAAGGAACAGCTGGTAGTAATAAAGACTGTGGATGTAATTGAACACGAGGGACTATTCAACATTACACTTAGACATAAATTAAAGTAAAGGAACAGCTTGTATTAAGAAAGGATATGGATGTAATTGAACACGAGGGACTATTCAACATTACACTTAGACATAAATTAAAGTAAAGGAACAGCTTGTAGTAAGAAAGATTGCGGATGTAATTGAACACGAGGGACTATTCAACATTATACTTAGACATAAATTAAAGTAAATTTAAGGAACTTCTTGTAGTAAGAAAGGATGTGGATGTAATTGAACACGAGGGATTATTCAACATTACACTTAGACATAAATTAAAGTAAAGGAACAGCTTGTAGTAAGAAAGACTGTGGATGTAATTGAACATGTCGGACTATTCAACATTATACTTAGACATAAATTAAAGTAAAGGAACAGCTTGTAGTAAGAAAGACTGTGGATGTAATTGAACATGAGGGACTATTCAACATTATACTTAGACATAAATTAAAGTAAAGGAACAGCTTGTAGTAAGAAAGACTGTGGATGTAATTGAACATGAGGGACTATTCAACATTATGCTTAGACACAAATTAAAGTAAAGGAACAGCTTGTAGTAAGAAAGACTGTGGATGTAATTGAACACGAGGGACTATTCTACATTACACTTAGACATAAATTAAAGTAAAGGAACAGCTTGTAGTAAGAAAGACTGTGGATGTAATTGAACACGAGTGACTATTCAACATTACACTTAGACATAAATTAAAGTAAAGGAACAGCTTGTAGTAAGAAAGACTGTGGATGTAATTGAACACGAGGGACTATTCAACACTATACTTAGACATAAATTAAAGTAAAGGAACAGCTTGTAGTAAGAACGACTGTGGATGTAATTGAACACGAGGGACTATTCAACATTATACTTAGACATAAATTAAAGTAAAGGAACAGCTTGTAGTAAGAAAGGATATGGAAGTAATTGAACACGAGGGACTATCCAACAATACACTTAGACATAAATTAAAGTAAAGGAACAGCTTGTAGTAAGAAAGACTGTGAATGTAATTGAACACGAGGGACTATTCAACATTACACTTAGACATAAATTAAAGTAAAGGAAGAGCTTGTAGTAAGAAAGGATATGGATGTAAATGAACATGAGGGACTATTCAACATTACACTTAGACATAAATTAAAGTAAAGGAACAGCTTGTAGTAAGAAAGACTGTGGATGTAATTGAACATGAGGGACTATTCAACATTATACTTAGACATAAATTAAAGTAAAGGAACAGCTTGTAGTAAGAAAGACTGTGGATGTAATTGAACATGAGGGACTATTCAACATTATACTTAGACATAAATTAAGTAAAGGAACAGCTTGTAGTAAGAAAGACTGTGGATGTAATTGAACATGAGGGACTATTCAACATTATACTTAGACATAAATTAAAGTAAAGGAACAGCTTGTAGTAAGAAAGACTGTGGATGTAATTGAACATGAGGGACTATTCAACATTACACTTAGACATAAATTAAGTAAAGGAACAGCTTGTAGTAAGAAAGACTGTGGATGTAATTGAACATGAGGGACTATTCAACATTATACTTAGACATAAATTAAAGTAAAGGAACAGCTTGTAGTAAGAAAGACTGGATGTAATTGAACACGAGGGACTATTCAACATTATACTTAGACATAAATTAAAGTAAAGGAACAGCTTGTAGTAAGAAAGAATGTGGATGTAATTGAACATGAGGGACTATTCAACATTACACTTAGACATAAATTAAAGTAAAGGAACAGCTTGTAGTAAGAAAGACTGTGGATGCAATTGAACACGAGTGACTATCCAACATTACACTTAGACATAAATTAAAGTAAAGGAACAGCTTGTAGTAAGAAAGACTGTGGATGTAATTGAACACGAGGGACTATTCAACATTATACTTAGACATAAATTAAAGTAAAGGAACAGCTTGTAGTAAGCACGACTGTGGATGTAATTGAACACGAGGGACTATTCAACATTATACTTAGACATAAATTAAAGTAAAGGAACATCTTGTAGTAAGAAAGCATGTGGATGTAATTGAACACGAGGGACTATCCAACAATACACTTTGACATAAATTAAAGTAAAGGAACAGCTTGTAGTAAGAAAGACTGTGAATGTAATTGAACACGAGGGACTATTCAACATTACACTTAGACATAAATTAAAGTAAAGGAACAGCTTGTAGTAAGAAAAGACATGTATGTCAATAAACACGAGGGACTATTCAACATTACACTTAGACATAAATTAAAGTAAAGGAACAGCTTGTAGTAAGAAAGGATATGGATGTAAATGAACATGAGGGACTATTCAACATTACACTTAGACATAAATTAAAGTAAAGGAACAGCTTGTAGTAAGAAAGACTGTGGATGTAATTGAACATGAGGGACTATTCAACATTATACTTAGACATAAATTAAAGTAAAGGAACAGCTTGTAGTAAGAAAGACTGTGGATGTAATTGAACATGAGGAACTATTCAACATTATACTTAGACATAAATTAAAGTAAAGGAACAGCTTGTAGTAAGAAAGACTGTGGATGTAATTGAACATGAGGGACTATTCAACATTATACTTAGACATAAATTAAAGTAAAGGAACAGCTTGTAGTAAGAAAGACTGTGGATGTAATTGAACACGAGGGACTATTCAACATTATACTTAGACATAAATTAAAGTAAAGGAACAGCTTGTAGTAAGAAAGACTGTGGATGTAATTGAACATGAGGGACTATTCAACATTACACTTAGACATAAATTAAAGTAAAGGAACAGCTTGTAGTAAGAAAGACTGTGGATGTAATTGAACACGAGGGACTATTCAACATTACACTTAGACATAAATTAAAGTAAAGGAACAGCTTGTAGTAAGAAAGACTGTGGATGTAATTGAACACGAGTGACTATCCAACATTACACTTAGACATAAATTAAAGTAAAGGAACAGCTTGTAGTAAGAAAGACTGTGGATGTAATTGAACACGAGGGACTATTCAACATTATACTTAGACATAAATTAAAGTAAAGGAACAGCTTGTAGTAAGAAAGACTGTGGATGTAATTGAACACGAGTGACTATTCAACATTACACTTAGACATAAATTAAAGTAAAGGAACAGCTTGTAGTAAGAAAGACTGTGGATGTAATTGAACACGAGGGACTATTCAACACTATACTTAGACATAAATTAAAGTAAAGGAACAGCTTGTAGTAAGAACGACTGTGGATGTAATTGAACACGAGGGACTATTCAACATTATACTTAGACATAAATTAAAGTAAAGGAACAGCTTGTAGTAAGAAAGGATATGGATGTAATTGAACACGAGGGACTATCCAACAATACACTTAGACATAAATTAAAGTAAAGGAACAGCTTGTAGTAAGAAAGACTGTGAATGTAATTGAACACGAGGGACTATTTAACATTACACTTAGACATAAATTAAAGTAAAGGAAGAGCTTGTAGTAAGAAAGGATATGGATGTAAATGAACATGAGGGACTATTCAACATTACACTTAGACATAAATTAAAGTAAAGGAACAGCTTGTAGTAAGAAAGACTGTGGATGTAATTGAACATGAGGGACTATTCAACATTATACTTAGACATAAATTAAAGTAAAGGAACAGCTTGTAGTAAGAAAGACTGTGGATGTAATTGAACATGAGGGACTATTCAACATTATACTTAGACATAAATTAAGTAAATGAACAGCTTGTAGTAAGAATGACTGTGGATGTAATTGAACATGAGGGACTATTCAACATTATACTTAGACATAAATTAAAGTAAAGGAACAGCTTGTAGTAAGAAAGACTGTGGATGTAATTGAACATGAGGGACTATTCAACATTACACTTAGACATAAATTAAAGTAAAGGAACAGCTTGTAGTAAGAAAGACTGTGGATGTAATTGAACATGAGGGACTATTCAACATTATACTTAGACATAAATTAAGTAAAGGAACAGCTTGTAGTAAGAAAGACTGTGGATGTAATTGAACATGAGGGACTATTCAACATTATACTTAGACATAAATTAAAGTAAAGGAACAGCTTGTAGTAAGAAAGACTGGATGTAATTGAACACGAGGGACTATTCAACATTATACTTAGACATAAATTAAAGTAAAGGAACAGCTTGTAGTAAGAAAGACTGTGGATGTAATTGAACATGAGGGACTATTCAACATTACACTTAGACATAAATTAAAGTAAAGGAACAGCTTGTAGTAAGAAAGACTGTGGATGTAATTGAACACGAGTGACTATCCAACATTACACTTAGACATAAATTAAAGTAAAGGAACAGCTTGTAGTAAGAAAGACTGTGGATGTAATTGAACACGAGGGACTATTCAACATTATACTTAGACATAAATTAAAGTAAAGGAACAGCTTGTAGTAAGCACGACTGTGGATGTAATTGAACACGAGGGACTATTCAACATTATACTTAGACATAAATTAAAGTAAAGGAACATCTTGTAGTAAGAAAGCATGTGGATGTAATTGAACACGAGGGACTATCCAACAATACACTTAGACATAAATTAAAGTAAAGGAACAGCTTGTAGTAAGAAAGACTGTGAATGTAATTGAACACGAGGGACTATTCAACATTACACTTAGACATAAATTAAAGTAAAGGAACAGCTTGTAGTAAGAAAAGACATGTATGTCAATAAACACGAGGGACTATTCAACATTACACTTAGACATAAATTAAAGTAAAGGAACAGCTTGTAGTAAGAAAGGATATGGATGTAAATGAACATGAGGGACTATTCAACATTACACTTAGACATAAATTAAAGTAAAGGAACAGCTTGTAGTAAGAAAGACTGTGGATGTAATTGAACATGAGGGACTATTCAACATTATACTTAGACATAAATTAAAGTAAAGGAACAGCTTGTAGTAAGAAAGACTGTGGATGTAATTGAACATGAGGAACTATTCAACATTATACTTAGACATAAATTAAAGTAAAGGAACAGCTTGTAGTAAGAAAGACTGTGGATGTAATTGAACATGAGGGACTATTCAACATTATACTTAGACATAAATTAAAGAAAAGGAACAGCTTGTAGTAAGAAAGACTGTAGATGTAATTGAACACGAGGGACTATTCAACATTATACTTAGACATAAATTAAAGTAAAGGAACAGCTTGTAGTAAGAAAGACTGTGGATGTAATTGAACATGAGGGACTATTCAACATTACACTTAGACATAAATTAAAGTAAAGGAACAGCTTGTAGTAAGAAAGACTGTGGATGTAATTGAACACGAGGGACTATTCAACATTACACTTAGACATAAATTAAAGTAAAGGAACAGCTTGTAGTAAGAAAGACTGTGGATGTAATTGAACACGAGTGACTATCCAACATTACACTTAGACATAAATTAAAGTAAAGGAACAGCTTGTAGTAAGAAAGACTGTGGATGTAATTGAACACGAGGGACTATTCAACATTATACTTAGACATAAATTAAAGTAAAGGAACAGCTTGTAGTAAGAACGACTGTGGATGTAATTGAACACGAGGGACTATTCAACATTATACTTAGACATAAATTAAAGTAAAGGAACATCTTGTAGTAAGAAAGCATGTGGATGTAATTGAACACGAAGGACTATCCAACATTACACTTAGACATAAATTAAAGTAAAGGAACAGCTTGTAGTAAGAAAGACTGTGAATGTAATTGAACACGAGGGACTATTCAACATTACACTTAGACATAAATTAAAGTAAAGGAACAGCTGTAGTAAGAAAGGATATGGATGTAAATGAACATGAGGGACTATTCAGCATTACACTTAGACATTAATTAAAGTAAAGGAACAGCTTGTAGTAAGAAAGACTGTGGATGTAATTGAACACGAGTGACTATTCAACATTATACTTAGACATAAATTAAAGTAAAGGAACAGCTTGTAGTAAGAGAGACTGTGGATGTAATTGAACATGAGGGACTATTCAACATTATACTTAGACATAAATTAAAGTAAAGGAACAGCTTGTAGTAAGAAAGACTGTGGATGTAATTGAACACGAGGGATTATTCAACATTACACTTTGACATAAATTAAAGTAAAGGAACAGCTTGTAGTAAGAAAGACTGTGGATGTAACTGAACACGAGTGACTATCCAACATTACACTTAGACATAAATTAAAGTAAAGGAACAGCTTGTAGTAAGAAAGACTGTGGATGTAATTGAACACGTGGGACTATTCAACATCATACTTAGACATAAATTAAAGTAAAGGAACAGCTTGTAGTAAGAACGACTGTGGATGTAATTGAACACGAGGGACTATTCAACATTATAGTTAGACATAAATTAAAGTAAAGGAACAGCTTGTAGTAAGAAAGACTGTGGATGTAATTGAGCACGAGGGACTATTCAACATTACACTTAGACATAAATTAAAGTAAAGGAACAGCTTGTATTAAGAAAGGATATGGATGTAATTGAACACGAGGGACTATTCAACATTACACTTAGACATAAATTAAAGTAAATTTAAGTAACTGCTTGTAGTAAGAAAGGATGTGGATGTAATTGAACACGAGGGATTATTCAACATTACACTTAGACATAAATTAAAGTAAAGGAACGGCTTGTAGTAAGAAAGACTGTGGATGTAATTGAACATGAGGGACTATTCAACATTATACTTAGACATAAATTAAAGTAAAGGAACAGCTTGTAGTAAGAAAGACTGTGGATGTAATTGAACACGAGGGACTATTCAACATTACACTTAGACATAAATTAAAGTAAAGGAACAGCTTGTAGTAAGAAAGACTGTGGATGTAATTGAACATGAGGGACTATTCAACATTATACTTAGGCATAAATTAAAGTAAAGGAACAGCTTGTAGTAAGAAAGACTGTGCATGTAATTGAACATGAGGGACCATTCAACATTATGCTTAGACATAAATTAAAGTAAAGGAACAGCTTGTAGTAAGAAAGACTGTGGATGTAATTGAACATGAGGGACTATTCAACATTATACGTAGACATAAATTAAAGTAAAGGAACAGCTTGTAGTAAGAAAGACTGTGGATGTAATTGAACATGAGGGACTATTCAACATTACACTTAGACATAAATTAAAGTAAAGGAACAGCTTGTAGTAAGAAAGACTGTGGATGTAATTGAACACGAGGGACTATTCAACATTACACTTAGACATAAATTAAAGTAAAGGAACAGCTTGTAGTAAGAAAGACTGTGGATGTAATTGAACACGAGTGACTATCCAACATTACACTTAGACATAAATTAAAGTAAAGGAACAGCTTGTAGTAAGAAAGACTGTGGATGTAATTGAACACGAGGGACTATTCAACATTATAGTTAGACATAAATTAAAGTAAAGGAACAGCTTGTAGTAAGAAAGACTGTGGATGTAATTGAACACGTGGGACTATTCAACATCATACTTAGACATAAATTAAAGTAAAGGAACAGCTTGTAGTAAGAACGACTGTGGATGTAATTGAACACGAGGGACTATTCAACATTATAGTTAGACATAAATTAAAGTAAATGAACAGCTTGTAGTAAGAAAGACTGTGGATGTAATTGAACACGAGGGACTATTCAACATTACACTTAGACATAAATTAAAGTAAAGGAACAGCTTGTAGTAATAAAGAATGTGGATGTAATTGAACACGAGGGACTATTCAACATTATACTTAGACATAAATTAAAGTAAAGGAACAGCTTGTAGTAAGAGAGGATATGGATGTAAATGAACATGAGAGACTATTCAACATTACACTTAGACATAAATTAAAGTAAAGGAACAGCTTGTAGTAAGAAAGACTGTGGATGTAATTGAACACGAGGGACTATTTAACATTACACTTAGACATAAATTAAAGTAAAGGAACAGCTTGTATTAAGAAAGGATATGGATGTAATTGAACACGAGGGACTATTCAACATTACACTTAGACATAAATTAAAGTAAATTTAAGTAACTGCTTGTAGTAAGAAAGGATGTGGATGTAATTGAACACGAGGGATTATTCAACATTACACTTAGACATAAATTAAAGTAAAGGAACGGCTTGTAGTAAGAAAGACTGTGGATGTAATTGAACATGAGGGACTATTCAACATTATACTTAGACATAAATTAAAGTAAAGGAACAGCTTGTAGTAATAAAGACTGTGGATGTAATTGAACACGAGGGACTATTCAACATTATACTTAGACATAAATTAAAGTAAAGGAACAGCTTGTAGTAAGAAAGACTGTGGATGTAATTGAACATGAGGGACTATTCAACATTATACTTAGGCATAAATTAAAGTAAAGGAACAGCTTGTAGTAAGAAAGACTGTGGATGTAATTGAACATGAGGGACTATTCAACATTATACTTAGACATAAATTAAAGTAAAGGAACAGCTTGTAGTAAGAAAGACTGTGGATGTAATTGAACATGAGGGACTATTCAACATTATACGTAGACATAAATTAAAGTAAAGGAACAGCTTGTAGTAAGAAAGACTGTGGATGTAATTGAACATGAGGGACTATTCAACATTACACTTAGACATAAATTAAAGTAAAGGAACAGCTTGTAGTAAGAAAGACTGTGGATGTAATTGAACACGAGGGACTATTCAACATTACACTTAGACATAAATTAAAGTAAAGGAACAGCTTGTAGTAAGAAAGACTGTGGATGTAATTGAACACGAGTGACTATCCAACATTACACTTAGACATAAATTAAAGTAAAGGAACAGCTTGTAGTAAGAAAGACTGTGGATGTAATTGAACACGAGGGACTATTCAACATTATACTTAGACATAAATTAAAGTAAAGGAACAGCTTGTAGTAAGAACGACTGTGGATGTAATTGAACACGAGGGACTATTCAACATTATACTTAGACATAAATTAAAGTAAAGGAACATCTTGTAGTAAGAAAGGATATGGATGTAAATGAACATGAGGGACTATTCAGCATTACACTTAGACATTAATTAAAGTAAAGGAACAGCTTGTAGTAAGAAAGACTGTGGATGTAATTGAACACGAGGGACTATTCAACATTATACTTAGACATAAATTAAGTAAAGGAACAGCTTGTAGTAAGAGAGATTGTGGATGTAATTGAACATGAGGGACTATTCAACATTACACTTAGACATAAATTAAAGTAAAGGAACAGCTTGTAGTAAGAAAGACTGTGGATGTAATTGAACACGAGGGATTATTCAACATTACACTTAGACATAAATTAAAGTAAAGGAACAGCTTGTAGTAAGAAAGACTGTGGATGTAACTGAACACGAGTGACTATCCAACATTACACTTAGACATAAATTAAAGTAAAGGAACAGTTTGTAGTAAGAAAGACTGTGGATGTAATTGAACACGAGGGACTATTCAACATTACACTTCGACATAAATTAAAGTAAAGGAACAGCTTGTAGTAAGAAAGACTGTGGATGTAACTGAACACGAGTGACTATCCAACATTACACTTAGACATAAATTAAAGTAAAGGAACAGCTTGTAGTAAGAAAGATTGTGGATGTAATTGAACACGAGGGACTATTCAACATTACACTTAGACATAAATTAAAGTAAAGGAACAGCTTGTAGTAATAAAGAATGTGGATGTAATTGAACACGAGGGACTATTCAACATTATACTTAGACATAAATTAAAGTAAAGGAACAGCTTGTAGTAAGAAAGACTGTGGATGTAACTGAACACGAGTGACTATCCAACATTACACTTAGACATAAATTAAAGTAAAGGAACAGCTTGTAGTAAGAAAGACTGTGGATGTAATTGAACACGAGGGACTATTCAACATTATAGTTAGACATAAATTAAAGTAAAGGAAGAGCTTGTAGTAAGAAAGACTGTGGATGTAATTGAACACGAGGGACTATTCAACATTACACTTCGACATAAATTAAAGTAAAGGAACAGCTTGTAGTAAGAAAGACTGTGGATGTAATTGAACACGAGGGACTATTCAACATTACACTTAGACATAAATTAAAGTAAAGGAACAGCTTGTAGTAATAAAGAATGTGGATGTAATTGAACACGAGGGACTATTCAACATTATACTTAGACATAAATTAAAGTAAAGGAACAGCTTGTAGTAAGAGAGGATATGGATGTAAATGAACATGAGAGACTATTCAACATTACACTTAGACATAAATTAAAGTAAAGGAACAGCTTGTAGTAAGAAAGACTGTGGATGTAATTGAACACGAGGGACTATTCAACATTACACTTAGACATAAATTAAAGTAAAGGAACAGCTTGTATTAAGAAAGGATATGGATGTAATTGAACACGAGGGACTATTCAACATTACACTTAGACATAAATTAAAGTAAATTCAAGTAACTGCTTGTAGTAAGAAAGGATGTGGATGTAATTGAACACGAGGGATTATTCAACATTACACTTAGACATAAATTAAAGTAAAGGAACGGCTTGTAGTAAGAAAGACTGTGGATGTAATTGAACATGAGGGACTATTCAACATTATACTTAGACATAAATTAAAGTAAAGGAACAGCTTGTAGTAAGAAAGACTGTGGATGTAATTGAACACGAGGGACTATTCAACATTACACTTAGACATTAATTAAAGTAAAGGAACAGCTTGTAGTAAGAAAGACTGTGGATGTAATTGAACATGAGGGACTATTCAACATTATACTTAGACATAAATTAAAGTAAAGGAACAGTTTGTAGTAAGAAAGACTGTGGATGTAATTGAACATGAGGGACTATTCAACATTATACTTAGACATAAATTAAAGTAAAGGAACAGCTTGTAGTAAGAAAGACTGTGGATGTAATTGAACATGAGGGACTATTCAACATTATACGTAGACATAAATTAAAGTAAAGGAACAGCTTGTAGTAAGAAAGACTGGATGTAATTGAACACGAGGGACTATTCAACATTATACTTAGACATAAAATAAAGTAAAGGAACAGCTTGTGGTAAGAAAGACTGTGGATGTAATTGAACATGAGGGACTATTCAACATTACACTTAGACATAAATTAAAGTAAAGGAACAGCTTGTAGTAAGAAAGACTGTGGATGTAATTGAACACGAGGGACTATTCAACATTACACTTAGACATAAATTAAAGTAAAGGAACAGCTTGTAGTAAGAAAGACTGTGGATGTAATTGAACACGAGTGACTATCCAACATTATACTTAGACATAAATTAAAGTAAAGGAACAGCTTGTAGTAAGAAAGACTGTGGATGTAATTGAACACGAGGGACTATTCAACATTATACTTAGACATAAATTAAAGTAAAGGAACAGCTTGTAGTAAGAACGACTGTGGATGTAATTGAACATGAGGGACTATTCAACATTATACTTAGGCATAAATTAAAGTAAAGGAACAGCTTGTAGTAAGAAAGACTGTGGATGTAATTGAACATGAGGGACTATTCAACATTATACTTAGACATAAATTAAAGTAAAGGAACAGCTTGTAGTAAGAAAGACTGTGGATGTAATTGAACATGAGGGACTATTCAACATTATACGTAGACATAAATTAAAGTAAAGGAACAGCTTGTAGTAAGAAAGACTGTGGATGTAATTGAACATGAGGGACTATTCAACATTACACTTAGACATAAATTAAAGTAAAGGAACAGCTTGTAGTAAGAAAGACTGTGGATGTAATTGAACACGAGGGACTATTCAACATTACACTTAGACATAAATTAAAGTAAAGGAACAGCTTGTAGTAAGAAAGACTGTGGATGTAATTGAACACGAGTGACTATCCAACATTACACTTAGACATAAATTAAAGTAAAGGAACAGCTTGTAGTAAGAAAGACTGTGGATGTAATTGAACACGAGGGACTATTCAACATTATACTTAGACATAAATTAAAGTAAAGGAACAGCTTGTAGTAAGAACGACTGTGGATGTAATTGAACACGAGGGACTATTCAACATTATACTTAGACATAAATTAAAGTAAAGGAACATCTTGTAGTAAGAAAGGATATGGATGTAAATGAACATGAGGGACTATTCAGCATTACACTTAGACATTAATTAAAGTAAAGGAACAGCTTGTAGTAAGAAAGACTGTGGATGTAATTGAACACGAGGGACTATTCAACATTATACTTAGACATAAATTAAGTAAAGGAACAGCTTGTAGTAAGAGAGATTGTGGATGTAATTGAACATGAGGGACTATTCAACATTACACTTAGACATAAATTAAAGTAAAGGAACAGCTTGTAGTAAGAAAGACTGTGGATGTAATTGAACACGAGGGATTATTCAACATTACACTTAGACATAAATTAAAGTAAAGGAACAGCTTGTAGTAAGAAAGACTGTGGATGTAACTGAACACGAGTGACTATCCAACATTACACTTAGACATAAATTAAAGTAAAGGAACAGTTTGTAGTAAGAAAGACTGTGGATGTAATTGAACACGAGGGACTATTCAACATTACACTTCGACATAAATTAAAGTAAAGGAACAGCTTGTAGTAAGAAAGACTGTGGATGTAACTGAACACGAGTGACTATCCAACATTACACTTAGACATAAATTAAAGTAAAGGAACAGCTTGTAGTAAGAAAGATTGTGGATGTAATTGAACACGAGGGACTATTCAACATTACACTTAGACATAAATTAAAGTAAAGGAACAGCTTGTAGTAATAAAGAATGTGGATGTAATTGAACACGAGGGACTATTCAACATTATACTTAGACATAAATTAAAGTAAAGGAACAGCTTGTAGTAAGAAAGACTGTGGATGTAACTGAACACGAGTGACTATCCAACATTACACTTAGACATAAATTAAAGTAAAGGAACAGCTTGTAGTAAGAAAGACTGTGGATGTAATTGAACACGAGGGACTATTCAACATTATAGTTAGACATAAATTAAAGTAAAGGAAGAGCTTGTAGTAAGAAAGACTGTGGATGTAATTGAACACGAGGGACTATTCAACATTACACTTCGACATAAATTAAAGTAAAGGAACAGCTTGTAGTAAGAAAGACTGTGGATGTAATTGAACACGAGGGACTATTCAACATTACACTTAGACATAAATTAAAGTAAAGGAACAGCTTGTAGTAATAAAGAATGTGGATGTAATTGAACACGAGGGACTATTCAACATTATACTTAGACATAAATTAAAGTAAAGGAACAGCTTGTAGTAAGAGAGGATATGGATGTAAATGAACATGAGAGACTATTCAACATTACACTTAGACATAAATTAAAGTAAAGGAACAGCTTGTAGTAAGAAAGACTGTGGATGTAATTGAACACGAGGGACTATTCAACATTACACTTAGACATAAATTAAAGTAAAGGAACAGCTTGTATTAAGAAAGGATATGGATGTAATTGAACACGAGGGACTATTCAACATTACACTTAGACATAAATTAAAGTAAATTCAAGTAACTGCTTGTAGTAAGAAAGGATGTGGATGTAATTGAACACGAGGGATTATTCAACATTACACTTAGACATAAATTAAAGTAAAGGAACGGCTTGTAGTAAGAAAGACTGTGGATGTAATTGAACATGAGGGACTATTCAACATTATACTTAGACATAAATTAAAGTAAAGGAACAGCTTGTAGTAAGAAAGACTGTGGATGTAATTGAACACGAGGGACTATTCAACATTACACTTAGACATTAATTAAAGTAAAGGAACAGCTTGTAGTAAGAAAGACTGTGGATGTAATTGAACATGAGGGACTATTCAACATTATACTTAGACATAAATTAAAGTAAAGGAACAGTTTGTAGTAAGAAAGACTGTGGATGTAATTGAACATGAGGGACTATTCAACATTATACTTAGACATAAATTAAAGTAAAGGAACAGCTTGTAGTAAGAAAGACTGTGGATGTAATTGAACATGAGGGACTATTCAACATTATACGTAGACATAAATTAAAGTAAAGGAACAGCTTGTAGTAAGAAAGACTGGATGTAATTGAACACGAGGGACTATTCAACATTATACTTAGACATAAAATAAAGTAAAGGAACAGCTTGTGGTAAGAAAGACTGTGGATGTAATTGAACATGAGGGACTATTCAACATTACACTTAGACATAAATTAAAGTAAAGGAACAGCTTGTAGTAAGAAAGACTGTGGATGTAATTGAACACGAGGGACTATTCAACATTACACTTAGACATAAATTAAAGTAAAGGAACAGCTTGTAGTAAGAAAGACTGTGGATGTAATTGAACACGAGTGACTATCCAACATTATACTTAGACATAAATTAAAGTAAAGGAACAGCTTGTAGTAAGAAAGACTGTGGATGTAATTGAACACGAGGGACTATTCAACATTATACTTAGACATAAATTAAAGTAAAGGAACAGCTTGTAGTAAGAACGACTGTGGATGTAATTGAACACGAGGGACTATTCAACATTATACTTAGACATAAATTAAAGTAAAGGAACAGCTTGTAGTAAGAACGACTGTGGATGTAATTGAACACGAGGGACTATTCAACATTATACTTAGACATAAATTAAAGTAAAGGAACATCTTGTAGTAAGAAAGCATGTGGATGTAATTGAACACGAAGGACTATCCAACATTACACTTAGACATAAATTAAAGTAAAGGAACAGCTTGTAGTAAGAAAGACTGTGAATGTAATTGAACACGAGGGACTATTCAACATTACACTTAGACATAAATTAAAGTAAAGGAACAGCTGTAGTAAGAAAGGATATGGATGTAAATGAACATGAGGGACTATTCAGCATTACACTTAGACATTAATTAAAGTAAAGGAACAGCTTGTAGTAAGAAAGACTGTGGATGTAATTGAACACGAGGGACTATTCAACATTATACTTAGACATAAATTAAGTAAAGGAACAGCTTGTAGTAAGAGAGATTGTGGATGTAATTGAACATGAGGGACTATCCAACATTACACTTAGACATAAATTAAAGTATAGGAACAGCTTGTAGTAAGAAAGACTGTGGATGTAATTGAACACGAGGGATTATTCAACATTACACTTAGACATAAATTAAAGTAAAGGAACAGCTTGTAGTAAGAAAGACTGTGGATGTAACTGAACACGAGTGACTATCCAACATTACACTTAGACATAAATTAAAGTAAAGGAACAGCTTGTAGTAAGAAAGACTGTGGATGTAATTGAACACGAGGGACTATTCAACATTACACTTCGACATAAATTAAAGTAAAGGAACAGCTTGTAGTAAGAAAGACTGTGGATGTAACTGAACACGAGTGACTATCCAACATTACACTTAGACATAAATTAAAGTAAAGGAACAGCTTGTAGTAAGAAAGACTGTGGATGTAATTGAACACGAGGGACTATTCAACATTACACTTAGACATAAATTAAAGTAAAGGAACAGCTTGTAGTAATAAAGAATGTGGATGTAATTGAACACGAGGGACTATTCAACATTATACTTAGACATAAATTAAAGTAAAGGAACAGCTTGTAGTAAGAAAGACTGTGGATGTAACTGAACACGAGTGACTATCCAACATTACACTTAGACATAAATTAAAGTAAAGGAACAGCTTGTAGTAAGAAAGACTGTGGATGTAATTGAACACGAGGGACTATTCAACATTATAGTTAGACATAAATTAAAGTAAAGGAACAGCTTGTAGTAAGAAAGACTGTGGATGTAATTGAACACGAGGGACTATTCAACATTACACTTCGACATAAATTAAAGTAAAGGAACAGCTTGTAGTAAGAAAGACTGTGGATGTAATTGAACACGAGGGACTATTCAACATTACACTTAGACATAAATTAAAGTAAAGGAACAGCTTGTAGTAATAAAGAATGTGGATGTAATTGAACACGAGGGACTATTCAACATTATACTTAGACATAAATTAAAGTAAAGGAACAGCTTGTAGTAAGAGAGGATATGGATGTAAATGAACATGAGAGACTATTCAACATTACACTTAGACATAAATTAAAGTAAAGGAACAGCTTGTAGTAAGAAAGACTGTGGATGTAATTGAACACGAGGGACTATTCAACATTACACTTAGACATAAATTAAAGTAAAGGAACAGCTTGTATTAAGAAAGGATATGGATGTAATTGAACACGAGGGACTATTCAACATTACACTTAGACATAAATTAAAGTAAATTCAAGTAACTGCTTGTAGTAAGAAAGGATGTGGATGTAATTGAACACGAGGGATTATTCAACATTACACTTAGACATAAATTAAAGTAAAGGAACGGCTTGTAGTAAGAAAGACTGTGGATGTAATTGAACATGAGGGACTATTCAACATTATACTTAGACATAAATTAAAGTAAAGGAACAGCTTGTAGTAAGAAAGACTGTGGATGTAATTGAACACGAGGGACTATTCAACATTACACTTAGACATAAATTAAAGTAAAGGAACAGCTTGTAGTAAGAAAGACTGTGGATGTAATTGAACATGAGGGACTATTCAACATTATACTTAGACATAAATTAAAGTAAAGGAACAGCTTGTAGTAAGAAAGACTGTGGATGTAATTGAACATGAGGGACTATTCAACATTATACTTAGACATAAATTAAAGTAAAGGAACAGCTTGTAGTAAGAAAGACTGTGGATGTAATTGAACATGAGGGACTATTCAACATTATACGTAGACATAAATTAAAGTAAAGGAACAGCTTGTAGTAAGAAAGACTGTGGATGTAATTGAACACGAGGGACTATTCAACATTATACTTAGACATAAATTAAAGTAAAGGAACAGCTTGTAGTAAGAAAGACTATGGATGTAATTGAACATGAGGGACTATTCAACATTACACTTAGACATAAATTAAAGTAAAGGAACAGCTTGTAGTAAGAAAGACTGTGGATGTAATTGAACACGAGGGACTATTCAACATTACACTTAGACATAAATTAAAGTAAAGGAACAGCTTGTAGTAAGAAAGACTGTGGATGTAATTGAACACGAGTGACTATCCAACATTATACTTAGACATAAATTAAAGTAAAGGAACAGCTTGTAGTAAGAAAGACTGTGGATGTAATTGAACACGAGGGACTATTCAACATTATACTTAGACATAAATTAAAGTAAAGGAACAGCTTGTAGTAAGAACGACTGTGGATGTAATTGAACACGAGGGACTATTCAACATTATACTTAGACATAAATTAAAGTAAAGGAACAGCTTGTAGTAAGAAAGCATGTGGATGTAATTGAAGACGTGGGACTATCCAACATTACACTTAGACATAAATTAAAGTAAAGGAACAGCTTGTAGTAAGAAAGACTGTGAATGTAATTGAACACGAGGGACTATTCAACATCACACTTAGACATAAATTAAAGGAAAGGAACAGCTTGTAGTAAGAAAGACTGTGGATGTAATTGAACACGAGGGACTATTCAACATTACACTTAGACATAAATTAAAGTAATGGAACAGCTTGTAGTAAGAAAAGACATGTATGTCAATAAACATGAGAGACTATTCAACATTACACTTAGACATAAATTAAAGTAAAGGAACAGCTTGTAGTAAGAAAGACTGTGGATGTAATTGAACACGAGTGACTATCCAACATTATACTTAGACATAAATTAAAGTAAAGGAACAGCTTGTAGTAAGAAAGACTGTGGATGTAATTGAACACGAGGGACTATTCAACATTACACTTAGACATAAATTAAAGTAAAGGAACAGCTTGTAGTAAGAAAGACTGTGGATGTAATTGAACACGAGTGACTATCCAACATTATACTTAGACATAAATTAAAGTAAAGGAACAGCTTGTAGTAAGAAAGACTGTGGATGTAATTGAACACGAGGGACTATTCAACATTATACTTAGACATAAATTAAAGTAAAGGAACAGCTTGTAGTAAGAACGACTGTGGATGTAATTGAACACGAGGGACTATTCAACATTATACTTAGACATAAATTAAAGTAAAGGAACAGCTTGTAGTAAGAACGACTGTGGATGTAATTGAACACGAGGGACTATTCAACATTATACTTAGACATAAATTAAAGTAAAGGAACATCTTGTAGTAAGAAAGCATGTGGATGTAATTGAACACGAAGGACTATCCAACATTACACTTAGACATAAATTAAAGTAAAGGAACAGCTTGTAGTAAGAAAGACTGTGAATGTAATTGAACACGAGGGACTATTCAACATTACACTTAGACATAAATTAAAGTAAAGGAACAGCTGTAGTAAGAAAGGATATGGATGTAAATGAACATGAGGGACTATTCAGCATTACACTTAGACATTAATTAAAGTAAAGGAACAGCTTGTAGTAAGAAAGACTGTGGATGTAATTGAACACGAGGGACTATTCAACATTATACTTAGACATAAATTAAGTAAAGGAACAGCTTGTAGTAAGAGAGATTGTGGATGTAATTGAACATGAGGGACTATCCAACATTACACTTAGACATAAATTAAAGTATAGGAACAGCTTGTAGTAAGAAAGACTGTGGATGTAATTGAACACGAGGGATTATTCAACATTACACTTAGACATAAATTAAAGTAAAGGAACAGCTTGTAGTAAGAAAGACTGTGGATGTAACTGAACACGAGTGACTATCCAACATTACACTTAGACATAAATTAAAGTAAAGGAACAGCTTGTAGTAAGAAAGACTGTGGATGTAATTGAACACGAGGGACTATTCAACATTACACTTCGACATAAATTAAAGTAAAGGAACAGCTTGTAGTAAGAAAGACTGTGGATGTAACTGAACACGAGTGACTATCCAACATTACACTTAGACATAAATTAAAGTAAAGGAACAGCTTGTAGTAAGAAAGACTGTGGATGTAATTGAACACGAGGGACTATTCAACATTACACTTAGACATAAATTAAAGTAAAGGAACAGCTTGTAGTAATAAAGAATGTGGATGTAATTGAACACGAGGGACTATTCAACATTATACTTAGACATAAATTAAAGTAAAGGAACAGCTTGTAGTAAGAAAGACTGTGGATGTAACTGAACACGAGTGACTATCCAACATTACACTTAGACATAAATTAAAGTAAAGGAACAGCTTGTAGTAAGAAAGACTGTGGATGTAATTGAACACGAGGGACTATTCAACATTATAGTTAGACATAAATTAAAGTAAAGGAACAGCTTGTAGTAAGAAAGACTGTGGATGTAATTGAACACGAGGGACTATTCAACATTACACTTCGACATAAATTAAAGTAAAGGAACAGCTTGTAGTAAGAAAGACTGTGGATGTAATTGAACACGAGGGACTATTCAACATTACACTTAGACATAAATTAAAGTAAAGGAACAGCTTGTAGTAATAAAGAATGTGGATGTAATTGAACACGAGGGACTATTCAACATTATACTTAGACATAAATTAAAGTAAAGGAACAGCTTGTAGTAAGAGAGGATATGGATGTAAATGAACATGAGAGACTATTCAACATTACACTTAGACATAAATTAAAGTAAAGGAACAGCTTGTAGTAAGAAAGACTGTGGATGTAATTGAACACGAGGGACTATTCAACATTACACTTAGACATAAATTAAAGTAAAGGAACAGCTTGTATTAAGAAAGGATATGGATGTAATTGAACACGAGGGACTATTCAACATTACACTTAGACATAAATTAAAGTAAATTCAAGTAACTGCTTGTAGTAAGAAAGGATGTGGATGTAATTGAACACGAGGGATTATTCAACATTACACTTAGACATAAATTAAAGTAAAGGAACGGCTTGTAGTAAGAAAGACTGTGGATGTAATTGAACATGAGGGACTATTCAACATTATACTTAGACATAAATTAAAGTAAAGGAACAGCTTGTAGTAAGAAAGACTGTGGATGTAATTGAACACGAGGGACTATTCAACATTACACTTAGACATAAATTAAAGTAAAGGAACAGCTTGTAGTAAGAAAGACTGTGGATGTAATTGAACATGAGGGACTATTCAACATTATACTTAGACATAAATTAAAGTAAAGGAACAGCTTGTAGTAAGAAAGACTGTGGATGTAATTGAACATGAGGGACTATTCAACATTATACTTAGACATAAATTAAAGTAAAGGAACAGCTTGTAGTAAGAAAGACTGTGGATGTAATTGAACATGAGGGACTATTCAACATTATACGTAGACATAAATTAAAGTAAAGGAACAGCTTGTAGTAAGAAAGACTGTGGATGTAATTGAACACGAGGGACTATTCAACATTATACTTAGACATAAATTAAAGTAAAGGAACAGCTTGTAGTAAGAAAGACTATGGATGTAATTGAACATGAGGGACTATTCAACATTACACTTAGACATAAATTAAAGTAAAGGAACAGCTTGTAGTAAGAAAGACTGTGGATGTAATTGAACACGAGGGACTATTCAACATTACACTTAGACATAAATTAAAGTAAAGGAACAGCTTGTAGTAAGAAAGACTGTGGATGTAATTGAACACGAGTGACTATCCAACATTATACTTAGACATAAATTAAAGTAAAGGAACAGCTTGTAGTAAGAAAGACTGTGGATGTAATTGAACACGAGGGACTATTCAACATTATACTTAGACATAAATTAAAGTAAAGGAACAGCTTGTAGTAAGAACGACTGTGGATGTAATTGAACACGAGGGACTATTCAACATTATACTTAGACATAAATTAAAGTAAAGGAACAGCTTGTAGTAAGAAAGCATGTGGATGTAATTGAAGACGTGGGACTATCCAACATTACACTTAGACATAAATTAAAGTAAAGGAACAGCTTGTAGTAAGAAAGACTGTGAATGTAATTGAACACGAGGGACTATTCAACATCACACTTAGACATAAATTAAAGGAAAGGAACAGCTTGTAGTAAGAAAGACTGTGGATGTAATTGAACACGAGGGACTATTCAACATTACACTTAGACATAAATTAAAGTAATGGAACAGCTTGTAGTAAGAAAAGACATGTATGTCAATAAACATGAGAGACTATTCAACATTACACTTAGACATAAATTAAAGTAAAGGAACAGCTTGTAGTAAGAAAGGCTGGATGTAATTGAACACGAGGGACTATTCAACATTACACTTAGACATAAATTAAAGTAAAGGAACAGCTTGTAGTAAGAAAGGATATGGATGTAAATGAACATGAGGGACTATTCAACATTACACTTGGACATAAATTAAAGTAAAGGAACAGCTTGTAGTAAGAAAGACTGTGGATGTAATTGAACACGAGGGACTATTCAACATTACACTTAGACATAAATTAAAGTAAAGGAACAGCTTGTAGTAAGAAAAGACATGTATGTTAATAAACATGAGAGACTATTCAACATTACACTTAGACATAAATTAAAGAAAAGGAACAGCTTGTAGTAAGAAAGGATATGGATGTAAATGAACATGAGGGACTATTCAACATTACACTTAGACATAAATTAAAGTAAAGGAACAGCTTGTAGTAAGAAAGACTGTGGATGTAATTGAACAGGAGGGACTATCCAACATTACACTTAGACATAAATTAAAGTAAAGGAACAGCTTATAGTAAGAAAGACTGTGAATGTAATTGAACACGAGGGACTATTCAACATCACACTTAGACATAAATTAAAGTAAAGGAACAGCTTGTAGTAAGAAAAGACATGTATGTCAATAAACATGAGAGACTATTCAACATTACACTTAGACATAAATTAAAGTAAAGGAACAGCTTGTAGTAAGAAAGACTGTGGATGTAATTGAACATGAGGGACTATTCAACATTATACTTAGACATAAATTAAAGTAAAGGAACAGCTTGTAGTAAGAAAGACTGTGGATGTAATTGAACATGAGGGACTATTCAACATTATGCTTAGACATAAATTAAAGTAAAGGAACAGCTTGTAGTAAGAAAGACTGTGGATGTAATTGAACACCAGGGTCTATTCAACATTATACTTAGACATAAATTAAAGTAAAGGAACAGCTTGTAGTAAGAAAGACTGTGGATGTAATTGAACATGAGGGACTATTCAACATTACACTTAGACATAAATTAAAGTAAAGGAACAGCTTGTAATAAGAAAGACTGTGGATGTAATTGAACACGAGGGACTATTCAACATTACACTTAGACATAAATTAAAGTAAAGGAACAGCTTGTAGTAAGAAAGACTGTGGGGGTAATTGAACACGAGTGACTATCCAACATTATACTTAGACATAAATTAAAGTAAAGGAACAGCTTGTAGTAAGAAAGCATGTGGATGTAATTGAACACGTGGGACTATCCAACATTACACTTAGACATAAATGAAAGTAAAGGAACAGCTTGTAGTAAGAAAGACTGTGAATGTAATTGAACACGAGGGACTATTCAACATTACACTTAGACATAAATTAAAGTAAAGGAACAGCTTGTAGTAAGAAAGACTGTGGATGTAATTGAACACGAGTGACTATCAAACATTACACTTAGACATAAATGAAAGTAAAGGAACAGCTTGTAGTAAGAAAGACTGCGGATGTAATTGAACAGGAGGGACTATCCAACATTACACTTAGACATAAATTAAAGTAAAGGAACAGCTTGTAGTAAGAAAGACTGTGAATGTAATTGAACACGAGGGACTATTCAACATCACACTTAGACATAAATTAAAGTAAAGGAACAGCTTGTAGTAAGAAAAGACATGTATGTCAATAAACATGAGAGACTATTCAACATTACACTTAGACATAAATTAAAGTAAAGGAACAGTTTGTAGTAAGAAAGGATATGGATGTAATTGAACATGAGGGACTATTCAACATTACACTTAGACATAAATTAAAGTAAAGGAACAGCTTGTAGTAAGAAAGGCTGGATGTAATTGAACACGAGGGACTATTCAACATTACACTTAGACATTAATTAAAGTAAAGGAACAGCTTGTAGTAAGAAAGGATATGGATGTAAATGAACATGAGGGACTATTCAACATTACACTTGGACATAAATTAAAGTAAAGGAACAGCTTGTAGTAAGAAAGACTGTGGATGTAATTGAACACGAGGGACTATTCAACATTACACTTAGACATAAATTAAAGTAAAGGAACAGCTTGTAGTAAGAAAAGACATGTATGTCAATAAACATGAGAGACTATTCAACATTACACTTAGACATAAATTAAAGTAAAGGAACAGCTTGTAGTAAGAAAGGATATGGATGTAAATGAACATGAGGGACTATTCAACATTACACTTAGACATAAATTAAAGTAAAGGAACAGCTTGTAGTAAGAAAGACTGTGGATGTAATTGAACATGAGGGACTATCCAACATTACACTTAGACATAAATTAAAGTAAAGGAACAGCTTGTAGTAAGAAAGACTGTGAATGTAATTGAACACGAGGGACTATTCAACATCACACTTAGACATAAATTAAAGTAAAGGAACAGCTTGTAGTAAGAATAGACATGTATGTCAATAAACATGAGAGACTATTCAACATTACACTTAGACATAAATTAAAGTAAAGGAACAGCTTGTAGTAAGAAAGGCTGGATGTAATTGAACACGAGGGACTATTCAACATTACACTTAGACATAAATTAAAGTAAAGGAAGAGCTTGTAGTAAGAAAGGATATGGATGTAAATGAACATGAGGGACTATTCAACATTACACTTAGACATAAATTAAAGGAAAGGAACAGCTTGTAGTAAGAAAGACTGTGGATGTAATTCAACACGAGGGACTATTCAACATTACACTTAGACATAAATTAAAGTAATGGAACAGCTTGTAGTAAGAAAAGACATGTATGTCAATAAACATGAGAGACTATTCAACATTACACTTAGACATAAATTAAAGTAAAGGAACAGCTTGTAGTAAGAAAGGATATGGATGTAAATGAACATGAGGGACTATTCAACATTATACTTAGACCTAAATTAAGGTAAATTTAAGGAACAGCTTGTAGTAAGAAAGGATGTGGATGTAATTGAACACGAGGGACTATTCAACATTACACTTAGACATAAATTAAAGTAAAGGAACAGCTTGTAGTAAGAAAGGATGTGGATGTAATTGAACACGAGGGACTATTCAACATTACACTTAGACATAAATTAAAGTAAAGGAACAGCTTGTAGTAAGAAAAGACATGTATGTCAATAAACATGAGAGACTATTCAACATTACACTTAGACATAGATTAAAGTAAAGGAACAGCTTGTAGTAAGAAAGGCTGGATGTAATTGAACACGAGGGACTATTCAACATTACACTTAGACATAAATTAAAGTAAAGGAACAGCTTGTAGTAAGAAAGGATATGGATGTAAATGA
This sequence comes from Bathymodiolus brooksi, assembly GCA_963680875.1. NCBI lineage: Eukaryota > Metazoa > Mollusca > Bivalvia > Mytilida > Modiolidae > Bathymodiolus > Bathymodiolus brooksi. The sequence continues at coordinate 7,970,482 of OY804584.1, read as the reverse complement.
ACATGAGGGACTATTCAACATTATACTTAGACCTTAATTAAAGTAAATTTAAGGAACAGCTTGTAGTAAGAAAGGATGTGGATGTAATTGAACACGAGGGACTATTCAACATTACACTTAGACATAAATTAAAGTAAAGGAACAGCTTGTAGTAAGAAAGACTATTGATGTAATTGAACACGAGGGACTATTCAACATTACACTTAGACATCAGTTAAAGTAAAGGAACAGCTTGTAGTAAGAAAGGATGTGGATGTAATTGAACACGAGGGACTATTCAACATTACACTTAGACATAAATTAAAGTAAAGGAACAGCTTGTAGTAAGAACGACTGTGGATGTAATTGAACACGAGGGACTATTCAACATTATACTTAGACATAAATTAAAGTAAAGGAACAGCTTGTAGTAAGAAAGACTGTGGATGTAATTGAACACGAGGGACTATCAAACATTACACTTAGACATAAATGAAAGTAAAGGAACAGCTTGTAGTAAGAAAGACTGTGGATGTAATTGAACAGGAGGGACTATCCAACATTACACTTAGACATAAATTAAAGTAAAGGAACAGCTTGTATTAAGAAAAGATATGTATGTCAATAAACATGAGAGACTATTCAACATTACACTTAGACATAAATTAAAGTAAAGGAACAGCTTGTAGTAAGAAAGGATATGGATGTAAATGAACATGAGGGACTATTCAACATTACACTTAGACATAAATTAAAGTAAAGGAACAGCTTGTAGTAAGAAAGGCTGGATGTAATTGAACACGAGGGACTATTCAACATTACACTTAGACATAAATTAAAGTAAAGGAACAGCTTGTAGTAAGAAAGGATATGGATGTAAATGAACATGAGGGACTATTCAACATTACACTTGGACATAAATTAAAGTAAAGGAACAGCTTGTAGTAAGAAAGACTGTGGATGTAATTGAACACGAGGGACTATTCAACATTACACTTAGACATAAATTAAAGTAAAGGAACAGCTTGTAGTAAGAAAAGACATGTATGTTAATAAACATGAGAGACTATTCAACATTACACTTAGACATAAATTAAAGTAAAGGAACAGCTTGTAGTAAGAAAGGATATGGATGTAAATGAACATGAGGGACTATTCAACATTACACTTAGACATAAATTAAAGTAAAGGAACAGCTTGTAGTAAGAAAGACTATGGATGTAATTAAACACGAGGGACTATCCAACATTACACTTAGACATAAATTAAAGTAAAGGAACAGCTTATAGTAAGAAAGACTGTGAATGTAATTGAACACGAGGGACTATTCAACATCACACTTAGACATAAATTAAAGTAAAGGAACAGCTTGTAGTAAGAAAAGACATGTATGTCAATAAACATGAGAGACTATTCAACATTACACTTAGACATAAATTAAAGTAAAGGAACAGCTTGTAGTAAGAAAGGATATGGATGTAAATGAACATGAGGGACTATTCAACATTACACTTGGACATAAATTAAAGTAAAGGAACAGCTTGTAGTAAGAAAGACTGTGGATGTAATTGAACACGAGGGACTATTCAACATTACACTTAGACATAAATTAAAGTAAAGGAACAGCTTGTAGTAAGAAAAGACATGTATGTCAATAAACATGAGAGACTATTCAACATTACACTTAGACATAAATTAAAGTAAAGGAACAGCTTGTAGTAAGAAAGGATATGGATGTAAATGAACATGAGGGACTATTCAACATTATAATTAGACCTAAATTAAAGTAAATTTAAGGAACAGCTTGTAGTAAGAAAGGATGTGGATGTAATTGAACACGAGGGACTATTCAACATTACACTTAGACATAAATTAATGTAAAGGAAGAGCTTGTAGTAAGAAAGACTATGGATGTAATTGAACACGAGGGACTATTCAACATTACACTTAGACATCAATTAAAGTAAAGGAACAGCTTGTAGTAAGAAAGGATGTGGATGTAATTGAACACGAGGGACTATTCAACATTACACTTAGACATAAATTAAAGTAAAGGAACAGCTTGTAGTAAGAAAAGACATTTATGTCAATAAACATGAGAGACTATTCAACATTACACTTAGACATAGATTAAAGTAAAGGAACAGCTTGTAGTAAGAAAGGATGTGGATGTAATTGAACACGAGGGACTATTCAACATTACACTTGGACATAAATTAAAGGAAAGGAACAGCTTGTAGTAAGAAAAGACATGTATGTCAATAAACATGAGAGACTATTCAACATTACACTTAGATATAAATTAAAGTAAAGGAACAGCTTGTAGTAAGACAGATTGTGGATGTATTTGAACACGAGGGACTATTCAACATTATACTTAGACATACATTAAAGTAAATTTAAGGAACAGCTTGTAGTAAGAAAGGATATGGATGTAAATGAACACGAGGGACTATTAACATTACACTTAGACATAAATTAAAGTAAAGGAACAGCTTGTAGTAAGAAAGATTGTGGATGTATTTGAACACGAGGGACTATTCAACATTATACTTAGACATAAATTAAAGTAAAGGAACAGCTTGTAGTAAGAAAGATTGTGGATGTATTTGAACACGAGGGACTATTCAACATTATACTTAGACATAAATTAAAGTAAATTTAAGGAACAGCTTGTAGTAAGAAAGGATATGGATGTAAATGAACACGAGGGACTATTCAACATTACACTTAGACATAAATTAAAGTAAAGGAACAGCTTGTAGTAAGAAAGATTGTGGATGTATTTGAACACGAGGGACTATTCAACATTATACTTAGACATAAATTAAAGTAAATTTAAGGAACAGCTTGTAGTAAGAAAGGATATGGATGTAAATGAACACGAGGGACTATTTAACATTACACTTAGACATAAATTAAAGTAAAGGAACAGCTTGTAGTAAGAAAGACTATGGATGTAATTGAACATGAGGGACTATTCAACATTACACTTAGACATGAATTAAAGTAAAGGAACAGCTTGTAGTAAGAAAGACTGTGGATGTAATTGAACACGAGGGACTATTCAACATTACATTTAGACATAAATTAAAGTAAAGGAACAGCTTGTAGTAAGAAAGGATATGGATGTAAATGAACATGAGGGACTATTCAACATTACACTTAGACATCAATTAAAGTAAAGGAACAGCTTGTAGTAAGAAAGGATGTGGATGTAATTGAACACGAGGGACTATTCAACATTACACTTAGACATAAATTAAAGCAAAGGAACAGCTTGTAGTAAGAAAGGATGTGGATGTAATTGAACACGGGGACTATTCAACATTACACTTAGACATAAATTAAAGTAAAGGAACAGCTTGTAGTAAGAAAGGATATGGATGTAAATGAACACGAGGGACTATTCAAGATTACACTTAGACATAAATTAAAGTAAAGGAACAGCTTGTAGTAAGAAAGACTATGGATGTAATTGAACATGAGGGACTATTCAACATTATACTTAGACATAAATTAAAGTAAAGGAACAGCTTGTAGTAAGAAAGATTGTGGATGTATTTGAACACGAGGGACTATTCAACATTATACTTAGACATAAATTAAAGTAAATTTAAGGAACAGCTTGTAGTAAGAAAGGATATGGATGTAAATGAACACGAGGGACTATTCAACATTACACTTAGACATAAATTAAAGTAAAGGAACAGCTTGTAGTAAGAAAGATTGTGGATGTATTTGAACACGAGGGACTATTCAACATTATACTTAGACATAAATTAAAGTAAATTTAAGGAACAGCTTGTAGTAAGAAAGGATATGGATGTAAATGAACACGAGGGACTATTTAACATTACACTTAGACATAAATTAAAGTAAAGGAACAGCTTGTAGTAAGAAAGACTATGGATGTAATTGAACATGAGGGACTATTCAACATTACACTTAGACATGAATTAAAGTAAAGGAACAGCTTGTAGTAAGAAAGACTGTGGATGTAATTGAACACGAGGGACTATTCAACATTACATTTAGACATAAATTAAAGTAAAGGAACAGCTTGTAGTAAGAAAGGATATGGATGTAAATGAACATGAGGGACTATTCAACATTACACTTAGACATCAATTAAAGTAAAGGAACAGCTTGTAGTAAGAAAGGATGTGGATGTAATTGAACACGAGGGACTATTCAACATTACACTTAGACATAAATTAAAGCAAAGGAACAGCTTGTAGTAAGAAAGGATGTGGATGTAATTGAACACGGGGACTATTCAACATTACACTTAGACATAAATTAAAGTAAAGGAACAGCTTGTAGTAAGAAAGGATATGGATGTAAATGAACACGAGGGACTATTCAAGATTACACTTAGACATAAATTAAAGTAAAGGAACAGCTTGTAGTAAGAAAGACTATGGATGTAATTGAACATGAGGGACTATTCAACATTATACTTAGACATAAATTAAAGTAAAGGAACAGCTTGTAGTAAGAAAAATTGTGGATGTAATTGAACACGAGGGACTATCCAACATTACACTTAGACATAAATTAAAGTAAAGGAACAGCTTGTAGTAAGAAAGACTGTGGATGTAATTGAACACGAGGGACTATTCAACATTATACTTAGACATAAATTAAAGTAAAGGAACAGCTTGTAGTAAGAAAGGATATGGATGTAAATGAACATGAGGGACTATTCAACATTACACTTAGACATAAATTAAAGTAAAGGAACAGGTTGTGGTAAGAAAGGATGTGGATGTAATTGAACACGAGGGACTATTCAACATTACACTTAGACATAAATTAAAGTAAAGGAACAGCTTGTAGTAAGAAAAGACATGTATGTCAATAAACATGAGAGACTATTCAACATTACACTTAGACATAGATTAAAGTAAAGGAACAGCTTGTAGTAAGAAAGGATGTGGATGTAATTGAACACGCGGGACTATTCAACATTACACTTGGACATAAATTAAAGGAAAGGAACAGCTTGTAGTAAGAAAAGACATGTATGTCAATAAACATGAGAGACTATTCAACATTACACATAGACATAAATTAAAGTAAAGGAACAGCTTGTAGTAGGAAAGGATGTGGATGTAATTGAACACGAGGGACTATTCAACATTACACTTAGATATAAATTAAATTAAAGGAACAGCTTGTAGTAAGAAAGATTGTGGATGTATTTGAACACGAGGGACTATTCAACATTATACTTAGACATAAATTAAAGTAAATTTAAGGAACAGCTTGTAGTAAGAAAGGATATGGATGTAAATGAACACGAGGGACTATTCAACATTACACTTAGACATAAATTAAAGTAAAGGAACAGCTTGTAGTAAGAAAGACTGTGGATGTAATTGAACATGAGGGACTATTCAACATTACACTTAGACATAAATTAAAGTAAAGGAACAGCTTGTAGTAAGAAAGACTGTGGATGTAATTGAACACGAGGGACTATTCAACATTACACTTAGACCTAAATTAAAGTAAAGGAACAGCTTGTAGTAAGAAAGGATATGGATGTAAATGAACATGAGGGACTATTCAACATTACACTTAGACATCAATTAAAGTAAAGGAACAGCTTGTAGTAAGAAAGGATGTGGATGTAATTGAACACGAGGGACTATTCAACATTACACTTAGACATAAATTAAAGCAAAGGAACAGCTTGTAGTAAGAAAGGATGTGGATGTAATTGAACACGGGGACTATTCAACATTACACTTAGACATAAATTAAAGTAAAGGAACAGCTTGTAGTAAGAAAGGATATGGATGTAAATGAACACGAGGGACTATTCAAGATTACACTTAGACATAAATTAAAGTAAAGGAACAGCTTGTAGTAAGAAAGACTATGGATGTAATTGAACATGAGGGACTATTCAACATTATACTTAGACATAAATTAAAGTAAAGGAACAGCTTGTAGTAAGAAAGATTGTGGATGTAATTGAACACGAGGGACTATCCAACATTACACTTAGACATAAATTAAAGTAAAGGAACAGCTTGTAGTAAGAAAGACTATGGATGTAATTGAACACGAGGGACTATTCAACATTATACTTAGACATAAATTAAAGTAAAGGAACAGCTTGTAGTAAGAAAGGATATGGATGTAAATGAACATGAGGGACTATTCAACATTACACTTAGACATAAATTAAAGTAAAGGAACAGCTTGTAGTAAGAAAGGATGTGGATGTAATTGAACACAGGGGACTATTCAACATTACATTTAGACATAAATTAAAGTAAAGGAACAGCTTGTAGTAAGAAAGACTGTGGATGTAATTGAACACGAGGGACTATTCAACATTATACTTAGACATAAATTAAAGTAAAGGAACAGCTTGTAGTAAGAAAGGATATGGATGTAAATGAACATGAGGGACTATTCAACATTACACTTAGTCATCAATTAAAGTAAAGGAACAGCTTGTAGTAAGAAAGACTGTGGATGTAATTGAACACGAGGGACTATCCAACATTACACTTGGACATAAATTAAAGTAAAGAAACAGCTTGTAGTAAGAAAGATTATGGATGTAATTAAACACGAGGGACTATTCAACATTACACTTAGACATAAATTAAAGTAAAGGAACAGCTTGTAGTAAGAAAGGATATGGATGTAAATGAACACGAGGGACTATTCAAGATTACACTTAGACATAAATTAAAGTAAAGGAACAGCTTGTAGTAAGAAAGACTATGGATGTAATTGAACATGAGGGACTATTCAACATTATACTTAGACATAAATTAAAGTAAAGGAACAGCTTGTAGTAAGAAAAATTGTGGATGTAATTGAACACGAGGGACTATCCAACATTACACTTAGACATAAATTAAAGTAAAGGAACAGCTTGTAGTAAGAAAGACTGTGGATGTAATTGAACACGAGGGACTATTCAACATTATACTTAGACATAAATTAAAGTAAAGGAACAGCTTGTAGTAAGAAAGGATATGGATGTAAATGAACATGAGGGACTATTCAACATTACACTTAGACATAAATTAAAGTAAAGGAACAGGTTGTGGTAAGAAAGGATGTGGATGTAATTGAACACGAGGGACTATTCAACATTACACTTAGACATAAATTAAAGTAAAGGAACAGCTTGTAGTAAGAAAAGACATGTATGTCAATAAACATGAGAGACTATTCAACATTACACTTAGACATAGATTAAAGTAAAGGAACAGCTTGTAGTAAGAAAGGATGTGGATGTAATTGAACACGCGGGACTATTCAACATTACACTTGGACATAAATTAAAGGAAAGGAACAGCTTGTAGTAAGAAAAGACATGTATGTCAATAAACATGAGAGACTATTCAACATTACACATAGACATAAATTAAAGTAAAGGAACAGCTTGTAGTAGGAAAGGATGTGGATGTAATTGAACACGAGGGACTATTCAACATTACACTTAGATATAAATTAAATTAAAGGAACAGCTTGTAGTAAGAAAGATTGTGGATGTATTTGAACACGAGGGACTATTCAACATTATACTTAGACATAAATTAAAGTAAATTTAAGGAACAGCTTGTAGTAAGAAAGGATATGGATGTAAATGAACACGAGGGACTATTCAACATTACACTTAGACATAAATTAAAGTAAAGGAACAGCTTGTAGTAAGAAAGACTGTGGATGTAATTGAACATGAGGGACTATTCAACATTACACTTAGACATAAATTAAAGTAAAGGAGCAGCTTGTAGTAAGAAAGACTGTGGATGTAATTGAACACGAGGGACTATTCAACATTACACTTAGACCTAAATTAAAGTAAAGGAACAGCTTGTAGTAAGAAAGGATATGGATGTAAATGAACATGAGGGACTATTCAACATTACACTTAGACATCAATTAAAGTAAAGGAACAGCTTGTAGTAAGAAAGGATGTGGATGTAATTGAACACGAGGGACTATTCAACATTACACTTAGACATAAATTAAAGCAAAGGAACAGCTTGTAGTAAGAAAGGATGTGGATGTAATTGAACACGGGGACTATTCAACATTACACTTAGACATAAATTAAAGTAAAGGAACAGCTTGTAGTAAGAAAGGATATGGATGTAAATGAACACGAGGGACTATTCAAGATTACACTTAGACATAAATTAAAGTAAAGGAACAGCTTGTAGTAAGAAAGACTATGGATGTAATTGAACATGAGGGACTATTCAACATTATACTTAGACATAAATTAAAGTAAAGGAACAGCTTGTAGTAAGAAAGATTGTGGATGTAATTGAACACGAGGGACTATCCAACATTACACTTAGACATAAATTAAAGTAAAGGAACAGCTTGTAGTAAGAAAGACTATGGATGTAATTGAACACGAGGGACTATTCAACATTATACTTAGACATAAATTAAAGTAAAGGAACAGCTTGTAGTAAGAAAGGATATGGATGTAAATGAACATGAGGGACTATTCAACATTACACTTAGACATAAATTAAAGTAAAGGAACAGCTTGTAGTAAGAAAGGATGTGGATGTAATTGAACACAGGGGACTATTCAACATTACATTTAGACATAAATTAAAGTAAAGGAACAGCTTGTAGTAAGAAAGACTGTGGATGTAATTGAACACGAGGGACTATTCAACATTATACTTAGACATAAATTAAAGTAAAGGAACAGCTTGTAGTAAGAAAGGATATGGATGTAAATGAACATGAGGGACTATTCAACATTACACTTAGTCATCAATTAAAGTAAAGGAACAGCTTGTAGTAAGAAAGACTGTGGATGTAATTGAACACGAGGGACTATCCAACATTACACTTGGACATAAATTAAAGTAAAGAAACAGCTTGTAGTAAGAAAGATTATGGATGTAATTAAACACGAGGGACTATTCAACATTACACTTAGACATAAATTAAAGTAAAGGAACAGCTTGTAGTAAGAAAGACTATGGATGTAATTGAACACGAAGGACTATTCAACATTATACTTAGACATAAATTAAAGTAAAGGATCAGCTTGTAGTAAGAAAGACTGTGGATGTAATCGAACACGAGGGACTATCCAACATTACACTTATACATTAATTAAAGTAAAGGAACAGCTTGTAGTAAGAAAGGATGTGGATGTAATTGAACACGAGGGACTATTCAACATTACACTTAGACATAAATTAAAGTAAAGGAACTGCTTGTAGTAAGAAAGGATATGGATGTAAATGAACTTGAGGGACTATTCAACATTACACTTAGACATAAATTAAAGTAAAGGAACAGCTTGTAGTAAGAAAGACTGTGGATGTAATTGAATATGAGGGACTATTCAACATTACACTTAGACATAAATTAAAGTAAAGGAACAGCTTGTAGTAAGAAAGACTGTGGATGTAATTGAACACGAGGGACTATCCAGCATTACACTTAGACATAAATCAAAGTAAAGGAACAGCTTGTAGTAAGAAAGATTGTGGATGTAATTGAACACGAGGGACTATCCAACATTACACATATACATAAATTAAAGTAAAGGAACAGCTTGTAGTAAGAAAGACTGTGGATGTAATTGAACACGAGGGACTATTCAACATTACACTTAGACATGAATTAAAGTAAAGGAACAGCTTGTAGTAAGAAAGGATATGGATGTAAATGAACACGAGGGACTATTCAACATTACACTTAGACATAAATCAAAGTAAAGGAACAGCTTGTAGTAAGAAAGGATATGGATGTAAATGAACTTGAGGGACTATTCAACATTACTCTTAGACATAAATTAAAGTAAAGGAACAGCTTGTAGTAAGAAAGACTGTGGATGTAATTGAACATGAGGGACTATTCAACATTATACATAGACATAAATTAAAGTAAAGGAACAGCTTGTAGTAAGAAAGGATGTGGATGTAATTGAACACGAGGGACTATTCAACATTACACTTAGATATAAATTAAAGTAAAGGAACAGCTTGTAGTAAGAAAGATTGTGGATGTATTTGAACACGAGGGACTATTCAACATTATACTTAGACATAAATTAAAGTAAATGTAAGGAACAGCTTGTAGTAAGAAAGGATATGGATGTAAATGAACACGATGGACTATTCAACATTACACTTAGACATAAATTAAAGTAAAGGAACAGCTTGTAGTAAGAAAGACTATAGATGTAATTGAACATGAGGGACTATTCAACATTACACTTAGACATAAATTAAAGTAAAGGAACAGCTTGTAGTAAGAAAGATTGTGGATGTAATTGAACACGAGGGACTATTCAACATTACACTTAGACATAAATTAAAGTAAAGGAACAGCTTGTAGTAAGAAAGACTATGGATGTAATTGAACATGAGGGACTATTCAACATTACACTTAGACATAAATTAAAGTAAAGGAACAGCTTGTAGTAAGAAAGACTGTGGATGTAATTGAACACGAGGGACTATTCAACATTACATTTAGACATAAATTAAAGTAAAGGAACAGCTTGTAGTAAGAAAGGATATGGATGTAAATGAACATGAGGGACTATTCAACATTACACTTAGACATCAATTAAAGTAAAGGAACAGCTTGTAGTAATAAAGGATGTGGATGTAATTGAACACGAGGGACTATTCAACATTACACTTAGACATAAATTAAAGCAAAGGAACAGCTTGTAGTAAGAAAGGATGTGGATGTAATTGAACACGGGGACTATTCAACATTACACTTAGACATAAATTAAAGTAAAGGAACAGCTTGTAGTAAGAAAGGATATGGATGTAAATGAACACGAGGGACTATTCAAGATTACACTTAGACATAAATTAAAGTAAAGGAACAGCTTGTAGTAAGAAAGACTATGGATGTAATTGAACATGAGGGACTATTCAACATTACGCTTAGACATAAATTAAAGTAAAGGAACAGCTTGTAGTAAGAAAAATTGTGGATGTAATTGAACACGAGGGACTATCCAACATTACACTTAGACATAAATTAAAGTAAAGGAACAGCTTGTAGTAAGAAAGACTGTGGATGTAATTGAACACGAGGGACTATTCAACATTATACTTAGACATAAATTAAAGTAAAGGAACAGCTTGTAGTAAGAAAGGATATGGATGTAAATGAACATGAGGGACTATTCAACATTACACTTAGACATAAATTAAAGTAAAGGAACAGGTTGTAGTAAGAAAGGATGTGGATGTAATTGAACACGAGGGACTATTCAACATTACACTTAGACATAAATTAAAGTAAAGGAACAGCTTGTAGTAAGAAAAGACATGTATGTCAATAAACATGAGAGACTATTCAACATTACACTTAGACATAGATTAAAGTAAAGGAACAGCTTGTAGTAAGAAAGGATGTGGATGTAATTGAACACGCGGGACTATTCAACATTACACTTGGACATAAATTAAAGGAAAGGAACAGCTTGTAGTAAGAAAAGACATGTATGTCAATAAACATGAGAGACTATTCAACATTACACATAGACATAAATTAAAGTAAAGGAACAGCTTGTAGTAGGAAAGGATGTGGATGTAATTGAACACGAGGGACTATTCAACATTACACTTAGATATAAATTAAATTAAAGGAACAGCTTGTAGTAAGAAAGATTGTGGATGTATTTGAACACGAGGGACTATTCAACATTATACTTAGACATAAATTAAAGTAAATTTAAGGAACAGCTTGTAGTAAGAAAGGATATGGATGTAAATGAACACGAGGGACTATTCAACATTACACTTAGACATAAATTAAAGTGAAGGAACAGCTTGTAGTAAGAAAGACTGTGGATGTAATTGAACATGAGGGACTATTCAACATTACACTTAGACATAAATTAAAGTAAAGGAACAGCTTGTAGTAAGAAAGACTGTGGATGTAATTGAACACGAGGGACTATTCAACATTACACTTAGACCTAAATTAAAGTAAAGGAACAGCTTGTAGTAAGAAAGGATATGGATGTAAATGAACATGAGGGACTATTCAACATTACACTTAGACATCAATTAAAGTAAAGGAACAGCTTGTAGTAAGAAAGGATGTGGATGTAATTGAACACGAGGGACTATTCAACATTACACTTAGACATAAATTAAAGCAAAGGAACAGCTTGTAGTAAGAAAGGATGTGGATGTAATTGAACACGGGGACTATTCAACATTACACTTAGACATAAATTAAAGTAAAGGAACAGCTTGTAGTAAGAAAGGATATGGATGTAAATGAACACGAGGGACTATTCAACATTACACTTAGACATAAATTAAAGTAAAGGAACAGCTTGTAGTAAGAAAGACTATGGATGTAATTGAACATGAGGGACTATTCAACATTATACTTAGACATAAATTAAAGTAAAGGAACAGCTTGTAGTAAGAAAGATTGTGGATGTAATTGAACACGAGGGACTATCCAACATTACACTTAGACATAAATTAAAGTAAAGGAACAGCTTGTAGTAAGAAAGACTGTGGATGTAATTGAACACGAGGGACTATTCAACATTATACTTAGACATAAATTAAAGTAAAGGAACAGCTTGTAGTAAGAAAGGATATGGATGTAAATGAACATGAGGGACTATTCAACATTACACTTAGACATAAATTAAAGTAAAGGAACAGCTTGTAGTAAGAAAGGATGTGGATGTAATTGAACACAGGGGACTATTCAACATTACATTTAGACATAAATTAAAGTAAAGGAACAGCTTGTAGTAAGAAAGACTGTGGATGTAATTGAACACGAGGGACTATTCAACATTATACTTAGACATAAATTAAAGTAAAGGAACAGCTTGTAGTAAGAAAGGATATGGATGTAAATGAACATGAGGGACTATTCAACATTACACTTAGACATAAATTAAAGTAAAGGAACAGCTTGTAGTAAGAAAGACTGTGGATGTAATTGAACACGAGGGACTATCCAACATTACACTTGGACATAAATTAAAGTAAAGAAACAGCTTGTAGTAAGAAAGATTATGGATGTAATTAAACACGAGGGACTATTCAACATTACACTTAGACATAAATTAAAGTAAAGGAACAGCTTGTAGTAAGAAAGACTATGGATGTAATTGAACACGAAGGACTATTCAACATTATACTTAGACATAAATTAAAGTAAAGGATCAGCTTGTAGTAAGAAAGACTGTGGATGTAATCGAACACGAGGGACTATCCAACATTACACTTATACATTAATTAAAGTAAAGGAACAGCTTGTAGTAAGAAAGGATGTGGATGTAATTGAACACGAGGGACTATTCAACATTACACTTAGACATAAATTAAAGTAAAGGAACTGCTTGTAGTAAGAAAGGATATGGATGTAAATGAACTTGAGGGACTATTCAACATTACACTTAGACATAAATTAAAGTAAAGGAACAGCTTGTAGTAAGAAAGACTGTGGATGTAATTGAATATGAGGGACTATTCAACATTACACTTAGACATAAATTAAAGTAAAGGAACAGCTTGTAGTAAGAAAGACTGTGGATGTAATTGAACACGAGGGACTATCCAGCATTACACTTAGACATAAATCAAAGTAAAGGAACAGCTTGTAGTAAGAAAGATTGTGGATGTAATTGAACACGAGGGACTATCCAACATTACACATATACATAAATTAAAGTAAAGGAACAGCTTGTAGTAAGAAAGACTGTGGATGTAATTGAACACGAGGGACTATTCAACATTACACTTAGACATGAATTAAAGTAAAGGAACAGCTTGTAGTAAGAAAGGATATGGATGTAAATGAACACGAGGGACTATTCAACATTACACTTAGACATAAATCAAAGTAAAGGAACAGCTTGTAGTAAGAAAGGATATGGATGTAAATGAACTTGAGGGACTATTCAACATTACTCTTAGACATAAATTAAAGTAAAGGAACAGCTTGTAGTAAGAAAGACTGTGGATGTAATTGAACATGAGGGACTATTCAACATTACACATAGACATAAATTAAAGTAAAGGAACAGCTTGTAGTAAGAAAGGATGTGGATGTAATTGAACACGAGGGACTATTCAACATTACACTTAGATATAAATTAAAGTAAAGGAACAGCTTGTAGTAAGAAAGATTGTGGATGTATTTGAACACGAAGGACTATTCAACATTATACTTAGACATAAATTAAAGTAAATTTAAGGAACAGCTTGTAGTAAGAAAGACTATAGATGTAATTGAACATGAGGGACTATTCAACATTACACTTAGACATAAATTAAAGTAAAGGAACAGCTTGTAGTAAGAAAGATTGTGGATGTAATTGAACACGAGGGACTATTCAACATTACACTTAGACATAAATTAAAGTAAAGGAACAGCTTGTAGTAAGAAAGGATATGGATGTAAATGAACATGAGGGACTATTCAACATTACACTTAGACATCAATTAAAGTAAAGGAACAGCTTGTAGTAAGAAAGGATGTGGATGTAATTGAACACGAGGGACTATTCAACATTACACTTAGACATAAATTAAAGTAAAGGAACAGCTTGTAGTAAGAAAGGATGTGGATGTAATTGAACACGGGGACTATTCAACATTACACTTAGACATAAATTAAAGTAAAGGAACAGCTTGTAGTAAGAAAGGATATGGATGTAAATGAACACGAGGGACTATTCAAGATTACACTTAGACATAAATTAAAGTAAAGGAACAGCTTGTAGTAAGAAAGACTATGGATGTAATTGAACATGAGGGACTATTCAACATTACGCTTAGACATAAATTAAAGTAAAGGAACAGCTTGTAGTAAGAAAGATTGTGGATGTAATTGAACACGAGGGACTATCCAACATTACACTTAGACATAAATTAAAGTATAGGATCAGCTTGTAGTAAGAAAGTTTGTGGATGTAATTGAACACGAGGGACTATTCAACATTACACTTAGACATAAATTAAAGTAGAGGAACCGTTTGTAGTAAGAAAGACTATGGATGTAATTGAACACGAGGGACTATTCAACATTATACTTAGACATAAATTAAAGTAAAGGAACAGCTTGTAGTAAGAAAGGATATGGATGTAAATGAACATGAGGGACTATTCAACATTACACTTAGACATAAATTAAAGTAAAGGAACAGCTTGTAGTAAGAAAGGATGTGGATGTAATTGAACACAGGGGACTATTCAACATTACACTTAGACATAAATTAAAGTAAAGGAACAGCTTGTAGTAAGAAAGGATATAGATGTAAATGAACACGAGGGACTATTCAACATTACACTTAGACATAAATTAAAGTAAAGGAACAGCTTGTAGTAAGAAAGACTGTGGATGTAATTGAACACGAGGGACTATTCAACATTACACTTAGACATAAATTAAAGTAAAGGAACAGCTTGTAGTAAAAAAGACTGTGGATGTAATTGAACATGAGGGACTATTCAACATTACACATATACATTAATTAAAGTAAAGGAACAGTTTGTAGTAAGAAAGGATGTGGATGTAATTGAACACGAGGGACTATTCAACATTACACTTAGATATAAATTAAAGTAAAGGAACAGCTTGTATTAAGAAAGATTGTGGATGTATTTGAACACGAGGGACTATTCAGCATTACACTTAGACATAAATCAAAGTAAAGGAACAGCTTGTAGTAAGAAAGATTGTGGATGTAATTGAACACGAGGGACTATCCAACATTACACATATACATAAATTAAAGTAAAGGAACAGCTTGTAGTAAGAAAGACTGTGGATGTAATTGAACACGAGGGACTATTCAACATTACACTTAGACATAAATTAAAGTAAAGGAACAGCTTGTAGTAAGAAAGGATATGGATGTAAATGAACACGAGGGACTATTCAACATTACACTTAGACATAAATTAAAGTAAAGGAACAGCTTGTAGTAAGAAAGGATATGGATGTAAATGAACTTGAGGGACTATTCAACATTACACTTAGACATAAATTAAAGTAAAGGAACAGCTTGTAGTAAGAAAGACTGTGGATGTAATTGAACATGAGGGACTATTCAACATTACACATATACATAAATTAAAGTAAAGGAACAGTTTGTAGTAAGAAAGGATGTGGATGTAATTGAACACGAGGGACTATTCAACATTACACTTAGATATAAATTAAAGTAAAGGAACAGCTTGTAGTAAGAAAGATTGTGGATGTATTTGAACACGAGGGACTATTCAACATTATACTTAGACATAAATTAAAGTAAAGGAACAGCTTGTAGTAAGAAAGATTGTGGATGTAATTGAACACGAGGGACTATTCAACATTACACTTAGACATAAATTAAAGTAAAGGAACAGCTTGTAGTAAGAAAGGATATGGATGTAAATGAACACGAGGGACTATTCAAGATTACACTTAGACATAAATTAAAGTAAAGGAACAGCTTGTAGTAAGAAAGACTATGGATGTAATTGAACATGAGGGACTATTCAACATTACGCTTAGACATAAATTAAAGTAAAGGAACAGCTTGTAGTAAGAAAGATTGTGGATGTAATTGAACACGAGGGACTATCCAACATTACACTTAGACATAAATTAAAGTATAGGATCAGCTTGTAGTAAGAAAGTTTGTGGATGTAATTGAACACGAGGGACTATTCAACATTACACTTAGACATAAATTAAAGTAGAGGAACCGTTTGTAGTAAGAAAGACTATGGATGTAATTGAACACGAGGGACTATTCAACATTATACTTAGACATAAATTAAAGTAAAGGAACAGCTTGTAGTAAGAAAGGATATGGATGTAAATGAACATGAGGGACTATTCAACATTACACTTAGACATAAATTAAAGTAAAGGAACAGCTTGTAGTAAGAAAGGATGTGGATGTAATTGAACACAGGGGACTATTCAACATTACACTTAGACATAAATTAAAGTAAAGGAACAGCTTGTAGTAAGAAAGGATATAGATGTAAATGAACACGAGGGACTATTCAACATTACACTTAGACATAAATTAAAGTAAAGGAACAGCTTGTAGTAAGAAAGACTGTGGATGTAATTGAACACGAGGGACTATTCAACATTACACTTAGACATAAATTAAAGTAAAGGAACAGCTTGTAGTAAGAAAGACTGTGGATGTAATTGAACATGAGGGACTATTCAACATTACACATATACATAAATTAAAGTAAAGGAACAGTTTGTAGTAAGAAAGGATGTGGATGTAATTGAACACGAGGGACTATTCAACATTACACTTAGATATAAATTAAAGTAAAGGAACAGCTTGTAGTAAGAAAGATTGTGGATGTATTTGAACACGAGGGACTATTCAGCATTACACTTAGACATAAATCAAAGTAAAGGAACAGCTTGTAGTAAGAAAGATTGTGGATGTAATTGAACACGAGGGACTATCCAACATTACACATATACATAAATTAAAGTAAAGGAACAGCTTGTAGTAAGAAAGACTGTGGATGTAATTGAACACGAGGGACTATTCAACATTACACTTAGACATAAATTAAAGTAAAGGAACAGCTTGTAGTAAGAAAGGATATGGATGTAAATGAACACGAGGGACTATTCAACATTACACTTAGACATAAATTAAAGTAAAGGAACAGCTTGTAGTAAGAAAGGATATGGATGTAAATGAACTTGAGGGACTATTCAACATTACACTTAGACATAAATTAAAGTAAAGGAACAGCTTGTAGTAAGAAAGACTGTGGATGTAATTGAACATGAGGGACTATTCAACATTACACATATACATAAATTAAAGTAAAGGAACAGTTTGTAGTAAGAAAGGATGTGGATGTAATTGAACACGAGGGACTATTCAACATTACACTTAGATATAAATTAAAGTAAAGGAACAGCTTGTAGTAAGAAAGATTGTGGATGTATTTGAACACGAGGGACTATTCAACATTATACTTAGACATAAATTAAAGTAAAGGAACAGCTTGTAGTAAGAAAGATTGTGGATGTAATTGAACACGAGGGACTATTCAACATTACACTTAGACATAAATTAAAGTAAAGGAACAGCTTGTAGTAAGAAAGGATATGGATGTAAATGAACACGAGGGACTATTCAAGATTACACTTAGACATAAATTAAAGTAAAGGAACAGTTTGTAGTAAGAAAGACTATGGATGTAATTGAACACGAGGGACTATTCAACATTACGCTTAGACATAAACTAAAGTAAAGGAACAGCTTGTAGTAAGAAAGATTGTGGATGTAATTGAACACGAGGGACTATCCAACATTACACTTAGACATAAATTAAAGTATAGGATCAGCTTGTAGTAAGAAAGTTTGTGGATGTAATTGAACACGAGGGACTATTCAACATTACACTTAGACATAAATTAAAGTAGAGGAACCGTTTGTAGTAAGAAAGACTATGGATGTAATTGAACACGAGGGACTATTCAACATTATACTTAGACATAAATTAAAGTAAAGGAACAGCTTGTAGTAAGAAAGGATATGGATGTAAATGAACATGAGGGACTATTCAACATTACACTTAGACATAAATTAAAGTAAAGGAACAGCTTGTAGTAAGAAAGGATGTGGATGTAATTGAACACAGGGGACTATTCAACATTACACTTAGACATAAATTAAAGTAAAGGAACAGCTTGTAGTAAGAAAGGATATAGATGTAAATGAACACGAGGGACTAATCAACATTACACTTAGACATAAATTAAAGTAAAGGAACAGCTTGTAGTAAGAAAGACTGTGGATGTAATTGAACACGAGGGACTATTCAACATTACACTTAGACATAAATTAAAGTAAAGGAACAGCTTGTAGTAAGAAAGACTGTGGATGTAATTGAACACGAGGGACTATCCAACATTACACTTAGACATAAATTAAAGTAAAGAAACAGCTTGTAGTAAGAAAGATTGTGGATGTAATTGAACACGAGGGACTATTCAACATTACACTTAGACATAAATTAAAGTAAAGGAACAGCTTGTAGTAAGACAGGCTATGGATGTAATTGAACACGAAGGACTATTCAACATTATACTTAGACATAAATTAAAGTAAAGGATCAGCTTGTAGTAAGAAAGACTGTGGATGTAATTGAACACAAGGGACTATTCAACATTACACTTAGACATAAATTAAAGTAAAGGAACAGCTTGTAGTAAGAAAGGATATGGATGTAAATGAACACGAGGGACTATTCAACATTACACTTAGACATAAATTAAGGTAAAGGAACAGCTTGTAGTAAGAAAGGATATGGATGTAAATGAACTTGAGGGACTATTCAACATTACACTTAGACATAAATTAAAGTAAAGGAACAGCTTGTAGTAAGAAAGACTGTGGATGTAATTGAACATGAGGGACTATTCAACATTACACTTAGACATAAATTAAAGTAAAGGAACAGCTTGTAGTAAGAAAGAGTGTGGATGTAATTGAATACGAGGGTCTATCCAACATTACACTTAGACATAAATTAAAGTAAAAGAACAGCTTGTAGTAAGAAAGACTGTGGATGTAAATGAACTTGAGGGACTATTCAACATTACACTTAGACATAAATTAAAGTAAAGGAACAGCTTGTAGTAAGAAAGACTATGGATGTAATTGAACACGAGGAACTATTCAACATTATACTTAGACATAAATTAAAGTAAAAGAACAGCTTGTAGTAAGAAAGACTGTGGATGTAAATGAACATGAGATACTATCTAGCATTACACTTAGACATAAATTAAAGTAAAGGATATGGATGTAAATGAACTTGAGGGACTATTCAACATTATACTTAGACATAAATTAAAGTAAATGAACAGCTTGTAGTAAGAAAGGATGTGGATGTAATTGAACACGAGGGACTATTCAACATTACACTTAGACATAAATTAAAGTAAAGGAACAGCTTGTAGTAAGAAAGGATATGGATGTAAATGAACATGAGATACTATCTAGCATTACACTTAGACATAAATTAAAGTAAAGGAACAGCTTGTAGTAAGAAAGGATATGGATGTAAATGAACTTGAGGGACTATTCAACATTACACTTAGACATAAATTAAAGTAAAGGAACAGCTTGTAGTAAGAAAGACTGTGGATGTAATTGAACATGAGGGACTATTCAACATTACACATATACATAAATTAAAGTAAAGGAACAGTTTGTAGTAAGAAAGGATGTGGATGTAATTGAACACGAGGGACTATTCAACATTACACTTAGATATAAATTAAAGTAAAGGAACAGCTTGTAGTAAGAAAGATTGTGGATGTATTTGAACACGAGGGACTATTCAGCATTACAATTAGACATAAATCAAAGTAAAGGAACAGCTTGTAGTAAGAAAGATTGTGGATGTAATTGAACACGAGGGACTATCCAACATTACACATATACATAAATTAAAGTAAAGGAACAGCTTGTAGTAAGAAAGACTGTGGATGTAATTGAACACGAGGGACTATTCAACATTACACTTAGACATAAATTAAAGTAAAGGAACAGCTTGTAGTAAGAAAGACTGTGGATGTAATTGAACATGAGGGACTATTCAACATTACACATATACATAAATTAAAGTAAAGGAACAGTTTGTAGTAAGAAAGGATGTGGATGTAATTGAACACGAGGGACTATTCAACATTACACTTAGATATAAATTAAAGTAAAGGAACAGCTTGTAGTAAGAAAGATTGTGGATGTATTTGAACACGAGGGACTATTCAACATTATACTTAGACATAAATTAAAGTAAAGGAACAGCTTGTAGTAAGAAAGATTGTGGATGTAATTGAACACGAGGGACTATTCAACATTACACTTAGACATAAATTAAAGTAAAGGAACAGCTTGTAGTAAGAAAGGATATGGATGTAAATGAACACGAGGGACTATTCAAGATTACACTTAGACATAAATTAAAGTAAAGGAACAGCTTGTAGTAAGAAAGACTATGGATGTAATTGAACACGAGGGACTATTCAACATTACGCTTAGACATAAATTAAAGTAAAGGAACAGCTTGTAGTAAGAAAGATTGTGGATGTAATTGAACACGAGGGACTATCCAACATTACACTTAGACATAAATTAAAGTATAGGATCAGCTTGTAGTAAGAAAGTTTGTGGATGTAATTGAACACGAGGGACTATTCAACATTACACTTAGACATAAATTAAAGTAGAGGAACCGTTTGTAGTAAGAAAGACTGTGGATGTAATTGAACACGAGGGACTATTCAACATTATACTTAGACATAAATTAAAGTAAAGGAACAGCTTGTAGTAAGAAAGGATATGGATGTAAATGAACATGAGGGACTATTCAACATTACACTTAGACATAAATTAAAGTAAAGGAACAGCTTGTAGTAAGAAAGGATGTGGATGTAATTGAACACAGGGGACTATTCAACATTACACTTAGACATAAATTAAAGTAAAGGAACAGCTTGTAGTAAGAAAGGATATAGATGTAAATGAACACGAGGGACTATTCAACATTACACTTAGACATAAATTAAAGTAAAGGAACAGCTTGTAGTAAGAAAGACTGTGGATGTAATTGAACACGAGGGACTATTCAACATTACACTTAGACATACATTAAAGTAAAGGAACAGCTTGTAGTAAGAAAGACTGTGGATGTAATTGAACATGAGGGACTATTCAACATTACACATATACATAAATTAAAGTAAAGGAACAGTTTGTAGTAAGAAAGGATGTGGATGTAATTGAACACGAGGGACTATTCAACATTACACTTAGATATAAATTAAAGTAAAGGAACAGCTTGTAGTAAGAAAGATTGTGGATGTATTTGAACACGAGGGACTATTCAGCATTACACTTAGACATAAATCAAAGTAAAGGAACAGCTTGTAGTAAGAAAGATTGTGGATGTAATTGAACACGAGGGACTATCCAACATTACACATATACATAAATTAAAGTAAAGGAACAGCTTGTAGTAAGAAAGACTGTGGATGTAATTGAACACGAGGGACTATTCAACATTACACTTAGATATAAATTAAAGTAAAGGAACAGCTTGTAGTAAGAAAGGATATGGATGTAAATGAACACGAGGGACTATTCAACATTACACTTAGACATAAATTAAAGTAAAGGAACAGCTTGTAGTAAGAAAGGATATGGATGTAAATGAACTTGAGGGACTATTCAACATTACACTTAGACATAAATTAAAGTAAAGGAACAGCTTGTAGTAAGAAAGACTGTGGATGTAATTGAACATGAGGGACTATTCAACATTACACATATACATAAATTAAAGTAAAGGAACAGTTTGTAGTAAGAAAGGATGTGGATGTAATTGAACACGAGGGACTATTCAACATTACACTTAGATATAAATTAAAGTAAAGGAACAGCTTGTAGTAAGAAAGATTGTGGATGTATTTGAACACGAGGGACTATTCAACATTATACTTAGACATAAATTAAAGTAAAGGAACAGCTTGTAGTAAGAAAGATTGTGGATGTAATTGAACACGAGGGACTATTCAACATTACACTTAGACATAAATTAAAGTAAAGGAACAGCTTGTAGTAAGAAAGGATATGGATGTAAATGAACACGAGGGACTATTCAAGATTACACTTAGACATAAATTAAAGTAAAGGAACAGCTTGTAGTAAGAAAGACTATGGATGTAATTGAACACGAGGGACTATTCAACATTACGCTTAGACATAAATTAAAGTAAAGGAACAGCTTGTAGTAAGAAAGATTGTGGATGTAATTGAACACGAGGGACTATCCAACATTACACTTAGACATAAATTAAAGTATAGGATCAGCTTGTAGTAAGAAAGTTTGTGGATGTAATTGAACACGAGGGACTATTCAACATTACACTTAGACATAAATTAAAGTAGAGGAACCGTTTGTAGTAAGAAAGACTATGGATGTAATTGAACACGAGGGACTATTCAACATTATACTTAGACATAAATTAAAGTAAAGGAACAGCTTGTAGTAAGAAAGGATATGGATGTAAATGAACATGAGGGACTATTCAACATTACACTTAGACATAAATTAAAGTAAAGGAACAGCTTGTAGTAAGAAAGGATGTGGATGTAATTGAACACAGGGGACTATTCAACATTACACTTAGACATAAATTAAAGTAAAGGAACAGCTTGTAGTAAGAAAGGATATAGATGTAAATGAACACGAGGGACTATTCAACATTACACTTAGACATAAATTAAAGTAAAGGAACAGCTTGTAGTAAGAAAGACTGTGGATGTAATTGAACACGAGGGACTATTCAACATTACACTTAGACATAAATTAAAGTAAAGGAACAGCTTGTAGTAAGAAAGACTGTGGATGTAATTGAACACGAGGGACTATCCAACATTACACTTAGACATAAATTAAAGTAAAGAAACAGCTTGTAGTAAGAAAGATTGTGGATGTAATTGAACACGAGGGACTATTCAACATTACACTTAGACATAAATTAAAGTAAAGGAACAGCTTGTAGTAAGAAAGACTATGGATGTAATTGAACACGAAGGACTATTCAACATTATACTTAGACATAAATTAAAGTAAAGGATCAGCTTGTAGTAAGAAAGACTGTGGATGTAATTGAACACAAGGGACTATTCAACATTACACTTAGACATAAATTAAAGTAAAGGAACAGCTTGTAGTAAGAAAGGATATGGATGTAAATGAACACGAGGGACTATTCAACATTACACTTAGACATAAATTAAAGTAAAGGAACAGCTTGTAGTAAGAAAGACTGTGGATGTAATTGAACATGAGGGACTATTCAACATTACACTTAGACTTAAATTAAAGTAAAGGAACAGCTTGTAGTAAGAAAGACTGTGGATGTAATTGAACACGAGGGTCTATCCAACATTACACTTAGACATAAATTAAAGTAAAGGATCAGCTTGTAGTAAGAAAGACTGTGGATGTAATTGAACACAAGGGACTATTCAACATTACACTTAGACATAAATTAAAGTAAAGGAACAGCTTGTAGTAAGAAAGGATATGGATGTAAATGAACACGAGGGACTATTCAACATTACACTTAGACATAAATTAAAGTAAAGGAACAGCTTGTAGTAAGAAAGACTGTGGATGTAATTGAACATGAGGGACTATTCAACATTACACTTAGACTTAAATTAAAGTAAAGGAACAGCTTGTAGTAAGAAAGACTGTGGATGTAATTGAACACGAGGGTCTATCCAACATTACACTTAGACATAAATTAAAGTAAAAGAACAGCTTGTAGTAAGAAAGACTGTGGATGTAAATGAACTTGAGGGACTATTCAACATTACACTTAGACATAAATTAAAGTAAAGGAACAGCTTGTAGTAAGAAAGACTATGGATGTAATTGAACACGAGGAACTATTCAACATTATACTTAGACATAAATTAAAGTAAAAGAACAGCTTGTAGTAAGAAAGACTGTGGATGTAAATGAACATGAGATACTATCTAGCATTACACTTAGACATAAATTAAAGTAAAGGATATGGATGTAAATGAACTTGAGGGACTATTCAACATTATACTTAGACATAAATTAAAGTAAAGGAACAGCTTGTAGTAAGAAAGGATGTGGATGTAATTGAACACGAGGGACTATTCAACATTACACTTAGACATAAATTAAAGTAAAGGAACAGCTTGTAGTAAGAAAGGATATGGATGTAAATGAACATGAGATACTATCTAGCATTACACTTAGACATAAATTAAAGTAAAGGATATGGATATAAATGAACATGAGGGACTATCTAACATTACACTTAGACATGAATTAAAGTAAAGGATATGGATGTAAATGAACTTGAGGGACTATCCAACATTACACTTAGACATAAATTAGAGTAAAGGAACAGCTTGTAGTAAGAAAGACTGTGGATGTAATTGAACACGAGGGACTATCCAGCATTACACTTAGACATAAATCAAAGTAAAGGAACAGCTTGTAGTAAGAAAGATTGTGGATGTAATTGAACACGAGGGACTATTCAACATTACACTTAGACATAAATTAAAGTAAAGGAACAGCTTGTAGTAAGAAAGACTGTGGATGTAATTGAACACGAGGGACTATTCAACATTACACTTAGACATAAATTAAAGTAAAGGAACAGCTTGTAGTAAGAAAGGATATGGATGTAAATGAACACGAGGGACTATTCAACATTACACTTAGACATAAATTAAAGTAAAGGAACAGCTTGTAGTAAGAAAGGATATGGATGTAAATGAACTTGAGGGACTATTCAACATTACACTTAGACATAAATTAAAGTAAAGGAACAGCTTGTAGTAAGAAAGACTGTGGATGTAATTGAACATGAGGGACTATTCAACATTACACATAGACATAAATTAAAGTAAAGGAACAGCTTGTAGTAAGAAAGGATGTGGATGTAATTGAACACGAGGGACTATTCAACATTACACTTAGATATAAATTAAAGTAAAGGAACAGCTTGTAGTAAGAAAGATTGTGGATGTATTTGAACACGAGGGACTATTCAACATTATACTTAGACATAAATTAAAGTAAATTTAAGGAACAGCTTGTAGTAAGAAAGGATATGGATGTAAATGAACACGAGGGACTATTCAACATTACACTTAGACATAAATTAAAGTAAAGGAACAGCTTGTAGTAAGAAAGACTATGGATGTAATTGAACATGAGGGACTATTCAACATTACACTTAGACATAAATTAAAGTAAAGGAACAGCTTGTAGTAAGAAAGGATATGGATGTAGATGAACATGAGGGACTATTCAACATTACACTTAGACATAAATTAAAGTAAAGGAACAGCTTGTAGTAAGAAAGGATGTGGATGTAATTGAACACAGGGGACTATTCAACATTACACTTAGACATAAATTAAAGTAAAGGAACAGCTTGTAGTAAGAAAGGATATGGATGTAAATGAACACGAGGGACTATTCAACATTACACTTAGACATAAATTAAAGTAAAGGAACAGCTTGTAGTAAGAAAGACTGTGGATGTAATTGAACACGAGGGACTATTCAACATTACACTTAGACATAAATTAAAGTAAAGGAACAGCTTGTAGTAAGAAAGGATATGGATGTAAATGAACATGAGGGACTATTCAACATTACACTTAGACATCAATTAAAGTAAAGGAACAGCTTGTAGTAAGAAAGACTGTGGATGTAATTGAACACGAGGGACTATCCAACATTACACTTAGACATAAATTAAAGTAAAGAAACAGCTTGTAGTAAGAAAGATTGTGGATGTAATTGAACACGAGGGACTATTCAACATTACACTTAGACATAAATTAATGTAAAGGAACAGCTTGTAGTAAGAAAGACTATGGATGTAATTGAACACGAAGGACTATTCAACATTATACTTAGACATAAATTAAAGTAAAGGATCAGCTTGTAGTAAGAAAGACTGTGGATGTAATTGAACATGAGGGACTATTCAACATTACACTTAGACATAAATTAAAGTAAAGGAACAGCTTGTAGTAAGAAAGGATATGGATGTAAATGAACACGAGGGACTATTCAACATTACACTTAGACATAAATTAAAGTAAAGGAACAGCTTGTAGTAAGAAAGGATATGGATGTAAATGAACTTGAGGGACTATTCAACATTACACTTAGACATAACTTAAAGTAAAGGAACAGCTTGTAGTAAGAAAGACTGTGGATGTAATTGAACATGAGGGACTATTCAACATTACACTTAGACATAAATTAAAGTAAAGGAACAGCTTGTAGTAAGAAAGACTGTGGATGTAATTGAACACGAGGGTCTATCCAACATTACACTTAGACATAAATTAAAGTAAAAGAACAGCTTGTAGTAAGAAAGACTGTGGATGTAAATGAACTTGAGGGACTATTCAACATTACACTTAGACATAAATTAAAGTAAAGGAACAGCTTGTAGTAAGAAAGACTATGGATGTAATTGAACAAGGAGGAACTATTCAACATTATACTTAGACATAAATTAAAGTAAAAGAACAGCTTGTAGTAAGAAAGACTGTGGATGTAAATGAACATGAGATACTATCTAGCATTACACTTAGACATAAATTAAAGTAAAGGATATGGATGTAAATGAACTTGAGGGACTATTCAACATTATACTTAGACATAAATTAAAGTAAAGGAACAGCTTGTAGTAAGAAAGGATGTGGATGTAATTGAACACGAGGGACTATTCAACATTACACTTAGACATAAATTAAAGTAAAGGAACAGCTTGTAGTAAGAAAGGATATGGATGTAAATGAACATGAGATACTATCTAGCATTACACTTAGACATAAATTAAAGTAAAGGATATGGATGTAAATGAACATTAGGGACTATCTAACATTACACTTAGACATGAATTAAAGTAAAGGATATGGATGTAAATGAACTTGAGGGACTATCCAACATTACACTTAGACATAAATTAGAGTAAAGAAACAGCTTGTAGTAAGAAAGGATGTGGATGTAATTGAACATGAGAGACTATCCAACATTACACTTAGACATAAATTAGAGTAAAGGAACAGCTTGTAGTAAGAAAGGATGTGGATGTAATTGAACATGAGAGACTCCAACATTATACTTGGACATAAATTAAAGTAAAGATCAAGTGGTATTGTTTTTCACTTTATTGAGACTGTATGAGTATGAACTATTTTGTAGGTCTTGAAATGGCATGGTTACAGAAACGCCCATCAGATAAACACCTCAGGAGACTTGCAGCTTCTTTGACGCATGATCAAACATGAGTACTGTACACTCATTTTGACCTTGATAGCCAAAAATGGAACAATATGGAATACCAATATAGCAGACGAGATGTAGTCTATATGCATTTCTTTGCTCTGTTAGATTGGAAAAGAAATTACAAAAACTCTACGTTTGAAGAGCTGTTAAGATTGTTAAAGAAAGTTGAAGTCAACCCTTGTGTTTTATGCGAGGTGAGTGTTAATTTATTCGCACTGCTAATATTTACAGTATTATTTAAAGGATAGATAATGTTCTTTCTGTAAAATACAAGATATGTTTGGGTGAGTGAGTGAGTGAGTGTGTGTGTGCATGCGTTCTTGTGTGCTTGAGTGAGTGAGTGAGTTATATTTCGAGACAATGATCTCTTCTTTGTTCGACGAACGATGGATTTTTATAGTGCTAGCTCACTGAAATAACAATTCAAGACTAGACATGCCTCCCAATTAGGAGACATTATCGTTATTCCGATCCATCCAGCCGTTCCAGTTATTGCTTAAATTCACTTGCTTAGTGGAGAAGTAACAAATTATAATTTTAGTCTCTTGTTTGATCCGACTCTGTCTAAAATACACGATCTACAGCAGAGATTTGTCAGAGGTAGAATGTCGAGCGACATCTCTTTAAAAGTTAGATTGTAGACTAATATATATCGCTCAGTCTAAATAAATGGTAGATAAAACCGAAGGGGTAATCATGAATGGTCAATCAAGAGAAACTGGCAACATTGGGCATGCAAAACACCAATACCCAGGTCTGAACCCATGTGTTCGTGAAAGATGACTAGTTCCTGTCTGTTATAAGACCCTACCATGTTACTCATATAATAAATACATTTTTGACGCCACTATGAGTAAGCAAACACAAATAACATAAATATGACCTCCTTAAAACAACAGGGCTGTACTACATGGAGTATTCGAGAGAAATTGTATATTTAATCTGGAATTTTATACAATGTTCAATTTGCTGTATGCACTTCTAATACAATCTTTAAACTTAACAACAAAATTATAGTTTGGTATTTAGCATATCTAGTCGGAAATAATGTCGCCAGATTTCACATATCGTCAATTTTACCAACAGAAGGGTTAGTGAGTATCCATGGTCTCAAAATATTCCTTAGTATGTTCATGTACTGATTGGAAATCAACAATGATGCCAGGGCAGGATATCATGTGAGAATGTTGACATACTCAGAAACAAAAACAGTACATGGTAGTGTACTGGATTGGACATTACTTAGAATGCGTGTATTTTCGTGTTTAACTGAAATCCAAGATGGTCGCTATTGTTGTTATTGCTAAGATTATATACTAATATGTGATAAGAGAGTTTTAATGCGTTTTTTTTCTGAAAATATTAAAAACCACATGAAAGCAAACTTGGAATGAATGTTCGCTGCATAGGCATCTACAAGGATTGATTTGAACAAAAGATCATAACCATGTGACCCCCACTTTAAAAAGGGAGATAATAGAAAATTTCGGACCTTGCTGCCTTCCAACGAAACACCAAAATACTACTCCTAACAAGTTGTTGCTAATTTAAATGTTTCCTTGTATTTTACGTGCAGAGTGAGTGAGATTTTAAATACATTCTGAACTCATCTATCCCCTAATTTTGAGTTGTATACTTGAATCACTCTGTGTAACAAGCAAAGAGATTGTTTTCCACCGTGGAGATGTTGTACCCTGCATAGAGGTCAGACCCCACAGCAGAGAAATTATGCCGCATTTCTATGCCATGGGATCCCCTCGGGATCGAAATCATTTCTACATGTAAAACATTATTCTAATCTATGTATTTTATTATAGATTATTGTAAGATTTAATTCTTCTTAATTGTAGGTTGTCCGGGATATACATTTACCAGACGGTAAGTATATAAATCAACCAACTCTTATTGGGCAACCAGGACATTAATTTGTGCATGGATGGCTATTTCATTATTTGGATTTGAGGTTATGGTTTTGTTGTTTGGGATTTGAGGTTATGGTTTTGTTGTTTGGGATTTGAGGTTATATTTTCTTTCTTTCTGATTTGAGGTTATGATTTTGTGGTTTGTGTTTTGACTTCATGTGTTCTTTGTTTGTTATTTGAGGCTATGTTTTCTTTGTTTGTTATTTTAGGTTATGTTTTTATTGTTTGTTATCTGAGGTTATGTTTTCATTGTTTGTTATTTGAGGTTATGTTTTTATTGTTTGTTATTTGAGGTTATGTTTTTATTGTTTGTTATTTGATGTTATGTTTTCATTGTTTGTTATATGAGGTTATGTTTTCATTGTTTGTTATTTTAGGTTATGTTTTTATTGTTTGTTATTTGAGGTTATGTTTTTATTGTTTGTTATTTGAGGTTATGTTTTCATTGTTTGTTATTTGAGGTTATGTTTTCATTGTTTGTTATTTTAGGTTATTGTTTTTATTGTTTGTTATTTGAGGTCATGTTTTCATTGTTTGTTATTTGAGGTTATGTTTTTATTGTTTGTTATTTTAGGTTATGTTTTTATTGTTTGTTATTTGAGGTTATGTTTTTATTGTTTGTTATTTGAGGTTATTGTTTTTATTGTTTGTTATTTGAGGTCATGTTTTCATTGTTTGTTATTTGTGGCTATGTTTTTATTGTTTGTTATTTGAGGTTATGTTTTCATTGTTTGTTATTTGAGGTCATGTTTTTATTGTTTGTTATTTTAGGTTATGTTTTTATTGTTTGTTATTTTAGGTTATGTATTCATTGTTTGTTATTTGTGGCTATGTTTTTATTGTTTGTTATTTGAGGTTATGTTTTTATTGTTTGTTATTTGAGGTTATTTTTTTATTGTTTGTTATTTGAGGTTATGTTTTCTTTGTTTGTTATTTTAGGTTATGTTTTTATTGTTTGTTATCTGAGGTTATGTTTTCATTGTTTGTTATTTGAGGTTATGTTTTTATTGTTTGTTATTTGAGGTTATGTTTTTATTGTTTGTTATTTGATGTTATGTTTTCATTGTTTGTTATATGAGGTTATGTTTTCATTGTTTGTTATTTTAGGTTATGTTTTTATTGTTTGTTATTTGAGGTTATGTTTTTATTGTTTGTTATTTGAGGTTATGTTTTCATTGTTTGTTATTTGAGGTTATGTTTTCATTGTTTGTTATTTTAGGTTATTGTTTTTATTGTTTGTTATTTGAGGTCATGTTTTCATTGTTTGTTATTTGAGGTTATGTTTTTATTGTTTGTTATTTTAGGTTATGTTTTTATTGTTTGTTATTTGAGGTTATGTTTTTATTGTTTGTTATTTGAGGTTATTGTTTTTATTGTTTGTTATTTGAGGTCATGTTTTCATTGTTTGTTATTTGTGGCTATGTTTTTATTGTTTGTTATTTGAGGTTATGTTTTCATTGTTTGTTATTTGAGGTCATGTTTTTATTGTTTGTTATTTTAGGTTATGTTTTTATTGTTTGTTATTTTAGGTTATGTATTCATTGTTTGTTATTTGTGGTTATGTTTTTATTGTTTGTTATTTGAGGTTATGTTTTTATTGTTTGTTATTTGAGGTTATTTTTTTATTGTTTGTTATTTGAGGTTATGTTTTTATTGTTTGTTATTTGAGGTCATGTTTTTATTGTTTGTTATTTGAGGTTATGTTTTTATTGTTTGTTATTTGAGGTTATGTTTTCATTGTTTGTTATTTGAGGTTATGTTTTTATTGTTTGTTATTTGAGGTTATGTTTTTATTGTTTGTTATTTGAGGTTATGTTTTTATTGTTTGTTATTTGAGGTTATTTTTTTATTGTTTGTTATTTGAGGTTATGTTTTTATTGGTTGTTATTTGAGGTCATGTTTTTATTGTTTGTTATTTGAGGTTATGTTTTTATTGTTTGTTATTTGAGGTTATGTTTTCATTGTTTGTTATTTGAGGTTATGTTTTTATTGTTTGTTATTTGAGGTTATGTTTTTATTGTTTGTTATTTGAGGTTATGTTTTTATTGTTTGTTATGTGAGGTTATGTTTTCATTGTTTGTTATTTGAGGTTATGTTTTTATTGTTTGTTATATGAGGTTATGTTTTCATTGTTTGTTATTTGATGTTATGTTTTTATTGTTTGTTATTTGAGGTTATTTTTTTATTGTTTGTTATTTGAGGTTATGTTTTTATTGTTTGTTATTTGAGGTTATGTTTTCATTGTTTGTTATTTGAGGTTATGTTTTCATTGTTTGTTATTTTAGGTTATGTTTTTATTGTTTGTTATTTGAGGTTATGTTTTTATTGTTTGTTATTTGTGGCTATGTTTTTATTGTTTGTTATTTGAGGTCATGTTTTTATTGTTTGTTATTTGTGGCTATGTTTTTATTGTTTGTTATTTGTGGCTATGTTTTTATTGTTTGTTATTTAAGGTTATGTTTTTATTGTTTGTTATTTGAGGTTATTTTTTTATTGTTTATTTGAGGTCATGTTTTCATTGTTTGTTATTTGAGGTTATGTTTTTATTGTTTGTTATTTGTGGCTATGTTTTTATTGTTTGTTATTTGAGGTCATGTTTCTATTGTTATTTGAGGCTATGTTTTCATTGTTTGTTATTTGAGGTTATGTTTTTATTGTTTGTTATTTGAGGTTATATTTTTATTGTTTGTTATTTGAGGTTATGTTTTTATTGTTTGTTATTTGTGGCTATGTTTTTATTGTTTGTTATTTGAGGTTATGTTTTTATTGTTTGTTATTTGAGGTTATTTTTTTATTGTTTGTTATTTGAGGTTATGTTTTTATTGTTTGTTATTTGAGGTCATGTTTTTATTGTTTGTTATTTGAGGTTATGTTTTTATTGTTTGTTATTTGAGGTTATGTTTTCATTGTTTGTTATTTGAGGTTATGTTTTTATTGTTTGTTATTTGAGGTTATGTTTTCATTGTTTGTTATTTGAGGTTATGTTTTTATTGTTTGTTATTTGAGGTTATGTTTTTATTGTTTGTTATTTGAGGTTATGTTTTCATTGTTTGTTATTTGAGGTTATCTTTTCATTATTTGTTATTTGAGGTTATCTTTTCATTGTTTGTTATTTTAGGTTATGTTTTTATTGTTTGTTATTTGAGGTCATGTTTTTATTGTTTGTTATTTGAGGTTATGTTTTTATTGTTTGTTATTTGAGGTTATGTTTTCATTATTTGTTATTTGAGGTTATGTTTTTATTGTTTGTTATTTGAGGTTATGTTTTTATTGTTTGTTATTTGAGGTTATGTTTTTATTGTTGTTATTTGATGTTATGTTTTTATTGTTTGTTATTTGAAGTCATGTTTTTATAGTTTGTTATTTGAGGTTATGTTTTCATTGTTTGTTATTTGAAGTCATGTTTTCATTGTTTGTTATATGAGGTTATATTTTCATTGTTTGTTATTTTAGGTTATATTTTCATTGTTTGTTATTTGAGGTTATGTTTTCATTGTTTGTTAATTGATGTTATGTTTCTATTGTTTGTTATTTTAGGTTATGTTTCTATTGTTTGTTATTTGATGTTATATTTTTATTGTTTGTTATTTTAGGTTATGTTTTTATTGTTTGTTATTTAATCTTACAAAGGGAAAGTCAAAACTCATAATTATATAAACAGACAAAATCAGTCAACAACCGGAAAACTGTAAAATGAGCTCAAATTTTAACTGCAACTACATGGCAATGAGTAGCTTAGCCTATAATCTGAGTTTTTCTGTTGAATTTTTCGTTCAGCCGATTTATACAGATTATGCAAATTAGGCATATTTTGATAAAAGATCACATTTAAATCTTCTTCTCTGAAACCGCTGAACCAAATTAAACCAAATTTGGCTGGGATAGTCCTTGGGTAGTCCGATTTCAAAATTGTGTCAGATAGCTCCACCCTTCATTCAAGATGGCTGCTGTTACTAAAAATAGAAATTTCTTCAATTGTCCATTGCTGCTTTATTATAAATCAAAATGAACTCAAATTGTAACTGCATCTACATGAGAATGAGTAGATTAACATATATTCTGTGTTTTTCTGACCGATTATATAAATTAGATATATTTTGATAAAAGATCACATTTAAATCTTCTGCTCTGAAACCGCAGAACCAAATTAAAGCAAATTTGGCTTGGGTGGTTCCCTTTCAATATTGTGTCCGACAGCCCCGCCCTCCATTCAAAAATGGCTGCTGTTACTAAAAATAGAAATTTCTTTAGTTGTCAATTTCTGCTTTATTGCAAATCCAAGTGAACTCAAATTTTATCTGCAGCTACATGACAATGAGTAGTTTAACATATATTCTGGGTTTTCTGTGAGATTTTATCAGCCAGTTTATTCCGATTAGGAATATTATGGGATAAAATCACATCAAAATTGTTTGCTCAGAAATTTGAGGTGAAATGATCTTTGGGTGGCCCACTTTCAAAATAAGGTGTAACACTCCCATTTTCTATCAACGTTAGATGTCAAATTGAAAACCAGGTGAGCGATTACAGGCTCCTGGGAGGCTCTAGTTATTGTTTGTTATTTGAGATTATGTTTTAATTGTATGGATTTGACTTCATGGTTTCATTACTGATTCATTCTTGATGCATTTTGTTATCTTATAACAGATGGTGTGTGCATACATAATGTTTTAACAGCATTTTCTTATCATAATCATTAACGTGCTTATCCATCTCAAGCAGTTGTACCATTGTATGGTATTCCACGCCTGTGGACAGGATCTATATGTACAGGTACATGAGCTCAGGAAACGATGTGTTGGATGACACTTTTGTTTGTTAATGGATTGATTGATTAATTCATTGATTTAATTATTTATTGGTTTTTAGTGAGGTTTGTGTTACTCCATCTTTAGTTTTATGTGTAATGTTGTGTAGATCGTTGTTTGTCCTTTTGTACTTTTTCTAATGGCCATTCATGTGTTGTCTGTTCTTCGATATATGTATTCTGATTATTCCTTTGGTATATTCAATAAGGGTAATAACAAAATTACCGAACTCCGAACAATCTTAACAAAGGGAAAGTCAAAACTCATAAGTATATAAACAGACAAAATCAGTCAACAACCGGAAAACTGTGAAAACCGTAATGACCCTGACTTGGTACAGGCATTTCTAAAGAAATGGTGGGTTGAATCAGATTTTAAAGCGCCAAACCTCCCCCTTTCATTACGGCTCAAAGTTTCCGGCTGTCACTATGACAGTATTTACAACAATACTTGAACAAAACAGGTAAAACAGTTGTCAAATCAGCGCCAAATGTCAAAAACACTTTTACGTCAAACTCTTCTTAAATTAAAACAAAATACCATGATTGAATTTTGTTTCTTAGCATCTAGCAGCAAATTATTGTTGCATGATATATGACGAGAACAAGATTAATACTATCAAAGAGCTATATAAAAGATTGGTTGGTTGGTTTATGGTAACGCCACTTTCAACAATATTTCAGTTATATTGTGGGTCAGTTTTATTGGTGGAGGAAACTGGAGTACCCTTAGAAAACCACCGACCTGTTGCAAGTCACTGACAAACTTTATCACATAATGGTGTATCGAGTGCACCTCGCTATGAAAGGGGTTCAAACACACAACTTTAGTGGTGATCGGCACTGATTGCACAGGTAGTTGTAAATCCAACTACCATACGATCATGACCACGACAGCCCTTATTAAAAGGAAGAATGAATAGAACAACCAGGGAACTCATTGTTGACTTTCATTTGGAGTGCTCTAACCTCCAGTAGAGAATCTATGTCATATTTTTATATCCTTTTAGTTCTCTGGAGGGTTTAAGATTCACAATATCTTATCTAAATATCTGCATATATTTTTTTCTTTTAGATTATTCAAAGGAAATGTTATCATGCACACCCAGTGATGATGCGCTAGAAAATATGTGTCATACTATTGGTAGTGCTACATTCCAACTCGGTATTGAGTTAGGACTCAATATTTCAACATTAGAATCCATTGACAGAGAATACAAAGACCTAACAAATCAAACAAGAGCAGTGATGGACAAATGGAAATCAGAAAAATGTTCAAGCAATTGTACATTTGAAACATTAGCAAAATCACTGAAGCGAGTCAGGAGATTAGGAAGTATTGAGTATCTTGAGGAGGATTTGTTGTTGCATTCAAAACCAAAAAAAGCTAAGTTGATGACGTAATTACCAACGTTCAAAACAACACAAAACTAAGTCGATAACATAATTACCAACGTTCAAAGCGATGCAAATTTATGTCGATATCGTAATTACCAACGTTCAAAGCGATGCAAATTTATGTCGATATTGTAATTACCAACGTTCAAAGCGATGCAAATTTATGTCGATATCGTAATTACCAACGTTCAAAGCGATGCAAATTTATGTCGATATTGTAATTACCAACGTTCTAAACAATGCAAATTTATGTCGATATTGTAATTACCAACGTTAAAAACGACGGAAAGCTATGTCGATATCATAATTACCAACGTATCTGTTTGTTTTGTGTTGCATGAGTGAACGAGTGCCGTTTAACTCCAAATGAGCATTTTCAGCAGTAACATGACGAGAAGAAATTACATTCGACAAGATGATGAAGATGTCCACATTGTATTTACCACGTTTAGTTCGATTGTCATAGACTGAAACATGTAATACTTTTTTCAGTATGTGATCATGTTTGTCAGCGTTCGATAATGTTTGTCAGTGTATGATAATATTTGTCAGTGTTTTATATGCTTTTCAGTATGTGATCATGCTTGTTAATATGTTATCATGTTTGTCAGTGTATTATAATGTTTGTCAGTGTTTTATATGCTTTTCAGTATGTGATCATGTTTGTTAATATGTTATCATGTTTGTCAGTGTATTATAATGTTTGTCAGTATGTGATCATGTTTGTCAGTGTTCGATAATGTTTGTCAGTGTGTGATAATATTTGTCAGTGTTTTATGCTTTTCAGTATATGATCATGTTTGTTAATATGTTATCATGTTTGTCAGTGTATTATAATGTTTGTCAGTGTTTTATGCTTTTCAGTATGTGATCATGTTTGTTAATATGTTATCATGTTTGTCAGTGTATTATAATGTTTGTCAGTGTTTTATATGCTTTTCAGTATGTGATCATGTTTGTTAATATGTTATCATGTTTGTCAGCGTTCGATAATGTTTGTCAGTATATTATAATATTTGTCAGTGTTTTATGCTTTTTAGTATGTGATCATGTTTGTTAATATGTTATCATGTTTGTCAGTGTATTATAATGTTTGTCAGTGTTTTATATGCTTTTCAGTATGTGATCATGTTTGTTAATATGTTATCATGTTTGTCAGTGTATTATAATGTTTGTCAGTGTGTGATAATGTTTGTCAGTGTTTTATATGCTTTTCAGTATGTGATCATGTTTGTTAATATGTTATCATGTTTGTCAGTGTATTATAGTGTTTGTCAGTATGTGATCATGTTTGTTAGTGTGTGATAATGTTTGATCTAGTTGTCAGTATGTCTTCATGTTTGTCAGTATGTGATAATGTTTGTCAGGATGTGATAATGTTTGTCAGTATGTGATAATTTGTCAGTATGTGATCATATTTGTCAATGTTTGATAATGTTTGTCAGTATGTGATATTGGTTGTCAATATGTAATAATTTGTCAGTATGTGATCATATTTGTCAATGTTTGATAATGTTTGTCAATATGTAATAATTTGTCAGTATGTGATCATATTTGTCATTATATGATAATGTTTGTCAGTGTATGATATTGGTTGTCAATATGTAATAATTTTGTCAGTATGTGATCATATTTGTCAATGTTTGATAATGTTTGTCAGGATGTGATAATGTTTGTCAGTATGTAATAATTTGTCATAATGTGATCATGTTTGTTAGTGTTTAATAATGTATCAGTATTTAATAATTTGTCAGTATGTGATCATGTTTGTTAGTGTTTGATAATGTTTGTCAGTATGTGATAATGTTTGTCATAATGTGATCATGTTTGTTAGTGTTTAATATTGTATCAGTATGTGATAATTTGTCAGTAGGTAATCATGTTTGTTGGTATGTGATAATTTGTGTCGGTGTGTTAATGGTTTTCAGTATGTGATATTTGTTTTCGGTAGATGTAGAATCTCTTTCCTAGATACTACAGCTGTGTTAAGTAACAATTTGGTTTCAAAACATTTGAAAATTCCATTAATTATTTTCCAATATGTGAATTAAAAGGAATACAACCAGGCCGATTTACCTGCAATGCTTTCTCTGTTTTTTCAACTGGAACAAAAAAAAACACTAACAAAGACTAACATATAACACACATGGACATTAATTCAGTTTATCTTATACAGGGGACTAACAACATGTTGAGACATTTATTTTATCAATTGAAATGAGAAATATTGGGGTTTTTTTTATGCAGTTTACACTTTTGCTTTGCATTTTTGAAGAATATGTGACATTTTTCAATTAACTTGATTATGTGTCCTTGACGTGCTTTAGTTGTGTTAACAATGTAAAAACTTTTGAAAAATTTCTTTTCACTCTGTAAACTGTTAGTTCATTGTTTACAAAATGGTGGCATCTAAAACAAACGAACACAATAAAAGTCAAATCCAGAGACATTTTTAGTACTCATTAGTACAACAACCACATTGATGACGTAATGGTTAGTGTGCTCGCATCGAGTGCAGTAGATCGTGGGTGGGAGCCCCGATCGGGTCAAACCAAAGACTATAAAATTGGTATTTGTTGATTCTCCGTTAAGCACGCAGCCTTAAGGAGAAAGAGCAAAGACTGGTTGGCTCGGAATCAGAATAATGTGTCTGAGTGGAGCGACATGTCTTATCAGCGAACAGTAGCTTCAGTAAGCTAGCACTATAAAAATACAACTCAGCATGTTGGTCTAGATCAAAGCGGACCTCATCATCATCTCATTGAAAGTTATCTTGTTCTCGCCATAATATAGCTGAAAAATTGCCGAATTGGGGTTAAACAACAATCACTCACTCACTCATTGGTAAAAGCTTTACAAAGGGTCTAGTACACAGTGAAGTCCTAGAAGATATTGAAGAACTTGTGGATAAAGGCTTTAATAATACAGTCCATGAAAATAACAGAGATGAACTCTATTGTCACAGTTTTCTACCCAACACTAAGCACATTCTTTTAACAAGAGGGATCGAAATTAGAAACCGGTATATAAAACTGGTTGATGTACAAAAGCAGGAACTATTGTAATAAGTGACATTATACTGGATTATGTAAAATTACCAATGGAAGTCGAATACACTACTCCAAATACTACAAAATGTATCAGAAGTTCAACATCAACCCCAACTTCTTCAGACAAACAACAATCAAAACTTCCCAAAAATATTTTGAAGCTAACATAACACTTGAACAAAATATACTCGTGGTAATATTTAATCATTGACATTTCTATTTTTATATACACCATGTACTTTGTTTACACGTGACAAACATCTTAATTCATAACCTATCCATGACAAAATCGCCGGTATCTATTTTTAGCGTCGCTATACGAGGCATCCCAAATCGTGATCTCTTCAATATAATTGTGTGAACTGTTTTATTTTATAACTATTATGTTATTTGTGTCTAATATAATACCAATTGATTTGTCTGTAATTGACTAACAATATGAGGATTGTGATTTATTGTATATACAGTCAAACCTGTGTTAAGAGGTCACATTTGGGACAAAGAAAAAGTGGCCTTATATGAAATCTTCTATGACAGGACAAGAAAAAAGTGACCTCTTAATACAGGTGACTGCTTAATAGAGGTGACCGTATGGGCAGGTTTGACTGTATAGTGTTGTCATATTTGTAAATATACCTATGTTTAATCGTAGTCACCTGTGTGAGGTGAGTTCCACATTGTGACCTTTCATTGTTAATTTGTAAATAATGTGTCTCTTTGTATTGTTACATTAAATGTTAATGGCAAAGCAGTTGTTAGTTTCGAAAAAAGAAAATTGATATCGTGTGTTTACAAGAAACATAATGTTCTATTGATACTGAATCAAAATTGGAAAACTGAACGAGAGAGGGGGGAAAGAAAATATCTAGAAAGAAATGATTTGATTGATGCTTGGAGAGTTTGCAATCAATAAATGTTATACATTTGGCAGAGCCACTTTCAAAAATAGTTCAGTTATATCATGGATGTCAGTTTTATTGGTGGAGGGAACCAGAGGTCCCGGAAAAAACCACCAACCTGCCGTAAGTCATTGACAAACTTTATCACATAATGTTGTACACCTTGCCCTGATCGCACTCATATCATCAGTGGTGATAGGCACTGATTGCATAGGTAGTTGTAAATCCAACTACCATACGATCAATGCCACGACTGCTCCCCCCTCAAACTGTTAATTTGTATATAATAGTTTCTCAATATAGAAATATTTGTTGAAAATGTGTAATTAAAATTAAGATTATTACTGAGTGGTAAACTTAGTTCCCTCATAGTTTATGCAATGGTTGTTGTAATATATACATAGATAAGAGTCAACACTACTTGTTAAATATAGCATAAACAGGAAGATACAGTTAGTTAATGTATTTAATGATATGATATTATGTTGTACATTTTTGTATTTTGTAAAGTGTTTTCAGGGAGTTGACAATTACTCATTTATGTTTTCCGTGGGCAAATGAAGTGTACGAAAACAGGGGCCCTTAAGTGTGCTTCCTTGGGCATCTTAGATCAGTGTACAGACCAGGTGTTGTTGAATAAATGATATTGTTATATAAGAAAAAATACAAATTCAATAAAATATTATTGATGTTTTTATTAATGTAATAAATATTATTTAAACACATTAAAAGGAATTGGACAAAGTTTTACAGATGATTGTTTTTTTTCATTTCTCCATTGCATTGTCTGTCCTTTATCATTTCTCCATTGCATTGTCTGTCCTTTATCATTTCTCCATTACATTGTCTGTCCTTTATCATTTCTCCATTGCATTGTCTGTCCTTTATCATTTGGTCATTGCATTGTCTGTCCTTTATCATTTGGCCATTGTATTGTCTGTCCTTTATCATTTCTCCATTACATTGTCTGTCCTTTATCACTTGGTCATTGCATTGTCTGTCCTTTATCATTTGACCATTGTATTGTCTGTCC
Source organism: Bathymodiolus brooksi (assembly GCA_963680875.1). Lineage (NCBI taxonomy): Eukaryota > Metazoa > Mollusca > Bivalvia > Mytilida > Modiolidae > Bathymodiolus > Bathymodiolus brooksi. Next base: position 7,929,498 of record OY804584.1, on the reverse strand, counting down.
TTTATCATTTCTCCATTGCATTGCCTGTCCTTTATCATTTGGCCATTGTATTGTCTGTCCTTTATCATTTCTCCATTGCATTGTCTGCCCTTTATCATTTGGCCATTGCATTGTCTGTCCTTTATCATTTGGCCATTGTATTGTCTGTCCTTTATCATTTGGCCATTGTATTGTCTGTCCTTTATCATTTGGCCATTGTATTGTCTGTCCTTTATCATTTGGCCATTGCATTGCCTGTCCTTTATCATTTCTCCATTGCATTGTCTGTCCTTTATCATTTCTCCATTGTATTGCCTGTCCTTTATCATTTAGCCATTGTATTGTCTGTCCTTTATCATTTAGCCATTGTATTGTCTGTCCTTTATCATTTCTCCATTGCATTGTCTCTCCTTTATCATTTGGCCATTGTATTGTCTGTCCTTTATCATTTGGCCATTGCATTGTCTCTCCTTTATCATTTGGCCATTGTATTGTCTGTCCTTTATCATTTGGCCATTGCATTGTCTGTCCTTTATCATTTGGCCATTGTATTGTCTGTCCTTTATCATGTCTCCATTGCATTGTCTCTCCTTTATCACTTGGCCATTGCATTGTCTCTCCTTTATCATTTGGCCATTGCATTGTCTGTCCTTTATCATTTCTCCATTGCATTGTCTGTCCTTTATCATTTCTCCATTGCATTGTCTGTCCTTTATCATTTCTCCATTGCATTGTCTGTCCTTTATCATTTGGCCATTGCATTGTCTGTCCTTTATCATTTGGCCATTGCATTGTCTGTCCTTCGACTTTTCTCTCAATAATCTCCTATGATTTAAACATTTGGTTTAATGTTTTGTAGATCACTATTTGTCGTTTTGTTCATTGTATTTTCTGTCCGTCTCCCATTTACATCTTATTACCCCTTTACTATCTTCAAACGTTTCCCTCTAGAATAGTTTGTCATTGATACGTTTGGTTTCGTTAAGCTATTCTGTAGATTAGATGATACATAAATTATGTCAGGTGTGAGACACTTTATTGTGTGCAATGATTATTCTCGGGGGAACATATTTTTTTTAAGTAATACATTAAATATTATATAGAATTAAAAGGAAATTATTAATTTGTTTCTCATAAACATTCATAATTTACCTGCTTAGTCTTTAAGGTTATACCATGACTACGAATAAACTATAAGATACTGAATGAGTATATAACAAGGATTAACGGGTTTATGGTGATTAATGCCACTTTCAATAATAGTTCAGCAATATTATGGTTGTCAGTTTTAATTAGTGTGGGAAACAGGAGTACTTGGAGAACACCTGCACCGACCTGCGGAATGTCACTGGCAAAATGTATCACATAATTTTGCAGCAAGTAGACCTTACCATGGGTGGAATTCAAACTCACAACGTTAGTGGCAATAGGCACTGTTTGTATTCTTTTGTCGTCCATTAACTTTTCACATTTGAATCTTCTCCTTTGAAACCACTTATCCAAATGATCCAAGACTTGCTAGGAACCATCTATGGAAGGTCTTCTATAAGGATTGCCAATCTTGTTTCGATCCGATAGCAAACATGTAACTTGTTCTAGCCATGATATAACTGAAATATTAGTGATTTGTTATTGAACAACAATCACTCACTCACCTGCACGAAAAAGACTGGTTTGAAACCTCATTCTCACAAATTCTGATATGACGTTACCATGGATACATTATCGAACTCTGATAACTTGCTACCATGGATAGGCCATCTCAAACTATTGTAAGTTGTGAACATGAATAAGCTATCATAAAACTAAGTTGACTCAAACTCTAATAAGTCGCTACCATGGATACCCTCTCTTAAAACTATACACTGTAACTTTGGTATCCAGTACTCAATGGTAAGGGAACGACCATTTAACTTGAAGGTGGGGTTATGGTTTTTTTCTAAAAAAATATTCTGATTTTGGTGAAGGAAAAAAAATAATCTGATTCAGAGTTTTTGTCATTTTCTGGAAAAAAAAATTCGCGATTTGCGCCACAAAAAAAAATATTCTAACTCTCGTGTTGTCCGAAAAAAAATTCTGAACGAAACAAAAAACCATAACCCCACTCCCCCTTCAAGTTAAATGGTCGATCCCTAAGTGGTGAGAATGGTTTGTTTGTATGGGTATATAGTGTAATGGGATTAAGGTTAGTGTTATTGTGTTTAACGCCTCTTTCAACAATATTTCAGTTACACCGTGGTGGTCAAATCTATTGGTGGAAGAAAACCACCGACCTGTCGCAAGTCATTGGTAAACTTTATTACACAATGTTTTATCTAGTACATCTCGCCATTATAGTGTAAATGGTAATATTGAACATTCAAAGTAATGTAGCAAACTATTAAAAAATATTAAACATTAGAGAAAAGCGAAGGGGCAATACAGAATGTACAACCCAGAGAAACTGGCAACATTGGGTAACTTAGACACAAGACAATGACAGACAAAACAAAAGACACTACACAATATGTGTTGGACACCACTATACGGAGCCAAACACAAATAACGTAAATAAGACATTCCCTACAAACAACTGGAGGTAAAGACGAACTGAACATCGTGTTTATGTGGTAAATGTAGCGGACATCACAACACTGAACTCAGAACATAATTAAAGACGGATTTGATTTAATTTAATAGAGCTAAATGCTGAACATCAATATACGCAAAAATACACAAAACATATTTGTAATATTATTTAATTTTTTTGTGTAATTGATAAGAATACAATACATCATTTAAAAGATTTTCATGATTTGTTTTAATTTTAATTTTAATGTTTGCTTTGTTTATTGGAATTGATAACAGGATTAATTTGTTTATAATTATTTTATTTGATCAATGATACAAAGTGGATCAGACACAAGTCTTACCAACTTATGGAGTCTTCTCCTATATATACAATCATTATTACATTATATTGAGAATGCACAAGAAAACAAGAAAAATACAATTTTATCATATAATATAGCTGAAAATAGTAAACGAATAAAAAGAAATGAGGAAAAAGTATGTGTGTGTGTATTTGGATGCTGGGTGGTGATTGGTTAGTATATTAAACGATTAGAAATCGCTTAGACCTTTTCATGAATCGAAAAACTGAATAAAAAATAAAGCAATTATCTGCATAGCTTAAGGTTTCACTTCCTGATGTGAGAAGTAAAGTATTGATCAATTGAGACAAATCGCTTATGCTGAGAAACAGATCATTTCTTATTTCAGAATATTTGATACAAACAAAAAAGAAGTGGTTCGCATCTTCTTGGGGGGCACCGCAACTACACGCTGGGCTAGATAAAATATGAACCTTGTATAGATCATGGTTGAGGAAAGAAGCTGTAACGGGATTAATAGATTTATGGCCAGAAGCCGAATAAGACTTGCAGAGATTCTCTCCACAATATGTACTTCAAATGATACGATAGGCCCTTGTCACAAATATTTGTAAAGGCTTTATACATTCTTTTATGACAAACACAGTCCACATAACAACAGGTTCATTCGTATTTTGATCTTCCATTAAGAATGTTATGACAGCATTAGAACGCAACCCATCTACCATTAAGAATGATATGATATCATTTGAACGCACATAAAATATTCCTGTGTATTAAATACAAATACTTTTTTATAAATATATTTTAGTAAACGTATACAAGTCGAATGCACCATTTATACGATTATATGTACACATTAGGATTCGAACCCAAAACTTTAGTGGCGACAGGCACTAATGGGGTTCACCTACGATTTTCACGCTAATAGGTGGCGCACGTGTTCCATCAGTTATTACTTTCGGAACTCCTCGGCTAGCATCAATAACGTAACTAATGTAAACTACGATATTGATTTACAAAAAATGTATATGTATTCGTGTAAAATGCCACAAATGGTGTGTTTAACAAGATGAGGGTAGCTATCAAGAAGACTGACCATGCGACGAGAGGTCCGTGGACGCCAGGGAAATACGACGTGGTTTGCTCGGCACATAATGACATTTCAAGCCCAATCAAGGACATCAGCTTCTCAGAGTGTCGGGATTATTATGTTAGATGTCTTCCAGTGTTGATTGAATAAAAAGTTTATATTACTTTTACTTAATGAATGGCTCCTTTAAGCATAGTGTTCAGTATATTTAATAAGACATAAAACACTAACCATTTTACTACTGAGGGGGGGGGGGGGGGGGGGATTTTTTTTTGAATAAAAATCGTTTATTTTCTACTATGTCCAAATTTTAAAGTAGACCTGAATACAACTCAGCCCTAAAAAAATATTGCTTGTTTAGGTTAACTCGACCCTACCTAAAATTTAGTGCCTATAATCCTAGCTATTTTATTAGTTTTTCTCAACAAGCACAGTCTTGGAACATCTGCATGCCCAATATATCCAATGCAAAAAACAAAAACAAAAATCCTGGTCACCTTTACCTAACCTTTTTCACAGGGTTACCTGTAACACTAAACACACAATTATTTTTTTTAGGTCTTGTATGCATGTATCTTTTACCTCATGTATGTATAAAAAATATTTTTGATCTACCTGATGTTTGAAAAAAAAATGGATTCTCTACTGACAGACATAAAAAATCCCATGCCCCCTCCCTCCTTCACTAATAAAATTGTTGGTGTCTAATAAAGAAAACAAGTGAGTGGGAAGACATGTCACTCCACTCGGGCACATTAATTAATATTCCGATTCCTAGCCGGCCAGTCTTTGTTCTTACTTGCATGCTTAAATAGTAGAGAAGCAACAAAAACCAATTTTATAGTCTTTGGTTTGACCAGACTGGGGCTCTATCCCATGGATCTAACACACTCAAGGCGAGAATGCTAACCATTACACCACCGATGAGATAGGAAACCATTTTGTCTACAGACCATTGAGACCAATAACATAATACCACCACAACAAAATTTCTGTGGTCGTATACAAATCACACTGAAAAAGGAACAGTCCTTCAAAACTTTCATTAAGCAAGGGACTTGTGCCCAAGTTGCTTAGTTGAAGTTAGTTAATACAGTCAATATCATCAAACACACATTAAAAAGATCATAGATTAGCTTCCAGTCAGATTTGAACTGACATCTTTTCAACTTTATTGAAATGTACTGCCTTGTACTATAGAAGCCATAATGATTGTAATATTACACAAAGTACACATACAGATAAATAAACCACTCAAACAAGTACTTCAAAAGCATCTTGTACAAAGGACTGTATTTAAGACATATTATTAACTACAGATGTACATGTATTTTAATCTTCACGATAGGATAGTTAAATGTTTAAATTGTGTATGTATTGACACTGATTACATCAGGTAATAATATTCATTAAAAAGTTGTTAATGTTTTCGTGATTCATGAAACCTTTTTTCTCTCTCTAGCTACTGTTAGTAGCGACTAGCCCCTTCGCTTAAATAGTCTTAAACTTAAAGGGTCAATATATTACTTTAATAACAATATATGATATAAGTATACAAATATAACATGACAAAAAAACAAATATTTAATGGCTGACAAAAAATTAGGAATACCCAGAAAACTGAAGACTGAGACGCACAGACAACTAAAAATCCGGACTGACATGAACTCAGATGCTCCATATGAATCTGCAGTTCGAACTTCACTAATACCACTTCATGGGTGATAGAGCCCTCCCTACTTTTAAAAATTGAGGGAGGGATAGTTTTGCCCCCTTTTTGGCATTAAATTTAAGAAAAAAAACTTTTTTACTTTAGTATGGAAGCATATATTGTCCATTTAGCCAAAGGTATAAGGATATTTGGACAAGGGTATGCTTTGGAACCATAGTGACTTTTTTTATTGCTGCACAGTTGAAAATATACCAGAAAAATAAGGAATACATTTTTTGAACAAATTTCATAAAGATGTATACCGAATGTAATGAGCATCATTTAAATTAGTATATTTATTGAGGTAATTACACATGATTGTGTATTTATATTTCAAAGATAAAAAAAATTGTGAATTATTTTTTTTAAATGTAAAATGTTTCTTATTATTAAAAAACATATGAGGGTATCCCTATTGAAAGCCCCATAATTTCTTTCTATTGAAAATATGCCCCGTTTTTTCACATTCTGAATGATGACATGTATATGATGCTTTCAGTGTGTTGTTTTTGAATATTTAATAAAAAGAAAAGGTGTGTAAAAAGTTGGGCAAGTTTTTTTTAATAAAAAGGATTTTTTCCCCCTTACCTATGCCTGGATATGAATCCCATCTGGTTTTATAAAGGCAGTTAACTTCAAAATCTTCTTTTTCAATGGTAATGGATAGCATAAATATGACAAATTCTCCTGGTCTTGTCTCGCATAGTTCGCATTTTTGTTCATCCTTTTCCTTCGAAAATCTTTGCATATCAGATTGAAGCAGGTATGTATCTGTGAGCAACCTGGCCTTAATCTGGGCTTTCTTTACCTCCCGTGTAACTGCTGGCAATGAGCTCCAGACTGGATGAACATCGTGGATTTTTAACATGTCCCTGTTACACAATTTCATTGTACTTTTTCCTTCAACTTCTTCTGACAGTTTATTAGTCCATTTTTTCGCTATGCTCAAATTGATACCTCGTTTCCATGCAAGCTTAGTTGGCAATACATCAACAAGCACATAAATTGGTGGTAAGTTGTACAAGTTCAGTATATCTTGTATTCTCGAAAAAAAGCTTTCCGGGTTGTTTTTATTGACAGTCAGCTGTCTTTCCATCAGGTTCTTTAGCTTTGAGGCTAATATTGAGTAGAGCAGGCTTAGTTGTCTCTTATGTAGTTCTGCTTCTATGGGTAGCGCACCGAGAAGACGGTATACTGCAGATGTTGCTGTTCGGACTGGAAGAGATTGGAAGCATCTCAGAGTTTTAGTGTGAAATTGCTTCAGTTCCGTTATTTGAGATACATTTAAAGGAAGTACCTCGAGCCCATACAGAAGTCTGGGTAATACATATGCTTGGTAGATCTTATATGCTGTTACTGGGTTGAGTCCATTTTTGCCATTCAGTCCGACTGGAATTAGGGAATATAACGTTTTCCGAGCAATACTGATATGTTCCTGAATGTTTAGGTTGGTTTCGTTCTTATTTGCTCTAATGATTCCTAAATGTACCGTTTGATTGACTGTTTGTAATGGGTTTTCACCTAATTTTACTGGTTCAGTCAGACTTTTCATCTTATTTCTTTCCGTTTTAATTAATGCGCTCTTTTGTGGATGGATGTTGTATCTATGCTGGCAGGAGTACTTATAAGCTATGTCTAGCATAGTTTGTATCTCTTCAACATCTGTGGACATAAGTACTATGTCATCAGCACATAAGGGGATGCCACAGTATTCCAGTCCAATTGTAAGACCTAATCCTCTTTTTTCCAGCTCTAGTGGTAGATCATTGATTTATGATTTATACAGGTGAGTAGAAAGGACTCCACCTTGCCTTACTCCTTGCTTTATATTGAAATTTTTGCTTGTATGTCCATTCCATTTCACTTGTGATGACATGTCAGAGTACAGATCTTGAATTACTTTCCAGATTTCAGGTGGAACTTCATAGTAAAGTTTCTCCAAAAGTAGCAAATGGTGTACACCATCAATGCCTTTTAACTGTCTAGTGTTACCAAATAGAGATTTGATTTTTATTGTTTTGCCTGTAGAATTACTTCTGAAACTATTAAGGCTGCCATGATATGTGATAGTCCTCTTGTAAATCCGAATTGCAGATCTGATTGATTATTATTCAACTTAGGCATTTTTTCAAGAAGTGCATATTCAAAACATTTTCCTAATACAGATGTTACAGTAATGCCCCTATAGTTTGTTGTCAATGTCGGATCTTTTCCTTTCTTATGGATCGGTGTTAAAATTCCTGTCTTGAAGACCTTTGGGATTTTTCCAGATTGTATGATTTTGTTAAATAAATTCACAATGCACAATGCTTGGTACAATACTTTCTCCGGTATATTTAAAGTGTTCAGCTGTAAGTGTACACCCATCTGAAGTTTTACCAGTATTTAACTTTCCAATTGAGAGGTGAATATCTTCCTCATTAAACTTTGTATTTATGCTTTCGTTTGCAATATGTTGTACACTATTATTGAGGAGTGAATACCGGTATTCACAGTCTTCCAGATGGTCATTATCAAAATGTTCTTCATTAGATGGTATTGCTGATGATTCATAGAATTGTGCAAACAGGTCTGCTTGTTCCTTATGGTCTGATACGTCTTGATTTTGATCCCCCTTTATCACCATTGCTGCCGTTTCATTTGAGGAGGCTTTATGTTTTCTAATAAGACGGAAAAATGTTTTTGAGTCTGGTTTGTCCAACAAATTGTTGTAAAAATTCAGTTTGTATTCATGTTCCTCTCTTCTAAGGGAACGACCACTTAACTCGAAGGGTTTTTTTCTAAAAAAATATTCTGATTCCCAATGTTGCTGAAAAAAATATTCTGATTTTGGTGGAGGAAAAAAAAAATAATCTGATTCAGAGTTTTTGTCATATAACCTAATGTTAAAATCTACAAAAAAAAAAATATTTCAACTCTTGTGTTGTCCAAAATAAATTTTCTGAACGAAACAAAAAACATAACCCCCCCCCCCCCCCCCTTTCAAGTTAAATGGTCGGTCCCTAATTTGGTTTCTTAGTTGTCTTTTACACCTTTTCATTTCTATATATTCAATGCTGTTTTCATCTTTTGGTCTCCCAATTTGTTTCCAGTTATAAAAAGCCCTTTTGTTTTCGGAGATTAGCTCTTTCACAGGTGGTGAGGCCTTCCACAGTTGACATTACGTCATCGCCATGCTCGATTTGACTGGTCACATGATCATTTGGGGTGGACTATTCGCACATGGAGACGGGTCCACTGGTCTGATGAAAGTCGTTTTTTTTACGCCCTACCAACCGTCGTGCAAGGGTTTGGCGCCAACGAAAACACTTCATTTCAGGACAACCACATTTTGGACACAACTGCTTTTGCGGGTGGGGGTGTAACTGTCTGGGGTTGTTTTTCCTTTGACTGTAAGTTGGACTTGTACGTTCTTGATGGTAATCTGACAGGACAAAAAGACCGTGACAATGTGCTCGTTCCACGCGTAGTCCCCCATTTCGACAATCATGCGTTGGCTGACAGGCCAATGTTCATTGACGACAACGCTAGGCCACATAGAACCCAAATTGTTCAACATTTTTTACAGCAAGAGGCTGTTCAGACAATTCCATGACCTGCGATGTCGCCAGACATAAACCCTATAGAGCATGTATGGTACTTTATTGGCCGAAAAATTAACCAACGCAATCCAAAATGTCAAAATATTGACGAATTAAGAACTGCTATCTTACAGGAGTGGCAACAGTTCCCCCAAGAACGGCTTAGGCGTCGTGTGCGAAGCATGACGAGGCGTGTTACAGAACTTCACAATAAACGCGGTGGACTCGTTATTGATTTTTATGCCTTACGCATACGCACAATAGATGCATTTAAAAGTTCTTAAAATCTGAAGACTCGGCATTTTAATGCAATGTTATAAGCTTCCATCAAAGACAAATTGGTTTTACGTTTTTCCAGCGCCTGTTTTGAACCCCATTTTGGCACGTCATAGTCACGTCTTTCAGGATGATAAATACTTCGTAGATTGGTAATTTTAGAGCCCTTGGTGTAGTCTTTTAAGAAGTGTAAGAAAAATGGTGATATCTATTTCATTGTTTTAACAGTATTGATGTAAAAAAAATATATCGATAAAAATATAGGGTGGTGCTTAACTTTTGTCGGAGGAAAATGAAAGACAGCCAATTTTTATTTTGTTATGTTTAAATTATGTACAAATAAAAACTACTCATATAAACATAATGAGCAAATAAACAGTTCAAATATAGACAATTCTGAATGTTTTGGTGTAAAATTTGTTAAAATCTATCCAGAAATGACTTCACAATAATTTTTTGAAAAAATATGGTTTTGGTTGATTATATATAGGAATTATTTTTACATGTGGCAATACTTTTGGCCACATACTGTACGTTGTTGTCACATATTTCAGCAGATAAACAATGCAAATTAATTTGTGAAGAAGGGAGAGCTCTTTTTAACACATCTGTAAAACATGTATTTAGGAAAATTGTTACTACGCTGATTATTCAAAATAAATGAAAATGAAAATGCCTCATTAGCTTCACAGTAATGTATGATATGATTTATTTGTAGGTTGTGATGTGTCATTAGCTTCACAGTAATGTATGATATGATTTATTTGTAGGTTGTGATGTGTCATTAGCTTCATAGTAATGTATGATATGATTTATTTGTAGGTTGTGATGCCTCATTAGCTTCACAGTAATGTATGATATGATTTATTTGTAGGTTGTGATGCCTCATTAGCTTCACAGTAATGTATGATATGATTTATTTATAGGTTGTGATGTGTCATTAGCTTCACAGTAATGTATGATATGATTTATTTATAGGTTGTGATGTGTCATTAGCTTCACAGTAATGTATGATATGATTTATTTATAGGTTGTGATGTGTCATTAGCTTCACAGTAATGTATGATATGATTTATTTGTAGGTTGTGATGTCTCATTAGCTTCACAGTAATGTATGATATGATTTATTTATAGGTTGTGATGTGTCATTAGCTTCACAGTAATGTATGATATGATTTATTTGTAGGTTGTGATGTCTCATTAGCTTCACAGTAATGTATGATATGATTTATTTGTAGGTTGTGATGTGTCATTAGCTTCACAGTAATGTATGATATGATTTATTTGTAGATTGTGAGGTATCATTAGCTTCATAGTAATGTATGATATGATTTATTTATAGGTTGTGATGCCTCATTAGCTTCACAGTAATGTATGATATGATTTATTTGTTGGTTGTGATGCCTCATTAGCTTCACAGTAATGTATGATATGATTTATTTGTTGGTTGTGATGCCTCATTAGCTTCACAGTAATGTATGATATGATTTATTTGTTGGTTGTGATGCCTCATTAGCTTCATAGTAATGTATGATATGATTTATTTATAGGTTGTGATGCCTCATTAGCTTCACAGTAATGTATGATATGATTTATTTATAGGTTGTGATGCCTCATTAGCTTCACAGTAATGTATGATATGATTTATTTGTAGGCTGTGATGTGTCATTAGCTTCACAGTAATGTATGATATGATTTATTTATAGGTTGTGATGTGTCATTAGCTTCACAGTAATGTATGATATGATTTATTTGTAGGTTGTGATGTGTCATTAGCTTCACAGTAATGTATGATATGATTTATTTGTAGGTTGTGAGGTCTCATTAGCTTCACAGTAATGTATGATATGATTTATTTGTTGGTTGTGATGCCTCATTATCTTCACAGTAATGTATGATATGATTTATTTATAGGTTGTGATGCCTCATTAGCTTCACAGTAATGTATGATATGATTTATTTGTAGGTTGTGAGGTATCATTAGCTTCACAGTAATGTATGATATGATTTATTTGTAGGTTGTGATGCCTCATTAGCTTCACAGTAATGTATGATATGATTTATTTATAGGTTGTGAGGTGTCATTAGCTTCACAGTAATGTATGATATGATTTATTTATAGGTTGTGATGTGTCATTAGCTTCACAGTAATGTATGATATGATTTATTTATAGGTTGTGATGTGTCATTAGCTTCACAGTAATGTATGATATGATTTATTTATAGGTTGTGATGTGTCATTAGCTTCACAGTAATGTATGATATGATTTATTTATAGGTTGTGATGTGTCATTAGCTTCACAGTAATGTATGATATGATTTATTTGTAGGTTGTGAGGTATCATTAGCTTCACAGTAATGTATGATATGATTTATTTATAGGTTGTGAGGTGTCATTAGCTTCACAGTAATGTATGATATGATTTATTTATAGGTTGTGATGTGTCATTAGCTTCACAGTAATGTATGATATGATTTATTTATAGGTTGTGAGGTGTCATTAACTTCACAGTAATGTATGATATGATTTATTTGTAGGTTGTGAGGTGTCATTAACTTCACAGTAATGTATGATATGATTTATTTGTAGGTTGTGATGCCTCATTAGCTTCACAGTAATGTATGATATGATTTATTTATAGGTTGTGATGCCTCATTAGCTTCACAGTAATGTATGATATGATTTATTTGTAGGTTGTGATGCCTCATTAGCTTCACAGTAATGTATGATATGATTTATTTATAGGTTGTGATGTGTCATTAGCTTCACAGTAATGTATGATATGATTTATTTATAGGTTGTGATGTGTCATTAGCTTCACATTAATGTATGATATGATTTATTTATAGGTTGTAATGTGTCATTAGCTTCACAGTAATGTATGATATGATTTATTTATAGGTTGTGATGCCTCATTAGCTTCACAGTAATGTATGATATGATTTATTTGTTGGTTGTGATGCCTCATTAGCTTCACAGTAAAGTATGATATGATTTATTTGTAGGTTATGAGGTCTCATTAGCTTCACAGTAATGTATGATATGATTTATTTGTAGGTTGTGAGGTCTCATTAGCTTCACAGTAATGTATGATATGATTTATTTGTTGGTTGTGATGCCTCATTAGCTTCACAGTAAAGTATGATATGATTTATTTGTAGGTTGTGATGTGTCATTAGCTTCACAGTAATGTATGATATGATTTATTTGTAGGTTGTGATGTGTCATTAGCTTCACAGTAATGTATGATATGATTTATTTATAGGTTGTGATGTGTCATTAGCTTCACAGTAATGTATGATATGATTTATTTGTAGGTTGTGATGTGTCATTAGCTTCACAGTAATGTATGATATGATTTATTTATAGGTTGTGATGTGTCATTAGCTTCACAGTAATGTATGATATGATTTATTTGTAGGTTGTGATGTGTCATTAGCTTCACAGTAATGTATGATATGATTTATTTGTAGGTTGTGATGCCTCATTAGCTTCACAGTAATGTATGATATGATTTATTTGTAGGTTGTGATGTGTCATTAGCTTCACAGTAATGTATGATATGATTTATTTATAGGTTGTGATGTGTCATTAGCTTCACAGTAATGTATGATATGATTTATTTGTAGGTTGTGATGCCTCATTAGCTTCACAGTAATGTATGATATGATTTATTTGTTGGTTGTGATGCCTCATTAGCTTCACAGTAAAGTATGATATGATTTATTTGTAGGTTGTGATGTGTCATTAGCTTCACAGTAATGTATGATATGATTTATTTGTAGGTTGTGATGTGTCATTAGCTTCACAGTAATGTATGATATGATTTATTTATAGGTTGTGATGTGTCATTAGCTTCACAGTAATGTATGATATGATTTATTTGTAGGTTGTGATGTGTCATTAGCTTCACAGTAATGTATGATATGATTTATTTGTAGGTTGTGATGCCTCATTAGCTTCACAGTAATGTATGATATGATTTATTTGTAGGTTGTGATGTGTCATTAGCTTCACAGTAATGTATGATATGATTTATTTATAGGTTGTGATGTGTCATTAGCTTCACAGTAATGTATGATATGATTTATTTGTAGGTTGTGATGCCTCATTAGCTTCACAGTAATGTATGATATGATTTATTTGTAGGTTGTGATGTGTCATTAGCTTCACAGTAATGTATGATATGATTTATTTATAGGTTGTGATGTGTCATTAGCTTCACAGTAATGTATGATATGATTTATTTGTAGGTTGTGATGTGTCATTAGCTTCACAGTAATGTATGATATGATTTATTTGTAGGTTGTGATGTGTCATTAGCTTCACAGTAATGTATGATATGATTTATTTGTAGGTTGTGATGCCTCATTAGCTTTACAGTAATGTATGATATGATTTATTTGTTGGTTGTGAGGTATCATTAGCTTCACAGTAATGTATGATATGATTTATTTGTAGGTTGTGATGTGTCATTAGCTTCACAGTAATGTATGATATGATTTATTTGTAGGTTGTGAGGTCTCATTATCTTCACAGTAATGTATGATATGATTTATTTGTTGGTTGTGATGCCTCATTAGCTTCACAGTAATGTATGATATGATTTATTTGTAGGTTGTGAGGTCTCATTATCTTCACAGTAATGTATGATATGATTTATTTGTAGGTTGTGATGCCTCATTAGCTTCACATTAATGTATGATATGATTTATTTGTAGGTTGTGAGGTCTCATTATCTTCACAGTAATGTATGATATGATTTATTTGTAGGTTGTGAGGTCTCATTAGCTTCACAGTAATGTATGATATGATCTATTTGTAGGTTGTGAGGTGTCATTATCTTCACAGTAATGTATGATATGATTTATTTGTAGGTTGTGATGTGTCATTAGCTTCACAGTAATGTATGACATGATCTATTTGTAGGTTGTGAGGTGTCATTATCTTCACAGTAATGTATGATATGATTTATTTGTAGGTTGTGATGTGTCATTATCTTCACAGTAATGTATGATATGATTTATTTGTAGGTTGTGATGTGTCATTAGCTTCACAGTAATGTATGACATGATCTATTTGTAGGTTGTGAGGTGTCATTATCTTCACAGTAATGTATGATATGATTTATTTGTAGGTTGTGATGTGTCATTAGCTTCACAGTAATGTATGATATGATTTATTTGTAGGTTGTGATGCCTCATTAGCTTCACAGTAATGTATGATATGATTTATTTATAGGTTGTGATGTGTCATTAGCTTCACAGTAATGTATGATATGATTTATTTGTAGGTTGTGAGGTCTCATTATCTTCACAGTAATGTATGATATGATTTATTTGTAGGTTGTGATGCCTCATTAGCTTCACAGTAATGTATGATATGATTTATTTGTAGGTTGTGATGCCTCATTAGCTTCACAGTAATGTATGATATGATTTATTTGTAGGTTGTGATGCCTCATTAGCTTCACAGTAATGTATGATATGATTTATTTATAGGTTGTGATGTGTCATTAGCTTCACAGTAATGTATGATATGATTTATTTGTAGGTTGTGATGCCTCATTAGCTTCACAGTAATGTATGATATGATTTATTTGTAGGTTGTGATGCCTCATTAGCTTCACAGTAATGTATGATATGATTTATTTATAGGTTGTGATGTGTCATTAGCTTCACAGTAATGTATGATATGATTTATTTGTAGGTTGTGATGCCTCATTAGCTTCACAGTAATGTATGATATGATTTATTTGTAGGTTGTGATGCCTCATTAGCTTCACAGTAATGTATGATATGATTTATTTATAGGTTGTGATGTGTCATTAGCTTCACAGTAATGTATGATATGATTTATTTGTAGGTTGTGATGCCTCATTAGCTTCACAGTAATGTATGATATGATTTATTTGTAGGTTGTGATGCCTCATTAGCTTCACAGTAATGTATGATATGGTTTATTTATAGGTTGTGATGTGTCATTAGCTTCACAGTAATGTATGATATGATTTATTTGTAGGTTGTGATGTGTCATTAGCTTCACAGTAATGTATGATATGATTTATTTGTAGGTTGTGATGCCTCATTAGCTTCACAGTAATGTATGATATGATTTATTTGTAGGTTGTGATGTGTCATTAGCTTCACAGTAATGTATGATATGATTTATTTATAGGTTGTGATGTGTCATTAGCTTCACAGTAATGTATGATATGATTTATTTGTAGGTTGTGATGCCTCATTAGCTTCACAGTAATGTATGATATGATTTATTTGTTGGTTGTGATGCCTCATTAGCTTCACAGTAAAGTATGATATGATTTATTTGTAGGTTGTGATGTGTCATTAGCTTCACAGTAATGTATGATATGATTTATTTGTAGGTTGTGATGTGTCATTAGCTTCACAGTAATGTATGATATGATTTATTTATAGGTTGTGATGTGTCATTAGCTTCACAGTAATGTATGATATGATTTATTTGTAGGTTGTGATGTGTCATTAGCTTCACAGTAATGTATGATATGATTTATTTGTAGGTTGTGATGCCTCATTAGCTTCACAGTAATGTATGATATGATTTATTTGTAGGTTGTGATGTGTCATTAGCTTCACAGTAATGTATGATATGATTTATTTATAGGTTGTGATGTGTCATTAGCTTCACAGTAATGTATGATATGATTTATTTGTAGGTTGTGATGCCTCATTAGCTTCACAGTAATGTATGATATGATTTATTTGTAGGTTGTGATGTGTCATTAGCTTCACAGTAATGTATGATATGATTTATTTATAGGTTGTGATGTGTCATTAGCTTCACAGTAATGTATGATATGATTTATTTGTAGGTTGTGATGTGTCATTAGCTTCACAGTAATGTATGATATGATTTATTTGTAGGTTGTGATGTGTCATTAGCTTCACAGTAATGTATGATATGATTTATTTGTAGGTTGTGATGCCTCATTAGCTTTACAGTAATGTATGATATGATTTATTTGTAGGTTGTGAGGTATCATTAGCTTCACAGTAATGTATGATATGATTTATTTGTAGGTTGTGATGTGTCATTAGCTTCACAGTAATGTATGATATGATTTATTTGTAGGTTGTGAGGTCTCATTATCTTCACAGTAATGTATGATATGATTTATTTGTTGGTTGTGATGCCTCATTAGCTTCACAGTAATGTATGATATGATTTATTTGTAGGTTGTGAGGTCTCATTATCTTCACAGTAATGTATGATATGATTTATTTGTAGGTTGTGATGCCTCATTAGCTTCACATTAATGTATGATATGATTTATTTGTAGGTTGTGAGGTCTCATTATCTTCACAGTAATGTATGATATGATTTATTTGTAGGTTGTGAGGTCTCATTAGCTTCACAGTAATGTATGATATGATCTATTTGTAGGTTGTGAGGTGTCATTATCTTCACAGTAATGTATGATATGATTTATTTGTAGGTTGTGATGTGTCATTAGCTTCACAGTAATGTATGACATGATCTATTTGTAGGTTGTGAGGTGTCATTATCTTCACAGTAATGTATGATATGATTTATTTGTAGGTTGTGATGTGTCATTATCTTCACAGTAATGTATGATATGATTTATTTGTAGGTTGTGATGTGTCATTAGCTTCACAGTAATGTATGACATGATCTATTTGTAGGTTGTGAGGTGTCATTATCTTCACAGTAATGTATGATATGATTTATTTGTAGGTTGTGATGTGTCATTAGCTTCACAGTAATGTATGATATGATTTATTTGTAGGTTGTGATGCCTCATTAGCTTCACAGTAATGTATGATATGATTTATTTATAGGTTGTGATGTGTCATTAGCTTCACAGTAATGTATGATATGATTTATTTGTAGGTTGTGAGGTCTCATTATCTTCACAGTAATGTATGATATGATTTATTTGTAGGTTGTGATGCCTCATTAGCTTCACAGTAATGTATGATATGATTTATTTGTAGGTTGTGATGCCTCATTAGCTTCACAGTAATGTATGATATGATTTATTTGTAGGTTGTGATGCCTCATTAGCTTCACAGTAATGTATGATATGATTTATTTATAGGTTGTGATGTGTCATTAGCTTCACAGTAATGTATGATATGATTTATTTGTAGGTTGTGATGCCTCATTAGCTTCACAGTAATGTATGATATGATTTATTTGTAGGTTGTGATGCCTCATTAGCTTCACAGTAATGTATGATATGATTTATTTATAGGTTGTGATGTGTCATTAGCTTCACAGTAATGTATGATATGATTTATTTGTAGGTTGTGATGCCTCATTAGCTTCACAGTAATGTATGATATGATTTATTTGTAGGTTGTGATGCCTCATTAGCTTCACAGTAATGTATGATATGATTTATTTATAGGTTGTGATGTGTCATTAGCTTCACAGTAATGTATGATATGATTTATTTGTAGGTTGTGATGCCTCATTAGCTTCACAGTAATGTATGATATGATTTATTTGTAGGTTGTGATGCCTCATTAGCTTCACAGTAATGTATGATATGGTTTATTTATAGGTTGTGATGTGTCATTAGCTTCACAGTAATGTATGATATGATTTATTTGTAGGTTGTGATGCCTCATTAGCTTCACAGTAATGTATGATATGATTTATTTATAGGTTGTGATGTGTCATTAGCTTCACAGTAATGTATGATATGATTTATTTGTAGGTTGTGATGCCTCATTAGCTTCACAGTAATGTATGATATGATTTATTTGTAGGTTGGGATGTGTCATTAGCTTCATAGTAATGTATGATATGATTTATTTGTAGGTTGTGATGCCTCATTAGCTTCACAGTAATGTATGATATGATTTATTTGTAGGTTGTGATGTGTCATTAGCTTCACAGTAATGTATGATATGATTTATTTGTAGGTTGTGATGCCTCATTAGCTTCACAGTAATGTATGATATGATTTATTTGTAGGTTGGGATGTGTCATTAGCTTCATAGTAATGTATGATATGATTTATTTGTAGGTTGTGATGCCTCATTAGCTTCACAGTAATGTATGATATGATTTATTTGTAGGTTGTGATGTGTCATTAGCTTCACAGTAATGTATGATATGATTTATTTGTAGGTTGTGATGCCTCATTAGCTTCACAGTAATGTATGATATGATTTATTTGTAGGTTGGGATGTGTCATTAGCTTCATAGTAATGTATGATATGATTTATTTGTAGGTTGTGATGCCTCATTAGCTTCACAGTAATGTATGATATGATTTATTTGTAGGTTGTGATGTGTCATTAGCTTCACAGTAATGTATGATATGATTTATTTGTAGGTTGTGATGTGTCATTAGCTTCACAGTAATGTATGATATGATTTATTTGTAGGTTGTGAGGTATCATTAGCTTCACAGTAATGTATGATATGATTTATTTGTAGGCTGTGATGTGTCATTAGCTTCATAGTAATGTATGATATGATTTATGTGTAGGTTGTGATGCCTCCTTAGCTTCATAGTAATGTATGATATGATTTATTTGTTGGTTGTGATGCCTCATTAGCTTCACAGTAATGTATGATATGATTTATTTGTTGGTTGTGATGCCTCATTAGCTTCATAGTAATGTATGATATGATTTATTTGTTGGTTGTGATGCCTCATTAGCTTCATAGTAATGTATGATATGATTTATTTGTTGGTTGTGATGCCTCATTAGCTTCATAGTAATGTATGATATGATTTATTTGTTGGTTGTGATGCCTCATTAGCTTCATAGTAATGTATGATATGATTTATTTGTAGGTTGTGATGCCTCATTAGCTTCATAGTAATGTATGATATGATTTATTTGTTGGTTGTGATGCCTCATTAGCTTCACAGTAATGTATGATATGATTTATTTGTAGGTTGTGATGCCTCATTAGCTTCACAGTAATGTATGATATGATTTATTTATAGGTTGTGATGTGTCATTAGCTTCACAGTAATGTATGATATGATTTATTTGTAGGTTGTGATGCCTCATTAGCTTCACAGTAATGTATGATATGATTTATTTGTAGGTTGTGATGCCTCATTAGCTTCACAGTAATGTATGATATGATTTATTTATAGGTTGTGATGTGTCATTAGCTTCACAGTAATGTATGATATGATTTATTTGTAGGTTGTGATGCCTCATTAGCTTCACAGTAATGTATGATATGATTTATTTGTAGGTTGTGATGCCTCATTAGCTTCACAGTAATGTATGATATGATTTATTTATAGGTTGTGATGTGTCATTAGCTTCACAGTAATGTATGATATGATTTATTTGTAGGTTGTGATGCCTCATTAGCTTCACAGTAATGTATGATATGATTTATTTGTAGGTTGTGATGCCTCATTAGCTTCACAGTAATGTATGATATGATTTATTTATAGGTTGTGATGTGTCATTAGCTTCACAGTAATGTATGATATGATTTATTTGTAGGTTGTGATGCCTCATTAGCTTCACAGTAATGTATGATATGATTTATTTATAGGTTGTGATGTGTCATTAGCTTCACAGTAATGTATGATATGATTTATTTGTAGGTTGTGATGCCTCATTAGCTTCACAGTAATGTATGATATGATTTATTTGTAGGTTGGGATGTGTCATTAGCTTCATAGTAATGTATGATATGATTTATTTGTAGGTTGTGATGCCTCATTAGCTTCACAGTAATGTATGATATGATTTATTTGTAGGTTGTGATGTGTCATTAGCTTCACAGTAATGTATGATATGATTTATTTGTAGGTTGTGATGCCTCATTAGCTTCACAGTAATGTATGATATGATTTATTTGTAGGTTGGGATGTGTCATTAGCTTCATAGTAATGTATGATATGATTTATTTGTAGGTTGTGATGCCTCATTAGCTTCACAGTAATGTATGATATGATTTATTTGTAGGTTGTGATGTGTCATTAGCTTCACAGTAATGTATGATATGATTTATTTGTAGGTTGTGATGCCTCATTAGCTTCACAGTAATGTATGATATGATTTATTTGTAGGTTGGGATGTGTCATTAGCTTCATAGTAATGTATGATATGATTTATTTGTAGGTTGTGATGCCTCATTAGCTTCACAGTAATGTATGATATGATTTATTTGTAGGTTGTGATGTGTCATTAGCTTCACAGTAATGTATGATATGATTTATTTGTAGGTTGTGATGTGTCATTAGCTTCACAGTAATGTATGATATGATTTATTTGTAGGTTGTGAGGTATCATTAGCTTCACAGTAATGTATGATATGATTTATTTGTAGGCTGTGATGTGTCATTAGCTTCATAGTAATGTATGATATGATTTATGTGTAGGTTGTGATGCCTCCTTAGCTTCATAGTAATGTATGATATGATTTATTTGTTGGTTGTGATGCCTCATTAGCTTCACAGTAATGTATGATATGATTTATTTGTTGGTTGTGATGCCTCATTAGCTTCATAGTAATGTATGATATGATTTATTTGTTGGTTGTGATGCCTCATTAGCTTCATAGTAATGTATGATATGATTTATTTGTAGGTTGTGATGTGTCATTAGCTTCACAGTAATGTATGATATGATTTATTTGTAGGTTGTGATGCCTCATTAGCTTTACAGTAATGTATGATATGATTTATTTGTAGGTTGTGAGGTATCATTAGCTTCACAGTAATGTATGATATGATTTATTTGTAGGTTGTGATGTGTCATTAGCTTCACAGTAATGTATGATATGATTTATTTGTAGGTTGTGAGGTCTCATTATCTTCACAGTA
Organism: Bathymodiolus brooksi; assembly: GCA_963680875.1. Classification (NCBI taxonomy): domain Eukaryota; kingdom Metazoa; phylum Mollusca; class Bivalvia; order Mytilida; family Modiolidae; genus Bathymodiolus; species Bathymodiolus brooksi. The sequence goes on along the minus strand of OY804584.1, from coordinate 7,908,163 downwards.
ATGTATGATATGATTTATTTGTTGGTTGTGATGCCTCATTAGCTTCACAGTAATGTATGATATGATTTATTTGTAGGTTGTGAGGTCTCATTATCTTCACAGTAATGTATGATATGATTTATTTGTAGGTTGTGATGCCTCATTAGCTTCACATTAATGTATGATATGATTTATTTGTAGGTTGTGAGGTCTCATTATCTTCACAGTAATGTATGATATGATTTATTTGTAGGTTGTGAGGTCTCATTAGCTTCACAGTAATGTATGATATGATCTATTTGTAGGTTGTGAGGTGTCATTATCTTCACAGTAATGTATGATATGATTTATTTGTAGGTTGTGATGTGTCATTAGCTTCACAGTAATGTATGACATGATCTATTTGTAGGTTGTGAGGTGTCATTATCTTCACAGTAATGTATGATATGATTTATTTGTAGGTTGTGATGTGTCATTATCTTCACAGTAATGTATGATATGATTTATTTGTAGGTTGTGATGTGTCATTAGCTTCACAGTAATGTATGACATGATCTATTTGTAGGTTGTGAGGTGTCATTATCTTCACAGTAATGTATGATATGATTTATTTGTAGGTTGTGATGTGTCATTAGCTTCACAGTAATGTATGATATGATTTATTTGTAGGTTGTGATGCCTCATTAGCTTCACAGTAATGTATGATATGATTTATTTATAGGTTGTGATGTGTCATTAGCTTCACAGTAATGTATGATATGATTTATTTGTAGGTTGTGAGGTCTCATTATCTTCACAGTAATGTATGATATGATTTATTTGTAGGTTGTGATGCCTCATTAGCTTCACAGTAATGTATGATATGATTTATTTGTAGGTTGTGATGCCTCATTAGCTTCACAGTAATGTATGATATGATTTATTTGTAGGTTGTGATGCCTCATTAGCTTCACAGTAATGTATGATATGATTTATTTATAGGTTGTGATGTGTCATTAGCTTCACAGTAATGTATGATATGATTTATTTGTAGGTTGTGATGCCTCATTAGCTTCACAGTAATGTATGATATGATTTATTTATAGGTTGTGATGTGTCATTAGCTTCACAGTAATGTATGATATGATTTATTTGTAGGTTGTGATGCCTCATTAGCTTCACAGTAATGTATGATATGATTTATTTGTAGGTTGTGATGCCTCATTAGCTTCACAGTAATGTATGATATGATTTATTTATAGGTTGTGATGTGTCATTAGCTTCACAGTAATGTATGATATGATTTATTTGTAGGTTGTGATGCCTCATTAGCTTCACAGTAATGTATGATATGATTTATTTGTAGGTTGTGATGCCTCATTAGCTTCACAGTAATGTATGATATGGTTTATTTATAGGTTGTGATGTGTCATTAGCTTCACAGTAATGTATGATATGATTTATTTGTAGGTTGTGATGCCTCATTAGCTTCACAGTAATGTATGATATGATTTATTTATAGGTTGTGATGTGTCATTAGCTTCACAGTAATGTATGATATGATTTATTTGTAGGTTGTGATGCCTCATTAGCTTCACAGTAATGTATGATATGATTTATTTGTAGGTTGGGATGTGTCATTAGCTTCATAGTAATGTATGATATGATTTATTTGTAGGTTGTGATGCCTCATTAGCTTCACAGTAATGTATGATATGATTTATTTGTAGGTTGTGATGTGTCATTAGCTTCACAGTAATGTATGATATGATTTATTTGTAGGTTGTGATGCCTCATTAGCTTCACAGTAATGTATGATATGATTTATTTGTAGGTTGGGATGTGTCATTAGCTTCATAGTAATGTATGATATGATTTATTTGTAGGTTGTGATGCCTCATTAGCTTCACAGTAATGTATGATATGATTTATTTGTAGGTTGTGATGTGTCATTAGCTTCACAGTAATGTATGATATGATTTATTTGTAGGTTGTGATGCCTCATTAGCTTCACAGTAATGTATGATATGATTTATTTGTAGGTTGGGATGTGTCATTAGCTTCATAGTAATGTATGATATGATTTATTTGTAGGTTGTGATGCCTCATTAGCTTCACAGTAATGTATGATATGATTTATTTGTAGGTTGTGATGTGTCATTAGCTTCACAGTAATGTATGATATGATTTATTTGTAGGTTGTGATGTGTCATTAGCTTCACAGTAATGTATGATATGATTTATTTGTAGGTTGTGAGGTATCATTAGCTTCACAGTAATGTATGATATGATTTATTTGTAGGCTGTGATGTGTCATTAGCTTCATAGTAATGTATGATATGATTTATGTGTAGGTTGTGATGCCTCCTTAGCTTCATAGTAATGTATGATATGATTTATTTGTTGGTTGTGATGCCTCATTAGCTTCACAGTAATGTATGATATGATTTATTTGTTGGTTGTGATGCCTCATTAGCTTCATAGTAATGTATGATATGATTTATTTGTTGGTTGTGATGCCTCATTAGCTTCATAGTAATGTATGATATGATTTATTTGTTGGTTGTGATGCCTCATTAGCTTCATAGTAATGTATGATATGATTTATTTGTTGGTTGTGATGCCTCATTAGCTTCATAGTAATGTATGATATGATTTATTTGTAGGTTGTGATGCCTCATTAGCTTCATAGTAATGTATGATATGATTTATTTGTTGGTTGTGATGCCTCATTAGCTTCACAGTAATGTATGATATGATTTATTTGTAGGTTGTGATGCCTCATTAGCTTCACAGTAATGTATGATATGATTTATTTATAGGTTGTGATGTGTCATTAGCTTCACAGTAATGTATGATATGATTTATTTGTAGGTTGTGATGCCTCATTAGCTTCACAGTAATGTATGATATGATTTATTTGTAGGTTGTGATGCCTCATTAGCTTCACAGTAATGTATGATATGATTTATTTATAGGTTGTGATGTGTCATTAGCTTCACAGTAATGTATGATATGATTTATTTGTAGGTTGTGATGCCTCATTAGCTTCACAGTAATGTATGATATGATTTATTTGTAGGTTGTGATGCCTCATTAGCTTCACAGTAATGTATGATATGATTTATTTATAGGTTGTGATGTGTCATTAGCTTCACAGTAATGTATGATATGATTTATTTGTAGGTTGTGATGCCTCATTAGCTTCACAGTAATGTATGATATGATTTATTTGTAGGTTGTGATGCCTCATTAGCTTCACAGTAATGTATGATATGATTTATTTATAGGTTGTGATGTGTCATTAGCTTCACAGTAATGTATGATATGATTTATTTGTAGGTTGTGATGCCTCATTAGCTTCACAGTAATGTATGATATGATTTATTTATAGGTTGTGATGTGTCATTAGCTTCACAGTAATGTATGATATGATTTATTTGTAGGTTGTGATGCCTCATTAGCTTCACAGTAATGTATGATATGATTTATTTGTAGGTTGGGATGTGTCATTAGCTTCATAGTAATGTATGATATGATTTATTTGTAGGTTGTGATGCCTCATTAGCTTCACAGTAATGTATGATATGATTTATTTGTAGGTTGTGATGTGTCATTAGCTTCACAGTAATGTATGATATGATTTATTTGTAGGTTGTGATGCCTCATTAGCTTCACAGTAATGTATGATATGATTTATTTGTAGGTTGGGATGTGTCATTAGCTTCATAGTAATGTATGATATGATTTATTTGTAGGTTGTGATGCCTCATTAGCTTCACAGTAATGTATGATATGATTTATTTGTAGGTTGTGATGTGTCATTAGCTTCACAGTAATGTATGATATGATTTATTTGTAGGTTGTGATGCCTCATTAGCTTCACAGTAATGTATGATATGATTTATTTGTAGGTTGGGATGTGTCATTAGCTTCATAGTAATGTATGATATGATTTATTTGTAGGTTGTGATGCCTCATTAGCTTCACAGTAATGTATGATATGATTTATTTGTAGGTTGTGATGTGTCATTAGCTTCACAGTAATGTATGATATGATTTATTTGTAGGTTGTGATGTGTCATTAGCTTCACAGTAATGTATGATATGATTTATTTGTAGGTTGTGAGGTATCATTAGCTTCACAGTAATGTATGATATGATTTATTTGTAGGCTGTGATGTGTCATTAGCTTCATAGTAATGTATGATATGATTTATGTGTAGGTTGTGATGCCTCCTTAGCTTCATAGTAATGTATGATATGATTTATTTGTTGGTTGTGATGCCTCATTAGCTTCACAGTAATGTATGATATGATTTATTTGTTGGTTGTGATGCCTCATTAGCTTCATAGTAATGTATGATATGATTTATTTGTTGGTTGTGATGCCTCATTAGCTTCATAGTAATGTATGATATGATTTATTTGTTGGTTGTGATGCCTCATTAGCTTCATAGTAATGTATGATATGATTTATTTGTTGGTTGTGATGCCTCATTAGCTTCATAGTAATGTATGATATGATTTATTTGTAGGTTGTGATGCCTCATTAGCTTCATAGTAATGTATGATATGATTTATTTGTTGGTTGTGATGCCTCATTAGCTTCATAGTAATGTATGATATGATTTATTTGTTGGTTGTGATGCCTCATTAGCTTCATAGTAATGTATGATATGATTTATTTGTAGGTTGTGAGGTGTCATTAGCTTCACAGTAATGTATGATATGATTTATTTGTAGGCTGTGATGTGTCATTAGCTTCATAGTAATGTATGATATGATTTATGTGTAGGTTGTGATGCCTCCTTAGCTTCATAGTAATGTATGATATGATTTATTTGTTGGTTGTGATGCCTCATTAGCTTCACAGTAATGTATGATATGATTTATTTGTTGGTTGTGATGCCTCATTAGCTTCATAGTAATGTATGATATGATTTATTTGTTGGTTGTGATGCCTCATTAGCTTCATAGTAATGTATGATATGATTTATTTGTTGGTTGTGATGCCTCATTAGCTTCATAGTAATGTATGATATGATTTATTTGTTGGTTGTGATGCCTCATTAGCTTCATAGTAATGTATGATATGATTTATTTGTAGGTTGTGATGCCTCATTAGCTTCATAGTAATGTATGATATGATTTATTTGTTGGTTGTGATGCCTCATTAGCTTCATAGTAATGTATGATATGATTTATTTGTTGGTTGTGATGCCTCATTAGCTTCATAGTAATGTATGATATGATTTATTTGTTGGTTGTGATGCCTCATTAGCTTCATAGTAATGTATGATATGATTTATTTGTTGGTTGTGATGCCTCATTAGCTTCATAGTAATGTATGATATGATTTATTTGTTGGTTGTGATGCCTCATTAGCTTCATAGTAATGTATGATATGATTTATGTGTAGGTTGTGCGGTATCATTAGCTTCACATTAATGTATGATATGATTTATTTGTTGGTTGTGATGCCTCATTAGCTTCACATTAATGTATGATATGATTTATTTGTTGGTTGTGATGCCTCATTAGCTTCATAGTAATGTATGATATGATTTATTTGTTGGTTGTGATGCCTCATTAGCTTCATAGTAATGTATGATATGATTTATGTGTAGGTTGTGCGGTATCATTAGCTTCACATTAATGTATGATATGATTTATTTGTTGGTTGTGATGCCTCATTAGCTTCACAGTAATGTATGATAAGATTTATTTGTTGGTTGTGATGCCTCATTAGCTTCATAGTAATGTATGATATGATTTATTTGTTGGTTGTGATGCCTCATTAGCTTCACAGTAATGTATGATATGATTTATTTATAGGTTGTGATGTGTCATTAGCTTCACAGTAATGTATGATATGATTTATTTGTAGGTTGTGATGCCTCATTAGCTTCACAGTAATGTATGATATGATTTATTTGTAGGTTGTGATGCCTCATTAGCTTCACAGTAATGTATGATATGATTTATTTATAGGTTGTGATGTGTCATTAGCTTCACAGTAATGTATGATATGATTTATTTGTAGGTTGTGATGCCTCATTAGCTTCACAGTAATGTATGATATGATTTATTTGTAGGTTGTGATGCCTCATTAGCTTCACAGTAATGTATGATATGATTTATTTATAGGTTGTGATGTGTCATTAGCTTCACAGTAATGTATGATATGATTTATTTGTAGGTTGTGATGCCTCATTAGCTTCACAGTAATGTATGATATGATTTATTTATAGGTTGTGATGTGTCATTAGCTTCACAGTAATGTATGATATGATTTATTTGTAGGTTGTGATGCCTCATTAGCTTCACAGTAATGTATGATATGATTTATTTGTAGGTTGGGATGTGTCATTAGCTTCATAGTAATGTATGATATGATTTATTTGTAGGTTGTGATGCCTCATTAGCTTCACAGTAATGTATGATATGATTTATTTGTAGGTTGTGATGTGTCATTAGCTTCACAGTAATGTATGATATGATTTATTTGTAGGTTGTGATGCCTCATTAGCTTCACAGTAATGTATGATATGATTTATTTGTAGGTTGGGATGTGTCATTAGCTTCATAGTAATGTATGATATGATTTATTTGTAGGTTGTGATGCCTCATTAGCTTCACAGTAATGTATGATATGATTTATTTGTAGGTTGTGATGTGTCATTAGCTTCACAGTAATGTATGATATGATTTATTTGTAGGTTGTGATGCCTCATTAGCTTCACAGTAATGTATGATATGATTTATTTGTAGGTTGGGATGTGTCATTAGCTTCATAGTAATGTATGATATGATTTATTTGTAGGTTGTGATGCCTCATTAGCTTCACAGTAATGTATGATATGATTTATTTGTAGGTTGTGATGTGTCATTAGCTTCACAGTAATGTATGATATGATTTATTTGTAGGTTGTGATGTGTCATTAGCTTCACAGTAATGTATGATATGATTTATTTGTAGGTTGTGAGGTATCATTAGCTTCACAGTAATGTATGATATGATTTATTTGTAGGCTGTGATATGTCATTAGCTTCATAGTAATGTATGATATGATTTATGTGTAGGTTGTGATGCCTCCTTAGCTTCATAGTAATGTATGATATGATTTATTTGTTGGTTGTGATGCCTCATTAGCTTCATAGTAATGTATGATATGATTTATTTGTTGGTTGTGATGCCTCATTAGCTTCATAGTAATGTATGATATGATTTATTTGTTGGTTGTGATGCCTCATTAGCTTCATAGTAATGTATGATATGATTTATTTGTTGGTTGTGATGCCTCATTAGCTTCATAGTAATGTATGATATGATTTATTTGTAGGTTGTGATGCCTCATTAGCTTCATAGTAATGTATGATATGATTTATTTGTTGGTTGTGATGCCTCATTAGCTTCATAGTAATGTATGATATGATTTATTTGTTGGTTGTGATGCCTCATTAGCTTCATAGTAATGTATGATATGATTTATTTGTAGGTTGTGAGGTGTCATTAGCTTCACAGTAATGTATGATATGATTTATTTGTAGGCTGTGATGTGTCATTAGCTTCATAGTAATGTATGATATGATTTATGTGTAGGTTGTGATGCCTCCTTAGCTTCATAGTAATGTATGATATGATTTATTTGTTGGTTGTGATGCCTCATTAGCTTCACAGTAATGTATGATATGATTTATTTGTTGGTTGTGATGCCTCATTAGCTTCATAGTAATGTATGATATGATTTATTTGTTGGTTGTGATGCCTCATTAGCTTCATAGTAATGTATGATATGATTTATTTGTTGGTTGTGATGTGTCATTAGCTTCACAGTAATGTATGATATGATTTATTTGTAGGTTGTGAGGTATCATTAGCTTCACAGTAATGTATGATATGATTTATTTGTAGGCTGTGATATGTCATTAGCTTCATAGTAATGTATGATATGATTTATGTGTAGGTTGTGATGCCTCCTTAGCTTCATAGTAATGTATGATATGATTTATTTGTTGGTTGTGATGCCTCATTAGCTTCATAGTAATGTATGATATGATTTATTTGTTGGTTGTGATGCCTCATTAGCTTCATAGTAATGTATGATATGATTTATTTGTTGGTTGTGATGCCTCATTAGCTTCATAGTAATGTATGATATGATTTATTTGTTGGTTGTGATGCCTCATTAGCTTCATAGTAATGTATGATATGATTTATTTGTAGGTTGTGATGCCTCATTAGCTTCATAGTAATGTATGATATGATTTATTTGTTGGTTGTGATGCCTCATTAGCTTCATAGTAATGTATGATATGATTTATTTGTTGGTTGTGATGCCTCATTAGCTTCATAGTAATGTATGATATGATTTATTTGTAGGTTGTGAGGTGTCATTAGCTTCACAGTAATGTATGATATGATTTATTTGTAGGCTGTGATGTGTCATTAGCTTCATAGTAATGTATGATATGATTTATGTGTAGGTTGTGATGCCTCCTTAGCTTCATAGTAATGTATGATATGATTTATTTGTTGGTTGTGATGCCTCATTAGCTTCACAGTAATGTATGATATGATTTATTTGTTGGTTGTGATGCCTCATTAGCTTCATAGTAATGTATGATATGATTTATTTGTTGGTTGTGATGCCTCATTAGCTTCATAGTAATGTATGATATGATTTATTTGTTGGTTGTGATGCCTCATTAGCTTCATAGTAATGTATGATATGATTTATTTGTTGGTTGTGATGCCTCATTAGCTTCATAGTAATGTATGATATGATTTATTTGTAGGTTGTGATGCCTCATTAGCTTCATAGTAATGTATGATATGATTTATTTGTTGGTTGTGATGCCTCATTAGCTTCATAGTAATGTATGATATGATTTATTTGTTGGTTGTGATGCCTCATTAGCTTCATAGTAATGTATGATATGATTTATTTGTTGGTTGTGATGCCTCATTAGCTTCATAGTAATGTATGATATGATTTATTTGTTGGTTGTGATGCCTCATTAGCTTCATAGTAATGTATGATATGATTTATTTGTTGGTTGTGATGCCTCATTAGCTTCATAGTAATGTATGATATGATTTATGTGTAGGTTGTGCGGTATCATTAGCTTCACATTAATGTATGATATGATTTATTTGTTGGTTGTGATGCCTCATTAGCTTCACATTAATGTATGATATGATTTATTTGTTGGTTGTGATGCCTCATTAGCTTCATAGTAATGTATGATATGATTTATTTGTTGGTTGTGATGCCTCATTAGCTTCATAGTAATGTATGATATGATTTATGTGTAGGTTGTGCGGTATCATTAGCTTCACATTAATGTATGATATGATTTATTTGTTGGTTGTGATGCCTCATTAGCTTCACAGTAATGTATGATAAGATTTATTTGTTGGTTGTGATGCCTCATTAGCTTCATAGTAATGTATGATATGATTTATTTGTTGGTTGTGATGCCTCATTAGCTTCATAGTAATGTATGATATGATTTATTTGTTGGTTGTGATGCCTCATTAGCTTCATAGTAATGTATGATATGATTTATGTGTAGGTTGTGCGGTATCATTAGCTTCACATTAATGTATGATATGATTTATTTGTTGGTTGTGATGCCTCATTAGCTTCACAGTAATGTATGATATGATTTATTTGTTGGTTGTGATGCCTCATTAGCTTCATAGTAATGTATGATATGATTTATTTGTTGGTTGTGATGCCTCATTAGCTTCATAGTAATGTATGATATGATTTATTTGTAGGTTGTGATGCCTCATTAGCTTCATAGTAATGTATGATATGATTTATTTGTTGGTTGTGATGCCTCATTAGCTTCATAGTAATGTATGATATGATTTATTTGTTGGTTGTGATGCCTCATTAGCTTCATAGTAATGTATGATATGATTTATTTGTTGGTTGTGATGCCTCATTAGCTTCATAGTAATGTATGATATGATTTATTTGTTGGTTGTGATGCCTCATTAGCTTCATAGTAATGTATGATATGATTTATTTGTTGGTTGTGATGCCTCATTAGCTTCATAGTAATGTATGATATGATTTATGTGTAGGTTGTGCGGTATCATTAGCTTCACATTAATGTATGATATGATTTATTTGTTGGTTGTGATGCCTCATTAGCTTCACATTAATGTATGATATGATTTATTTGTTGGTTGTGATGCCTCATTAGCTTCATAGTAATGTATGATATGATTTATTTGTTGGTTGTGATGCCTCATTAGCTTCATAGTAATGTATGATATGATTTATGTGTAGGTTGTGCGGTATCATTAGCTTCACATTAATGTATGATATGATTTATTTGTTGGTTGTGATGCCTCATTAGCTTCACAGTAATGTATGATATGATTTATTTGTTGGTTGTGATGCCTCATTAGCTTCATAGTAATGTATGATATGATTTATTTGTTGGTTGTGATGCCTCATTAGCTTCATAGTAATGTATGATATGATTTATTTGTTGGTTGTGATGCCTCATTAGCTTCATAGTAATGTATGATATGATTTATGTGTAGGTTGTGCGGTATCATTAGCTTCACATTAATGTATGATATGATTTATTTGTTGGTTGTGATGCCTCATTAGCTTCACAGTAATGTATGATATGATTTATTTGTTGGTTGTGATGCCTCATTAGCTTCATAGTAATGTATGATATGATTTATTTGTTGGTTGTGATGCCTCATTAGCTTCATAGTAATGTATGATATGATTTATTTGTTGGTTGTGATGCCTCATTAGCTTCATAGTAATGTATGATATGATTTATGTGTAGGTTGTGCGGTATCATTAGCTTCACATTAATGTATGATATGATTTATTTGTTGGTTGTGATGCCTCATTAGCTTCACATTAATGTATGATATGATTTATTTGTTGGTTGTGATGCCTCATTAGCTTCATAGTAATGTATGATATGATTTATTTGTTGGTTGTGATGCCTCATTAGCTTCATAGTAATGTATGATATGATTTATGTGTAGGTTGTGCGGTATCATTAGCTTCACATTAATGTATGATATGATTTATTTGTTGGTTGTGATGCCTCATTAGCTTCACAGTAATGTATGATATGATTTATTTGTTGGTTGTGATGCCTCATTAGCTTCATAGTAATGTATGATATGATTTATTTGTTGGTTGTGATGCCTCATTAGCTTCATAGTAATGTATGATATGATTTATGTGTAGGTTGTGAGGTATCATTAGCTTCACAGTATTGTATGAAATGATTTATTTGTAGGTTGTGATGCCTCATTAGCTTCACAGTAATGTATGATATGATTTATGTGTAGGTTGTGCGGTATCATTAGCTTCACAGTAATGTATGATATGATTTATTTGTAGGTTGTGATGCCTCATTAGCTTCACAGTAATGTATGATATGATTTATTTGTAGGTTGTGATGTGTCATTATCTTCACAGTAATGTATGATATGATTTATTTATAGGTTGTGAGGTCTCATTAGCTTCACAGTAATGTATGATATGATTTATTTGTAGGTTGTGAGGTGTCATTAGCTTCACAGTAATGTATGATATGATTTATTTGTAGGTTGTGGTGTGTCATTAGCTTCACAGTAATGTATGATATGATTTATTTGTAGGTTGTGATGTGTCATTAGCTTCACAGTAATGTATGAGATGATTTATTTGTAGGTTGTGATGCCTCCTTAGCCTCACAGTAATGTATGATATGATTTATTTGTAGGTTGTGATGTGTCATTATCTTCACAGTAATGTATGATATGATTTATTTATAGGTTGTGAGGTCTCATTAGCTTCACAGTAATGTATGATATGATTTATTTGTAGGCTGTGATGTGTCATTAGCTTCACAGTAATGTATGATATGATTTATTTGTAGGTTGTGATGTGTCATTATCTTCACAGTAATGTATGATATGATTTATTTATAGGTGGTGAGGTCTAATTAGCTTCACAGTAATGTATGATATGATTTATTTGTAGGTTGTGAGGTGTCATTAGCTTCACAGTAATGTATGATATGATTTATTTGTAGGTTGTGAGGTATCATTAGCTTCACAGTATTGTATGATATGATTTATTTGTAGGTTGTGATGCCTCATTAGCTTCACAGTAATGTATGATATGATTTATTTGTAGGCTGTGATGTGTCATTAGCTTCACAGTAATGTATGATATGATTTATTTGTAGGTTGTGATGTGTCATTAGCTTCACAGTAATGTATGATATGATTTATTTGTAGGTTGTGATGCCTCATTAGCTTCAAAGTAATGTATGATATGATTTATTTGTAGGTTGTGATATGTCATTATCTTCACAGTAATGTATGATATGATTTATGTGTAGGTTGTGAGGTATCATTAGCTTCAGGGTAATGTATGATTTGATTTATTTGTAGGTTGTGATGTGTCATTAGCTTCAGAGTAATGTATGATATGATTTAAGTGTAGGTTGTGAGGTATCATTAGCTTCACAGTAATGTATGATATGATTTATTTGTAGGTTGTGATGTGTCATTAGCTTCACAGTAATGTATGATATGATTTAGTTATAGTTTGTGAGGTCTCATTAGCTTCACAGTAATGTATGATATGATTTATTTGTAGGTTGTGAGGTCTCATTAGCTTCACAGTAATGTATGATATGATTTATTTGTAGGTTGTGAGGTATCATTAGCTTCACAGTAATGTATGATATGATTTATTTATAGGTTGTGATGCCTCATTAGCTTCACAGTAATGTATGATATGATTTATTTGTAGCTTGTGAGGTATCATTATCTCCACAGTAATGTATGATATGATCTATTTGTAGGTTGTGAAGTGTCATTAGCTTCACAGTAATGTATGATATGATCTATTTGTAGGTTGTGATGTGTCATTAGCTTCACAGTAATGTATGATATGATTTATTTGTAGGTTGTGAGGTCTCATTAGCTTAACAGTAATGTATATGATTTATTTGTAGGTTGTGAAGTGTCATTAGCTTCACAGTAATGTATGATATGATTTATTTGTAGGTTGTGAGGTCTCATTAGCTTCAAAGTAATGTATGATATGATTTATGTGTAGGTTGTGAGGCATCATTAGCTTCACAGTAATGTATGATATGATTTATTTGTAGGTTGTGAGGTCTCATTAGCTTCACAGTAATGTATGATATGATTTATTTGTAGGTTGTGATGTGTCATTAGCTTCACAGTAATGTATGATATGATTTATTTGTAGGTTGTGAGGTCTCATTAGCTTCACAGTAATGTATGATATGATTTATTGTTTAGGTTGTGAGGTGTCATTAGCTTCAAAGTAATGTATGATATGATCTATTTGTAGGTTGTGAGGTGTCATTAGCTTCACAGTAATGAATGATATGATCTATTTGTTGGTTGTGAGGTGTCATTAGCTTCACAGTAATGTATGATATGATTTATGTGTAGGTTGTGAGGTATCATTTGCTTCAGGGTAATGTATGATTTGATTTATTTGTAGGTTGTGATGTGTCATTAGCTTCACAGTAATGTATGATATGATTTAAGTGTAGGTTGTGAGGTATTATTAGCTTCACAGTAATGTATGATATGATTTATTTGTAGGTTGTGATGCCTCATTAGCTTCACAGTAATGTATGATATGATTTATTTGTAGGTTGTGATGTATCATTATCTTCACAGTATTGTATGATATGATTTATTTGTAGGTTGTGATGTGTCATTAGCTTCACAGTAATGTATGATATGATTTAGTTATAGTTTGTGAGGTCTCATTAGCTTCACAGTAATGTATGATATGATTTATTTGTAGGTTGTGAGGTCTCATTAGCTTCACAGTAATGTATGATATGATTTATTTGTAGGTTGTGAGGTATCATTAGCTTCACAGTAATGTATGATATGATTTATTTATAGGTTGTGATGCCTCATTAGCTTCACAGTAATGGATGATATGATTTATTTGTAGGTTGTGATGTGTCATTAGCTTCACAGTAATGTATGATATGATTTATTTGTAGGTTGTGAGGTGTCATTAGCTTCACAGTAATGTATGATATGATTTATTTGTAGGTTGTGAGGTGTCATTAGCTTCACAGTAATGTATGATATGATTTATTTGTAGGTTGTGATGTCTCATTAGCTTCACAGTAATGTATGATATGATCTATTTGTAGGTTGTGAAGTGTCATTAGCTTCACAGTAATGTATGATATGATCTATTTGTAGGTTTTGATGTGTCATTAGCTTCACCGTAATGTATGATATGATTTATTTGTAGGTTGTGAGGTCTCATTAGCTTAACAGTAATGTATATGATTTATTTGTAGGTTGTGAAATGTCATTAGCTTCACAGTAATGTATGATATGATTTATTTGTAGGTTGTGAGGTCTCATTAGCTTCAAAGTAATGTATGATATGATTTATGTGTAGGTTGTGAGGCATCATTAGCTTCACAGTAATGTATGTTATGATTTATTTGTTGGTTGTGAGGTCTCATTAGCTTCACAGTAAAGTATGATATGATTTATTTGTAGGTTGTGATGTGTCATTAGCTTCACAGTAATGTATGATATGATTTATTTGTAGGTTGTGATGTCTCATTAGCTTCACAGTAATGTATGATATGATTTATTGTTTAGGTTGTGAGGTGTCATTAGCTTCACAGTAATGTATGATATGATCTATTTGTAGGTTGTGAGGTGTCATTAGCTTCACAGTAATGAATGATATGATTTATTTGTTGGTTGTGAGGTGTCATTAGCTTCACAGTAATGTATGATATGATTTATTTGTAGGTTGTGAGGTCTCAATAGCTTCACAGTAATGTATGATATGATTTATTTGTAGGTTGTGATGTGTCATTAGCTTCACAGTAATGTATGATATGATTTATTTGTAGGTTGTGATGCCTCATTAGCTTCACAGTAATGTATGATATGATTTATGTGTAGGTTGTGAGGTATCATTAGCTTCACAATAATGTATGATATGATTTATTTGTAGGTTGTGATGCCTCATTAGCTTCACAGTAATGTATGATATTGTATGTTGTTTTAACCATGCCGACTCTAAATAAAGCTTATTTATTTATTTATTTATTTATGATATGATTTATTTGTAGGTTGTGATGTCTCATTAGCTTCACAGTAATGTATGATATGATTTATGTGTAGGTTGTGTGGTATCATTAGCTTCAGTGTAATGTATGATATGATTTATTTGTAGGTTGTGAAGCCTCATTAGCTTCACAGTAATGTATGATATGATTTATTTGTAGGTTGTGATGTGTCATTATCTTCACAGTAATGTATGATATGATTTATTTATAGGTTGTGATGTGTCATTAGCTTCACAGTAATGTATGATATGATCTATTTGTAGGTTGTGATGTGTCATTAGCTTCACAGTAATGTATGATATGATTTATTTGTAGGTTGTGATGTGTCATTATCTTCACAGTAATGTATGATATGATTTATTTATAGGTTGTGAGGTCTCATTAGCTTCACAGTAATGTATGATATGATTTATTTGTAGGTTGTAAGGTGTCATTAGCTTCACAGTAATGTATGATATGATTTATTTGTAGGTTGTGATGTGTCATTAGCTTCACAGTAATGTATGATATGATTTATTTGTAGGTTGTGAGGTCTCATTAGCTTCACAGTAATGTATGATATGATTTATTTGTATGTTATGAGGTCTCATTAGCTTCACAGTAATGTATGATATGATTTATTTGTAGGTTGTGAGGTATCATTAGCTTCACAGTAATGTATGATATGATTTATTTATAGGTTGTGATGCCTCATTAGCTTCACAGTAATGTATGATATGATTTATTTGTAGGTTGTGATGTGTCATTAGCTTCACAGTAATGTATGATATGATTTATTTGTAGGTTGTGAGGTGTCATTAGCTTCACAGTAATGTATGATATGATTTATTTGTAGGTTGTGAGGTGTCATTAGCTTCACAGTAATGTATGATATGATTTATTTGTAGGTTGTGATGTCTCATTAGCTTCACAGTAATGTATGATATGATCTATTTGTAGGTTGTGAAGTGTCATTAGCTTCACAGTAATGTATGATATGATCTATTTGTAGGTTGTGATGTGTCATTAGCTTCACAGTAATGTATGATATGATTTATTTGTAGGTTGTGAGGTCTCATTAGCTTCAAAGTAATGTATGATATGATTCATGTGTAGGTTGTGAGGTGTCATTAGCTTCACAGTAATGTATGATATGATTTATTTGTAGGTTGTGAGGTGTCATTAGCTTCACAGTAATGTATGATATGATTTATTTGTAGGTTGTGATGTCTCATTAGCTTCACAGTAATGTATGATATGATCTATTTGTAGGTTGTGAAGTGTCATTAGCTTCACAGTAATGTATGATATGATCTATTTGTAGGTTGTGATGTGTCATTAGCTTCACAGTAATGTATGATATGATTTATTTGTAGGTTGTGAGGTCTCATTAGCTTCACAGTAATGTATGTTATGATTTATTTGTTGGTTGTGAGGTCTCATTAGCTTCACAGTAATGTATGATATGATTTATTTGTAGGTTGTGATGTGTCATTAGCTTCACAGTAATGTATGATATGATTTATTTGTAGGTTGTGAGGTCTCATTAGCTTCACAGTAATGTATGATATGATTTATTGTTTAGGTTGTGAGGTGTCATTAGCTTCACAGTAATGTATGATATGATCTATTTGTAGGTTGTGAGGTGTCATTAGCTTCACAGTAATGAATGATATGATTTATTTGTTGGGTGTGAGGTGTCATTAGCTTCACAGTAATGTATGATATGATTTATTTGTAGGTTGTGAGGTCTCATTAGCTTCACAGTAATGTATGATATGATTTATTTGTAGGTTGTGATGTGTCATTAGCTTCACAGTAATGTATGATATGATTTATTTGTAGGTTGTGATGCCTCATTAGCTTCACAGTAATGTATGATATGATTTATTTGTAGGTTGTGATGTATCATTATCTTCACAGTATTGTATGATATGATTTATTTGTAGGTTGTGATGTGTCATTAGCTTCACAGTAATGTATGATATGATTTAGTTATAGTTTGTGAGGTCTCATTAGCTTCACAGTAATGTATGATATGATTTATTTGTAGGTTGTGAGGTCTCATTAGCTTCACAGTAATGTATGATATGATTTATTTGTAGGTTGTGAGGTATCATTAGCTTCACAGTAATGTATGATATGATTTATTTATAGGTTGTGATGCCTCATTAGCTTCACAGTAATGGATGATATGATTTATTTGTAGGTTGTGATGTGTCATTAGCTTCACAGTAATGTATGATATGATTTATTTGTAGGTTGTGAGGTGTCATTAGCTTCACAGTAATGTATGATATGATTTATTTGTAGGTTGTGAGGTGTCATTAGCTTCACAGTAATGTATGATATGATTTATTTGTAGGTTGTGATGTCTCATTAGCTTCACAGTAATGTATGATATGATCTATTTGTAGGTTGTGAAGTGTCATTAGCTTCACAGTAATGTATGATATGATCTATTTGTAGGTTTTGATGTGTCATTAGCTTCACCGTAATGTATGATATGATTTATTTGTAGGTTGTGAGGTCTCATTAGCTTAACAGTAATGTATATGATTTATTTGTAGGTTGTGAAATGTCATTAGCTTCACAGTAATGTATGATATGATTTATTTGTAGGTTGTGAGGTCTCATTAGCTTCAAAGTAATGTATGATATGATTTATGTGTAGGTTGTGAGGCATCATTAGCTTCACAGTAATGTATGTTATGATTTATTTGTTGGTTGTGAGGTCTCATTAGCTTCACAGTAATGTATGATATGATTTATTTGTAGGTTGTGATGTGTCATTAGCTTCACAGTAATGTATGATATGATTTATTTGTAGGTTGTGATGTCTCATTAGCTTCACAGTAATGTATGATATGATTTATTGTTTAGGTTGTGAGGTGTCATTAGCTTCACAGTAATGTATGATATGATCTATTTGTAGGTTGTGAGGTGTCATTAGCTTCACAGTAATGAATGATATGATTTATTTGTTGGTTGTGAGGTGTCATTAGCTTCACAGTAATGTATGATATGATTTATTTGTAGGTTGTGAGGTCTCAATAGCTTCACAGTAATGTATGATATGATTTATTTGTAGGTTGTGATGTGTCATTAGCTTCACAGTAATGTATGATATGATTTATTTGTAGGTTGTGATGCCTCATTAGCTTCACAGTAATGTATGATATGATTTATGTGTAGGTTGTGAGGTATCATTAGCTTCACAATAATGTATGATATGATTTATTTGTAGGTTGTGATGCCTCATTAGCTTCACAGTAATGTATGATATTGTATGTTGTTTTAACCATGCCGACTCTAAATAAAGCTTATTTATTTATTTATTTATTTATGATATGATTTATTTGTAGGTTGTGATGTCTCATTAGCTTCACAGTAATGTATGATATGATTTATGTGTAGGTTGTGAGGCATCATTAGCTTCACAGTAATGTATGTTATGATTTATTTGTTGGTTGTGAGGTCTCATTAGCTTCACAGTAATGTATGATATGATTTATTTGTAGGTTGTGATGTGTCATTAGCTTCACAGTAATGTATGATATGATTTATTTGTAGGTTGTGAGGTCTCATTAGCTTCACAGTAATGTATGATATGATTTATTGTTTAGGTTGTGAGGTGTCATTAGCTTCACAGTAATGTATGATATGATCTATTTGTAGGTTGTGAGGTGTCATTAGCTTCACAGTAATGAATGATATGATTTATTTGTTGGGTGTGAGGTGTCATTAGCTTCACAGTAATGTATGATATGATTTATTTGTAGGTTGTGAGGTCTCATTAGCTTCACAGTAATGTATGATATGATTTATTTGTAGGTTGTGATGTGTCATTAGCTTCACAGTAATGTATGATATGATTTATTTGTAGGTTGTGATGCCTCATTAGCTTCACAGTAATGTATGATATTGTATGTTGTTTTAACCATGCCGACTCTAAATAAAGCTTATTTATTTATTTATTTATTTATGATATGATTTATTTGTAGGTTGTGATGTCTCATTAGCTTCACAGTAATGTATGATATGATTTATGTGTAGGTTGTGTGGTATCATTAGCTTCAGTGTAATGTATGATATGATTTATTTGTAGGTTGTGATGCCTCATTAGCTTCACAGTAATGTATGATATGATTTATTTGTAGGTTGTGATGTGTCATTATCTTCACAGTAATGTATGATATGATTTATTTATAGGTTGTGATGTGTCATTAGCTTCGCAGTAATGTATGATATGATCTATTTGTAGGTTGTGATGTGTCATTAGCTTCACAGTAATGTATGATATGATTTATTTGTAGGTTGTGATGTGTCATTATCTTCACATTAATGTATGATATGATTTATTTATAGGTTGTGAGGTCTCATTAGCTTCACAGTAATGTATGATATGATTTATTTGTAGGTTGTAAGGTGTCATTAGCTTCAGAGTAATGTATGATATGATTTATTTGTAGGTTGTGATGTGTCATTAGCTTCACAGTAATGTATGATATGATTTAGTTATAGTTTGTGAGGTCTCATTAGCTTCACAGTAATGTATGATATGATTTATTTGTAGTTTGTGAGGTATCATTAGCTTCACAGTAATGTATGATATGATTTATTTATAGGTTGTGATGCCTCATTAGCTTCACAGTAATGTATGATATGATTTATTTGTAGGTTGTGATGTGTCATTAGCTTCACAGTAATGTATGATATGATTTATTTGTAGGTTGTGAGGTGTCATTAGCTTCACAGTAATGTATGATATGATTTATTTGTAGGTTGTGATGTCTCATTAGCTTCACAGTAATGCATGATATGATCTATTTGTAGGTTGTGAAGTATCATTAGCTTCACAGTAATGTATGATATGATCTATTTGTAGGTTGTGATGTGTCATTAGCTTCACAGTAATGTATGATATGATTTATTTGTAGGTTGTGAGGTCTCATTAGCTTAACAGTAATGTATATGATTTATTTGTAGGTTGTGAAGTGTCATTAGCTTCACAGTAATGTATGATATTATTTATTTGTAGGTTGTGAGGTCTCATTAGCTTCAAAGTAATGTATGATATGATTTATGTTTAGGTTGTGAGGCATCATTAGCTTCACAGTAATGTATGATATGATTTATTTGTAGGTTGTGAGGTCTCATTAACTTCACAGTAATGTATGATATGATTTTTTGTAGGTTGTGATGTGTCATTAGCTTCACAGTAATGTATGATATGATTTATTTGTAGGTTGTGAGGTCTCATTAGCTTCACAGTAATGTATGATATGATTTATTGTTTAGGTTGTGAGGTCTCATTAGCTTCACAGTAATGTATGATATGATTTATTTGTAGGTTGTGATGTGTCATTAGCTTCACAGTAATGTATGATATGATTTATTTGTAGGTTGTGATGCCTCATTAGCTTCACAGTAATGTATGATATGATTTATGTGTAGGTTGTGAGGTATCATTAGCTTCACAGTAATGTATGATATGATTTATTTGTAGGTTGTGATGCCTCATTAGCTTCACAGTAATGTATGATATGATTTATTTGTAGGTTGTGATGCTTCATTAGCTTCACAGTAATGTATGATATGATTTATTTATAGGTTGTGATGCCTCATTAGCTTCACAGTAATGTATGATATGATTTATTTGTAGGTTGTGATGTGTCATTAGCTTCACAGTATTGTATGATATGATTTATGTGTAGGTTGTGTGGTATCATTAGCTTCACAGTAATGTATGATATGATTTATTTGTAGGTTGTGATGTGTCATTATCTTCACAGTAATGTATGATATGATTTATTTATAGGTTGTGATGTGTCATTAGCTTCACAGTAATGTATGATATGATCTATTTGTAGTTGTGATGTGTCATTAGCTTCACAGTAATGTATGATATGATTTATTTGTAGGTTATGATGTGTCATTATCTTCACAGTATTGTATGATATGATTTATTTATAGGTTGTGAAGTGTCATTAGCTTCACAGTAATGTATGATATGATTTATTTGTAGGTTGTGAGGTGTCATTAGCTTCACAGTAATGTATGATATGATTTATTTGTAGGTTGTGATGTGTCATTATCTTCACAGTAATGTATGATATGATTTATTTATAGGTTGTGAGGTCTAATTAGCTTCACAGTAATGTATGATATGATTTATTTGTTGGTTGTGAGGTGTCATTAGCTTCACAGTAATGTATGATATGATTTATTTGTAGGTTGTGAGGTATCATTAGCTTCACAGTATTGTATGATATGATTTATTTGTATGTTGTGAGGTCTCATTAGCTTCACAGTAATGTATGATATGATTTATTTGTATGTTGTGAAGTGTCATTAGCTTCACAGTAATGTATGATATGATTTATTTGTAGGTTGTGATGCCTCATTAGCTTCACCGTAATGTATGATATGATTTATTTGTAGGTTGTGATGTGTCATTAGCTTCACAGTAATGTATGATATGATTTATTTGTAGGTTGTGAGGTCTCATTAGCTTCACAGTAATGTATGATATGATCTATTTGTAGGTTGTGAAGTGTCATTAGCTTCACAGTAATGTATGATATGATCTATTTGTAGGTTGTGATGTGTCATTAGCTTCACAGTAATGTATGATATGATTTATTTGTAGGTTATGATGTCTCATTAGCTTCACCGTAATGTATGATATGATCTATTTGTAGGTTGTGAAGTGTCATTAGCTTCACAGTAATGTATGATATGATCTATTTGTAGGTTGTGATGTGTCATTAGCTTCACAGTAATGTATGATATGATTTATTTGTAGGTTGTGAGGTCTCATTATCTTAACAGTAATGTATATGATTTATTTGTAGGTTGTGAAGTGTCATTAGCTTCACAGTAATGTATGATATGATTTATTTGTAGGTTGTGAGGTCTCATTAGCTTCAAAGAAATGTATGATATGATTTATGTGTAGGTTGTGAGGCATCATTAGCTTTACAGTAATGTATGATATGATTTATTTGAATGTTGTGAGGTCTCATTAGCTTCACAGTAATGTATGATATGATTTATTTGAATGTTGTGAGGTCTCATTAGCTTCACAGTAATGTATGATATGATTTATTTGTAGGTTGTGATGTGTCATTAGCTTCACAGTAAGGTATGATATGATTTATTTGTAGGTTGTGATGTGTCATTAGCTTCACAGTAATGTATGATATGATTTATTTGTAGGCTGTTATGTGTCATTCGCTTCACAGTAATGTATGATATGATTTATTTGAATGTTGTGAGGTCTCATTAGCTTCACAGTAATGTATGATATGATTTATTTGTAGGTTGTGATGTGTCATTAGCTTCACAGTAATGTATGATATGATTTATTTGTAGGTTGTGAGGTCTCATTAACTTCACAGTAATGTATGATATGATTTATTGTTTAGGTTGTGAGGTGTCATTAGCTTCACAGTAATGTATGATATGATCTATTTGTAGGTTGTGAGGTGTCATTAGTTTCACAGTAATGTATATGATTTATTTGTTGGTTGTGAGGTGTCATTAGCTTCACAGTAATGTATGATATGATTTATTTGTAGGTTGTGAGGTCTCATTAGCTTCACAGTAATGTATGATATGATTTATTTGTAGGTTGTGATGTGTCATTAGCTTCACAGTAATGTATGATATGATTTATTTGTAGTTTATGATGTCTCATTAGCTTTACAGTAATGTATGATATGATTTATTTGTAGGTTTTGATGTGTCATTAGCTTCACAGTAATGTATGATATGATTTATTTGTAGGTTGTGATGTGTCATTAGCTTCACAGTAAGGTATGATATGATTTATTTGTAGGTTGTGATGTGTCATTAGCTTCACAGTAATGTATGATATGATTTATTTGTAGGCTGTTATGTGTCATTCGCTTCACAGTAATGTATGATATGATTTATTTGTAGTTTGTGAGGTCTCGTTAGTTTCACAGTAATGTATGATATGATTTATTTGTAGGTTGTGATGTCTCATTAGCTTCACAGTAATGTATGATATGATTTATTTGTAGGTTGGGATGTGTCATTAGCTTCACAGTAATGTATGATATGATTTATTTGTAGGTTGTGATGTGTCATTAGCTTCACAGTAATGTATGATATGATTTATTTGTAGGTTGTGATGTGTCATTAGCTTCACAGTAATGTATGATATGATTTATTTGTAGGTTATGAGGTCTCATTAGCTTCACAGTAATGTATGATATGATTTATTTGTAGGTTGTGATGCCTCATTAGCTTCACAGTAATGTATGATATGATTTATTTGTAGGTTGTGATGCCTCATTGGCTTCACAGTAATGTATGATATGATTTATTTGTAGGTTATGAGGTGTCATTAGCTTCACAGTAATGTATGATATGATTTATTTGTAGGTTGTGAGGTGTCATTAGCTTCACAATAATGTATGATAAGATTTATTTGTAGGTTGTGATGTGTCATTAGCTTTACAGTAATGTATGATATGATTTATTTGTAGGTTGTGATGTGTCATTAGCTTCACAGTAATGTATGATATGATTTATTTGTAGGTTGTGAGGTCTCATTAGCTTCACAGTAATGCATGATATGATTTATTTGTAGGTTGTGATGTGTCATTAGCTTCACAGTAATGTATGATATGATTTATTTGTAGGTTGTGAGGTCTCATTAGCTTCACAGTAATGCATGATATGATTTATTTGTATGTTGTGATGTGTCATTAGCTTTACAGTAATGCATGATATGTTTTATTTGTAGGTTGTGATGTGTCATTAGCTTTACAGTAATGTATGATATGATTTATTTGTAGGTTGTGAGGTCTCATTAGCTTCACAGTAATGTATGATATGATTTATTTGTAGGTTGTGAGGTCTCATTATCTTCACAGTAATGTATATGATTTATTTGTAGGTTGTGAGGTATCATTAGCTTCACAGTAATGTATGATATGATTTATTTGTAGGTTATGATGTCTCATTAGCTTCACAGTAATGTATGATATGATTTATTTGTAGGTTGTGATGTGTCATTAGATTCACAGTAATGTATGATATGATTTATTTGTAGGTTATGATGTCTCATTAGCTTCACAGTAATGTATGATATGATTTATTTGTAGGTTGTGAGGTCTCATTAGCTTCACAGTAATGTATGATATGATTTATTTGTAGTTTATGATGTCTCATTAGCTTTACAGTAATGTATGATATGATTTATTTGTAGGTTTTGATGTGTCATTAGCTTCACAGTAATGTATGATATGATTTATTTGTAGGTTGTGATGTGTCATTAGCTTCACAGTAATGTATGATATGATTTATTTGTAGGCTGTTATGTGTCATTCGCTTCACAGTAATGTATGATATGATTTATTTATAGGTTGTGATGCCTCATTAGCTTCACAGTAATGTATGATATGATTTATTTGTAGGTTGTGATGTGTCATTAGCTTCACAGTATTGTATGATATGATTTATGTGTAGGTTGTGTGGTATCATTAGCTTCACAGTAATGTATGATATGATTTATTTGTAGGTTGTGATGTGTCATTATCTTCACAGTAATGTATGATATGATTTATTTATAGGTTGTGATGTGTCATTAGCTTCACAGTAATGTATGATATGATCTATTTGTAGTTGTGATGTGTCATTAGCTTCACAGTAATGTATGATATGATTTATTTGTAGGTTATGATGTGTCATTATCTTCACAGTATTGTATGATATGATTTATTTATAGGTTGTGAAGTGTCATTAGCTTCACAGTAATGTATGATATGATTTATTTGTAGGTTGTGAGGTGTCATTAGCTTCACAGTAATGTATGATATGATTTATTTGTAGGTTGTGATGTGTCATTATCTTCACAGTAATGTATGATATGATTTATTTATAGGTTGTGAGGTCTAATTAGCTTCACAGTAATGTATGATATGATTTATTTGTTGGTTGTGAGGTGTCATTAGCTTCACAGTAATGTATGATATGATTTATTTGTAGGTTGTGAGGTATCATTAGCTTCACAGTATTGTATGATATGATTTATTTGTATGTTGTGAGGTCTCATTAGCTTCACAGTAATGTATGATATGATTTATTTGTATGTTGTGAAGTGTCATTAGCTTCACAGTAATGTATGATATGATTTATTTGTAGGTTGTGATGCCTCATTAGCTTCACCGTAATGTATGATATGATTTATTTGTAGGTTGTGATGTGTCATTAGCTTCACAGTAATGTATGATATGATTTATTTGTAGGTTGTGAGGTCTCATTAGCTTCACAGTAATGTATGATATGATCTATTTGTAGGTTGTGAAGTGTCATTAGCTTCACAGTAATGTATGATATGATCTATTTGTAGGTTGTGATGTGTCATTAGCTTCACAGTAATGTATGATATGA
This sequence comes from Bathymodiolus brooksi, assembly GCA_963680875.1. Lineage (NCBI taxonomy): Eukaryota > Metazoa > Mollusca > Bivalvia > Mytilida > Modiolidae > Bathymodiolus > Bathymodiolus brooksi. The sequence continues at coordinate 7,882,645 of OY804584.1, read as the reverse complement.
TTTATTTGTAGGTTATGATGTCTCATTAGCTTCACCGTAATGTATGATATGATCTATTTGTAGGTTGTGAAGTGTCATTAGCTTCACAGTAATGTATGATATGATCTATTTGTAGGTTGTGATGTGTCATTAGCTTCACAGTAATGTATGATATGATTTATTTGTAGGTTGTGAGGTCTCATTATCTTAACAGTAATGTATATGATTTATTTGTAGGTTGTGAAGTGTCATTAGCTTCACAGTAATGTATGATATGATTTATTTGTAGGTTGTGAGGTCTCATTAGCTTCAAAGAAATGTATGATATGATTTATGTGTAGGTTGTGAGGCATCATTAGCTTTACAGTAATGTATGATATGATTTATTTGAATGTTGTGAGGTCTCATTAGCTTCACAGTAATGTATGATATGATTTATTTGTAGGTTGTGATGTGTCATTAGCTTCACAGTAATGTATGATATGATTTATTTGTAGGTTGTGAGGTCTCATTAACTTCACAGTAATGTATGATATGATTTATTGTTTAGGTTGTGAGGTGTCATTAGCTTCACAGTAATGTATGATATGATCTATTTGTAGGTTGTGAGGTGTCATTAGTTTCACAGTAATGTATATGATTTATTTGTTGGTTGTGAGGTGTCATTAGCTTCACAGTAATGTATGATATGATTTATTTGTAGGTTGTGAGGTCTCATTAGCTTCACAGTAATGTATGATATGATTTATTTGTAGGTTGTGATGTGTCATTAGCTTCACAGTAATGTATGATATGATTTATTTGTAGTTTATGATGTCTCATTAGCTTTACAGTAATGTATGATATGATTTATTTGCAGGTTTTGATGTGTCATTAGCTTCACAGTAATGTATGATATGATTTATTTGTAGGTTGTGATGTGTCATTAGCTTCACAGTAAGGTATGATATGATTTATTTGTAGGTTGTGATGTGTCATTAGCTTCACAGTAATGTATGATATGATTTATTTGTAGGCTGTTATGTGTCATTCGCTTCACAGTAATGTATGATATGATTTATTTGAATGTTGTGAGGTCTCATTAGCTTCACAGTAATGTATGATATGATTTATTTGTAGGTTGTGATGTGTCATTAGCTTCACAGTAATGTATGATATGATTTATTTGTAGGTTGTGAGGTCTCATTAACTTCACAGTAATGTATGATATGATTTATTGTTTAGGTTGTGAGGTGTCATTAGCTTCACAGTAATGTATGATATGATCTATTTGTAGGTTGTGAGGTGTCATTAGTTTCACAGTAATGTATATGATTTATTTGTTGGTTGTGAGGTGTCATTAGCTTCACAGTAATGTATGATATGATTTATTTGTAGGTTGTGAGGTCTCATTAGCTTCACAGTAATGTATGATATGATTTATTTGTAGGTTGTGATGTGTCATTAGCTTCACAGTAATGTATGATATGATTTATTTGTAGTTTATGATGTCTCATTAGCTTTACAGTAATGTATGATATGATTTATTTGTAGGTTTTGATGTGTCATTAGCTTCACAGTAATGTATGATATGATTTATTTGTAGGTTGTGATGTGTCATTAGCTTCACAGTAAGGTATGATATGATTTATTTGTAGGTTGTGATGTGTCATTAGCTTCACAGTAATGTATGATATGATTTATTTGTAGGCTGTTATGTGTCATTCGCTTCACAGTAATGTATGATATGATTTATTTGTAGTTTGTGAGGTCTCGTTAGTTTCACAGTAATGTATGATATGATTTATTTGTAGGTTGTGATGTCTCATTAGCTTCACAGTAATGTATGATATGATTTATTTGTAGGTTGGGATGTGTCATTAGCTTCACAGTAATGTATGATATGATTTATTTGTAGGTTGTGATGTGTCATTAGCTTCACAGTAATGTATGATATGATTTATTTGTAGGTTGTGATGTGTCATTAGCTTCACAGTAATGTATGATATGATTTATTTGTAGGTTATGAGGTCTCATTAGCTTCACAGTAATGTATGATATGATTTATTTGTAGGTTGTGATGCCTCATTAGCTTCACAGTAATGTATGATATGATTTATTTGTAGGTTGTGATGCCTCATTGGCTTCACAGTAATGTATGATATGATTTATTTGTAGGTTATGAGGTGTCATTAGCTTCACAGTAATGTATGATATGATTTATTTGTAGGTTGTGAGGTGTCATTAGCTTCACAATAATGTATGATAAGATTTATTTGTAGGTTGTGATGTGTCATTAGCTTTACAGTAATGTATGATATGATTTATTTGTAGGTTGTGATGTGTCATTAGCTTCACAGTAATGTATGATATGATTTATTTGTAGGTTGTGAGGTCTCATTAGCTTCACAGTAATGCATGATATGATTTATTTGTAGGTTGTGATGTGTCATTAGCTTCACAGTAATGTATGATATGATTTATTTGTAGGTTGTGAGGTCTCATTAGCTTCACAGTAATGCATGATATGATTTATTTGTATGTTGTGATGTGTCATTAGCTTTACAGTAATGCATGATATGTTTTATTTGTAGGTTGTGATGTGTCATTAGCTTTACAGTAATGTATGATATGATTTATTTGTAGGTTGTGAGGTCTCATTAGCTTCACAGTAATGTATGATATGATTTATTTGTAGGTTGTGAGGTCTCATTATCTTCACAGTAATGTATATGATTTATTTGTAGGTTGTGAGGTATCATTAGCTTCACAGTAATGTATGATATGATTTATTTGTAGGTTATGATGTCTCATTAGCTTCACAGTAATGTATGATATGATTTATTTGTAGGTTGTGATGTGTCATTAGATTCACAGTAATGTATGATATGATTTATTTGTAGGTTATGATGTCTCATTAGCTTCACAGTAATGTATGATATGATTTATTTGTAGGTTGTGAGGTCTCATTAGCTTCACAGTAATGTATGATATGATTTATTTGTAGTTTATGATGTCTCATTAGCTTTACAGTAATGTATGATATGATTTATTTGTAGGTTTTGATGTGTCATTAGCTTCACAGTAATGTATGATATGATTTATTTGTAGGTTGTGATGTGTCATTAGCTTCACAGTAATGTATGATATGATTTATTTGTAGGCTGTTATGTGTCATTCGCTTCACAGTAATGTATGATATGATTTATTTGTAGTTTGTGAGGTCTCGTTAGTTTCACAGTAATGTATGATATGATTTATTTGTAGGTTGTGATGTCTCATTAGCTTCACAGTAATGTATGATATGATTTATTTGTAGGTTGGGATGTGTCATTAGCTTCACAGTAATGTATGATATGATTTATTTGTAGGTTGTGATGTGTCATTAGCTTCACAGTAATGTATGATATGATTTATTTGTAGGTTGTGATGTGTCATTAGCTTCACAGTAATGTATGATATGATTTATTTGTAGGTTATGAGGTCTCATTAGCTTCACAGTAATGTATGATATGATTTATTTGTAGGTTGTGATGCCTCATTAGCTTCACAGTAATGTATGATATGATTTATTTGTAGGTTGTGATGCCTCATTGGCTTCACAGTAATGTATGATATGATTTATTTGTAGGTTATGAGGTGTCATTAGCTTCACAGTAATGTATGATATGATTTATTTGTAGTTTGTGAGGTGTCATTAGCTTCACAATAATGTATGATATGATTTATTTGTAGGTTGTGATGTGTCATTAGCTTTACAGTAATGTATGATATGATTTATTTGTAGGTTGTGATGTGTCATTAGCTTCACAGTAATGTATGATATGATTTATTTGTAGGTTGTGAGGTCTCATTAGCTTCACAGTAATGCATGATATGATTTATTTGTAGGTTGTGATGTGTCATTAGCTTCACAGTAATGTATGATATGATTTATTTGTAGGTTGTGAGGTCTCATTAGCTTCACAGTAATGCATGATATGATTTATTTGTATGTTGTGATGTGTCATTAGCTTTACAGTAATGCATGATATGTTTTATTTGTAGGTTGTGATGTGTCATTAGCTTTACAGTAATGTATGATATGATTTATTTGTAGGTTGTGAGGTCTCATTAGCTTCACAGTAATGTATGATATGATTTATTTGTAGGTTGTGAGGTCTCATTATCTTCACAGTAATGTATATGATTTATTTGTAGGTTGTGAGGTATCATTAGCTTCACAGTAATGTATGATATGATTTATTTGTAGGTTATGATGTCTCATTAGCTTCACAGTAATGTATGATATGATTTATTTGTAGGTTGTGATGTGTCATTAGATTCACAGTAATGTATGATATGATTTATTTGTAGGTTATGATGTCTCATTAGCTTCACAGTAATGTATGATATGATTTATTTGTAGGTTGTGAGGTCTCATTAGCTTTACAGTAATGTATGATATGATTTATTTGTAGGTTGTGATGTCTCATTAGCTTTACAGTAATGTATGATATGATTTATTTGTAGGTTATGATGTCTCATTAGCTTCACAGTAATGTATGATATGATTTATTTGTAGGTTGTGATGTGTCATTAGCTTCACAGTAATGTATGATATGATTTATTTGTAGGTTGTGATGTGTCATTAGCTTTACAGTAATGTATGATATGATTTATTTGTAGGTTGTGATGTCTCATTAGCTTCACAGTAATGTATGATATGATTTATTTGTAGGTTGTGATGTGTCATTAGCTTCACAGTAATGTATGATATGATTTATTTGTAGTTTGTGAGGTCTCATTAGCTTCACAGTAATGTATGATATGATTTATTTATAGTTTGTGAGGTCTCGTTAGTTTCACAGTAATGTATGATATGATTTATTTGTAGGTTGTGAGGTCTCATTAGATTTACAGTAATGTATGATATGATTTATTTGTAGGTTGTGATGTCTCATTATCTTCACAGTAATGTATGATATGATTTATTTGTAGGTTGTGAGGTGTCATTAGCTTCACAGTAATGTATGATATGATTCATTTGTAGGTTGTGAGATGTCATTAGCTTCATTTGTAGGATGTGAATTTCCGTAAAGCTGTGCTGATAAACAAAGCGGACTAAACTGTTTTATTGAATATTTGCACAGAATAACAGCCAATGTTCTTTGTTTATTGGAATTGCATATTAAAACAATACATTTCTTATTCTATAACTTTGTATTTAATTCTAGCCAAAATTAACTAAAAGATTTTGGTGCAAATCAGTTATTTCAGCTGTTGAAGTATACGATAAACATATGATAATATTTCATTTTTCATGTCATACCCTTTATCAGTCCTCTTTCATATATCATCCCTTGAGCCTGTCGGCTCTCGTGCTGATATCATGACCTAGGGCTGATAAAGGATATGATATGAACAATGACATGTAATAATCTATATATATTACCGCTCCCCAAGCTTTTTTTCCATACATGCGGTAGTTGCAGGATAAATACAGTTATATTGATATAAATTTCATCTTTAAGTTCTCAAATAATTCTAACAATATTGTTCACAGTGATGATTATTAATAAATTTGTCCTTGCAAAATTTGTAGTTGTTCTTTGAAAATAAAAAACGACTCACAATTATCATATTAGAAAATCAAAGTTATAAATCTATTGTAAGGTCTCCTACAAATTAATTCTGAAAGCACAATCCGTGAGATCGGTGTTTTGTTTTATAATGGCCATCATACATACTTTATTATGGTATTCATATTGCATTTCCAAACAATACAAAAACAATATCTATAGTTTATACAACTTCCTGACAAATTATCAAATATTACTCCACAAAAAGTTTTCTGTTCATGTTTTACATATTAGGGAACTTTTCGGCTTTCCGAACATTCATGGTGCCTCTCGTTTTTAAACCGACTACTGTTGGTGCTTCGGAGGAACAAAAAATATAAGGATGATTTATATTTTACTCTTGTAGTTTACATGAAAAAGACACGAATTCTCAGACAAAAAACAACAACAATATATTCATGTTGAATATCGAAGCAACATTTAAAAAAATATCATTAGTATAACAATCCAAACTTAATATCATAATGTGATCAATGAAAAATATTATCGCTTTATTTATCTATTTATCATAGCTTATTATCACAGAAGTGGCTATTTTGAAAATAGGGGCAAGCAGTTCTAACAATTAAATCAGTATTTTTTTTTCTAAAGACATAAACATATGGCGTTCTTTATAATTTAAAGAAAATAATCTTAAGGTAACTGAAAACATATTTTTATTTTTATTTAATTGGGAACTAATAAGATTGAAAGATGGATCTGATACTAGACCGACACCCTTAATGTATTCTTTATTATTCTACTTTTTATAGATCAAAATAGTATCCATATTGCTCTTAAGGACGGTCGATCGGTCATTGTTGTCCGCTTGATGCCACGTTTTAATCTTTACAATAAGAGGTACTGTTAATTAAATATAATGCTGATTTAAAACAGACACCATGGTTGATTAGATTAATAAATTACAAAGATTGATCAATACAGATTTGTTATTTGTTGTCACAAGTTTCTTACTTTTTATTACATCAGTATTTCAATAATAACAATAATAATTCTACATTTTCGGTTTTGCACAACGTATTTACATTATAATATATAATGGAATTCGTCATCAATATCATTACATATTATATATTATTAACTCTAACTATACAATTCCATCTACCCTGTCCAACAGGAAGCTAATGATATTGTGGTACTCTATCTACACAAATCGACAGTTAATGTGCTCTATGTATTACACTGTCGTTCTTTAGTTTGATATACATGTAAACGGGATTACTATTCCTTCCCAATTCACCGTATTCCGGGAAAGGAAGTTGCTGGTGGTTTTCAAAATTATAGATTGCAATTGATCTGATCTTAATGCATCCGTATTCTGTATCCTCTCTCACTAATAAAGTAAACTAAAACAAACAAGTCATATTGCTTTGGAATTTCGTCAGGAAGAAAAGATGAATACAAGATATATACAAAAAATCATAAGACGAACTTTATCAAAATCCAGACAATAACTAGGCACAGCCAACTTAATGCTAATACTATCACAAATCTCACACCAATCACCAGTCTTTCTGTAAATACAATAAGTGGATATATAATAAATAATGAGTACATAGCAAATGACATAATTACGCTTTAGAAATAATAGTAATAGTGTATCTGTTGCTTTCTACAGAAAAATATAATATAGAAAATATGAGAAAGAACATTGAGAACCCAATGCTGTTGTCTCATCTTTAAGACATACAATGCTGTTGTCTCATCTTTTAGACATACAATGCTGTTGTCTCATCTTTAAGACATACAATGCTGTTGTCTCATCTTTAAGACATACAATGCTGTTGTCTCATCTTTAAGACATACAATGCTGTTGTCTCATCTTTAAGACATACAATGTGTTGTCTCATCTTTTAGACATACAATGCTGTTGTCTCATCTTTTAGACATACAATGCTGTTGTCTCATCTTTAAGACATACAATGTGTTGTCTCATCTTTAAGACATACAATGCTGTTGTCTCATCTTTAAGACATACAATGCTGTTGTCTCATCTTTAAGAAATACAATGCTGTTGTCTCATCTTTAAGACATACAATGCTGTTGTCTCATCTTTAAGACATACAATGCTGTTGTCTCATCTTTAAGACATACAATGCTGTTGTCTCATCTTTAAGACATACACTGTGTTGTCTCATCTTTAAGACATACAATGTGTTGTCTCATCTTTAAGACATACAATGCTGTTGTCTCATCTTTAAGACATACAATGCTGTTGTCTCATCTTTAAGACATACAATGTGTTGTCTCATCATTAAGACATACACTGCTGTTGTCTCATTTTTAAGACATACAATGCTGTTGTCTCATCTTTAAGACATACAATGCTGTTGTCTCATCTTTAAGACATACAATGCTGTTGTCTCATCTTTAAGACATACAATGCTGTTGTCTCATCTTTAAGACATACAATGCTGTTGTCTCATCTTTAAGCCATACAATGCTGTTGTCTCATCTTTAAGACATACAATGCTGTTGTCTCATCTTTAAGACATACAATGCTGTTGTCTCATCTTTAAGACATACAATGCTGTTGTCTCATCTTTAAGACATACAATGCTGTTGTCTCATCTTTAAGACGTACAATGTGTTGTCTCATCTTTAAGACATACAATGCTGTTGCATACGCATATCAATATACTATAATAAGAGGTTGTTATATGATAATTTTCATATCACACCCCATATCAACCCGAGACACCCATATTAACCAGAAGGCCAAAGGCCCGAGAGCTAATATTGGCGTCTCCGGTTGATGTGGGGTGTGATATGAAAATTGATATATTATATAGAGAATATTATATGGCTCTTTCCGTATCACATTCCGTATCAACCCGAGACGCCAATAATGGTCGAGGGTTGATACGGGATGTGATACGGAAAGAGCCATATCATATTATGTTTATCATGTACGTAGCCATGAGAAAGTCTTGTTCTGTATTATGAATTGTGACGTCGACGTAGTCACGTGATCAATATCATTTTAACGGGTATGATAAAGGGGTGATGATATCGATATTAGTCATGGCAGACAAATACAGTCGTAATGTTCTTTCATTATTATATATGCAAATTTCCTTTATTTAATACTAAGTATATGATAAAATCTATTTATCATATACTTCAAATTCCATTTAAAAAAGACTTAAAAATAATATTATTTTGAAGACATTTTCTCATGTTACATACAAATAAATAGCAGAAATATTGTTACCAAACAGTAAAAGTGATATATTTTTTTAAATATAAAACGGCAATCTATTCTTAAACAAATCAAATCGAGAAGAAATCAGTGTCCTTTGAGGTTTCGGAAATCCAAATGCATTAGATTATACAAAATAATGAAAAACAAAGAGAAAATATAAAACATGAATTTAATTTTCCGAAATGTGGGGGTAAAAATGCAAACTTGATTTAGATCTGTCTTAATCAAAATAAACAATATGTGCATCTTTGATTATCGTTGTCATTGTAAGTCATCAATAATTTTTTTATGAAGCTTAGTGGTGCTGTGCTTATTTTTTACACAAAAATAAAGATATCATATTGTTAAAGGATCAATATTCCTTTTTTTATGACATTGCTCATGTTTAATAATACTCTCTTTTCTCCTATCCTACGTCCTTGATAAATTTTAAAAAGAAAAGACAGAAACAAAAATCTTACAGAACATAAAACTTAATATTTTGGATGACGGCAGATGTACAGCATCTTTTTTTCATGATCAAATCGACTATGTTCGCTATCCACACTTTGATTGAAAGTTTGCTCAATATTTGGCAGACGACGGAAGTTGACAGTGTATGATTAATAACAGATTCGGACACGACTCCACATTTAAAGTGTGAATCCGCTAATTAATTTCTTTAAGGTTTTCTACTAAATTTGTGTTTTTTCGAGCCTACCTGGCCAATTTTATCTTAAGTTTAACCTTTCCAAGACCATAAATTTTCTGAAACGTACATGATTCCTCTACGTTCTGTCAAAATATCGGGAAATGTTTAAAATCTTGCAGTGAAATGCCGTGCTACGGAAAACACCTACTATAAAAATAGCTCGGTCATCCCCAAGAACTTCAGTATTTATAGGTCATGCATCAAATCCTCCATAGTGGTATTAAAATACAACTAAATCCATCAAATTTGGGCTCAAAATAATCCCCATATATTTACCTTCAATTATCAATGTTAATTAGTCCACTCCATTCAGTAGTTTTCACAATGCTACAAAGTGAAAAGAATTCTTTTCTTGAAAAGGGACTACTTACGTTCTAATCTCTGATTGGTGAATTAGTGGTTTGACACCTTTAAGAATCCGGAATATAATATATATTTTTTAAATTATTTACTAAAACGATATTAGAACGGTTTTAAAAAAACCTACTCTATAGGCGCCATTTTGTTTTAGCCATATCATAGTCCATGTAATAATAATGCCGTATTACACACCCGTGTGATACAGCATTATTATTGCATGGGCTGTGATATGGACCTACCATAGCCATCTGTATTGCATATGCAAAATCGTACATATCATAAGTACGTATATGATAAGCAATTGTACAACCATATCAAGTGTCTTCTTATATACTGGTAATAAAGTAAATACAAATATCACTTGATTGTGTATGGTTCAACTTAAATTGTTAACAAAATATCACCACCAATCTGCAAATTAATTAAACCAAACCTCTTTTTATTTTAAAAGAAGATATCTGATTTCTTAGCTACATTGTAGTAACATATACTGAGGTGATAATATTTTTCCGACTGACGTATAACTGGGTGTTGTGTACAATTTGTGTTCTAGTAAAAATATAAATCTCTTCTGCTAAATAGATTTATAGATATCAAATGTAGTGTGTATGACGTGTTTCTTGAATAACCTTCATCAGGAACACTTAGAGCCAAAATATGTGAAAGCATAAAAACCAAAGGACCTAAACACGGTAGCCAAAATCGGCTAAGTTCACATATGACTGAGAGAGGAGAACCGTAATAATAATAATAATTACATGATTTAGGAACTGTAAATTTCAATAAAAATATGTATAATAAACCATGTCAGTGCGGAAACACTGACTACTTTGTGGATAATATCGTAGTCCACCCAGTGATAGAATCAAATATTACAAAACAATACCTTGAAACTTGGAGGATCCGTAGTATACTGCAGCCAATGCAATCACCTCCACAATAACACCATATAATACTAAATATGCAATAACAAACAGCGATTCTGCATATAAAAAACACACTTAATAATAATAATAATAAATAATTTCAAAATATGTCTGTCGTAAAAATAATGTATTCTTTGTCTCCAATGGTAACTGAAACAATGTAGAACACATATTTCTGACATTTTGCATCATTTAATATATAGCTTAGATAAGTATGCCACGATAAAATTTAAGAAAAAGCTGTTTTTCAATTGCAATAAGGAAAATAATAAGATTATTATTGTACTTATTAAATACAAAAGAAAGCAATACAAAAACAAGACAGCATTGTAAATCTACAGATAATAAATAAACACGACGCGTTAAAACCTAATAAGGAATCCACTGGATTTATCTCTGTCTTTGCAGTCTTTGCTTACATATATCACAAATGAATTCAGTGAGGTGTAACATTGTAGTTTGTCAGAATCCTGTCGTAGGCAAGTGGTATGTTCTGGGTAATCCTCTAAATCTACTAAATATGATAGTTGGAATATGACTGTAATATTGCTAATAGTGTTGTTCAATACCAATAAACCTATATACATGCTCATTAAATTAGACAATCACTATTACATGACAACGCCTACAACTAATTCGAAATTGCAAGGGTAATGAATAAAGGATATTTGTTAATATTGAACACTCACTAAGCGTCAAGACTTTGTCTTTGAAAATATCAGGATCACCTTCACCTTCACATTCACCTTCACCTACAATAGATATAAAAAATATAATGAGTTTCGGTGTGCACCCTTTTGTAATCATTATGTCCCTTCGTCGCGTTACACTTCATATATCGTACGATGGTATACATTTCTTTAGAGCGAATTACTTGAAATATTTAGACGTAATATGGATGGATGTGTTGAGAGTTTCTTCAGATTTTGACCATTTTCGTATTATTTCTATCTATAGCTATGCGAAAGCCTTTACAAATAAGTTGACTTGCTCATATATTTAGAGCTTGTTGCTGTCTTGTTTCCCCCAATAACTCCATTAACATCCATTAACAAAATAATACAGAATGTGCTGAAGATACAGGCAATTTTAATGGCTTCGAATACATGCAATATATTGTGATATTTTACAATTATTTTCGTATCAGGAAGGTCTAGAACCTAATACTTACCACCTATGATTTGTGTTTACTACTAATGGAACATACCCCTGGTCATTTGTGACACAGCTTTCGTAACGGGCAACATATCAATAGAAGGAGAGGTGCATATAACCAAAATCTAAAGATTGATATCAGAAGGAGATAAAACAAAAATAAGATCGGACTGCATGAATCATAATAGAGAAACCCGAAAATTAACTCGGAACTTCTCTTGCTTAATGTAGGCAACCAGTAGTGGAGTTTTCATTTGTAAATTCTGTATATGGTACGAATCAGATAACAGAAACAAGTGTCTAATAAGTATTCAGGCAAGAAACTTGAGACATCGTAATATCATTTGATAGATAAATGACGTGTGACACATGTGGAACCGGAACTGCCTGCCCTTACGACGCACCTGGGTTCATCCCCGGTTGTAAGTGGAGTTCGTGTTTCGCGATTTTTAGACTTTTGTGCAATGTTTTTTTGATCATTTTGTTTACTTTTGTCCTTTTTTGGCCACTGTATTATCTGTCCTTCATTGATTTATGGCTTCTGTTTGCCCTTTGTTGATTTCAAACTTTTCTTAAGTACTAGTCATCATTGTATTCGTACTTTAAAGTTAATTTCCTGTGCTGGTAATAGGAACCAGCCTGGGCTTAGCATATTATCTTGACATGTCGATCCTCATGAGTGTCATTGACTAACCTTACTATTTGAAATAGGACATATACAATGTAAACAGTCGATTCACCACCTATATTTCAAAACCACAACTGTGCATTCTTGTCGGATTCAAGACCTAATTGTAAATAGTACCCTTTGGTGTACGTTACATCTTTAATCAGCAACCCTCCAATGCAATAGAATTGTAGGTATAGAATGTAATAATATATTGATATTTACACTTGTAGTTATAGAATGTAATAATATATTGATATTTACACTTGTAGTTATAGAATGTAATAATATATTGATATTTACACTTGTAGTTATAGAATGTAATAATATATTGATATTTACACTTGTAGTTATAGAATGTAATAATATATTGATATTTACACTTGTAGTTATAGAATGTAATAATATATTGATATTTACACTTGTAGTTATAGAATGTAATAATATATTGATATTTACACTTGTAGTTATAGAATGAAATAATTTATCCTGCAATCAGTACATTTGCTGTACAAATATGCTATACGAATAAATTTTTACTTTATTCGTACCAGACGAATAAACTTTTCAACCTACGAATAAACTTTTAAACCTGCGAATAAACTTTAAAGCCCCGCCTATATATATTCCGGAACTACTTTTTTGTGTTTTTGCTCTCCTGTAAAGGAGTTAAAATATGAACCGTAACCAATGTCAATAATCGACCGTCATCTTTTTCTAATAAATGTTTTCGTTCTCACTATTTGTAAATACAAACCGACAAAATGAAACTAATAATTTTAAAATTTCATATTTGTTATACATATTTTACGATAAAAAAAAATCCTAGAAGTCAATAAAAAACAAAACAAAATCTTAAACAATTCCGAATCATTTATAACTTGACAGGTAAGCTTTGAAAACAAAACAAAAGCAGCTAAAACTACAGGACAAAGGGAATAAACCAAAGAGGGCATGTCCTCCAACAGAAGAGGAAATTAACATCCTTTATAACAGAAACGTTCTGGGCAGTCACACACCACAATCTTTACTAAACACACTTATATGGTTAAATAACTCAGTACAGTTTGAACATCAAACTCTAAGATTACTACATATATTTTATTATAAAATTTCTTCACATTAAATGTTCAATTACTTCAACATACATGTATCAGATAGTAGACTTCTTCAAGGTGAAAATATCACATATTCCTACTATTGCATCAAGTCACTTTAAACTTATAGATAATTATTTATATTCTGAATTCTTTATGACACCACAAAATATCTATATAATTTGTTTTAACCATTTGGAATAATTGTATTCGGTCACTTCCTCCAATCATTTTGCATCTTTTTTCAAAACATTTTTTTCTTTTGCAAAATGTCAACAAAGTTGTATGATTTGTCAGTTGAAACTAGTGTTTTATCTGCTGGAATTCTACTCACTGTTGATCAGGATTACAGTACATTTTTTTATTTTGTGCAATTCCATTTGAAACTGATTCACATACCCCTGGCCTGTATGCAACAACTGAGTGATAGTTCTTGAAAAATGTCCTTTGTTTAATCAGATCTTTATAAAACGTTCATAGGTTTTAATACAATTATTTCTTTCATATATATAGTCTTTGCACTTATTTCAAACATCACATGTACATTTTACACTGTTAGACCATTAATCCAGCCATTCATCTGAAAGACATTAATATAGCATTGATTATAATTAAAATACATGTTATTCAACCCACCATTTCTTTAGAAATGCCTGTACCAAGTCAGGGTCATTACGGTTTTCACAGTTTTCCGGTTGTTGACTGATTTTGTCTGTTTATATAATTATGAGTTTTGACTTTCCCTTTGTAAGATTGTTCGGAGTTCGGTAATTTTGTTATTACCTTTATTATATATTTACTAATAAAATAACAAGAAAAAAGGAACAAAATGCAGACTAAATTAGCAATGTTTGAATATTTGAAACTGCAAGCTTTCATAATGCATTTTTGTATGATCCGACTCAGAAAATATATTCGCACATTAGTCATTACTCGCAACAGCCAACATTATCATGTAAATATTGTTCATTCCAGAAAAATATATCCTTCACTCTAATATTTTTCTGGTCACAACACTTATGCAATAAACCTATGTCCATAATATTCTTGGTTCCTTAGTGACATCGCATTATGTAATTTACCAATCAATGGATTATTGTTTAATAATAGCAAATTTGATATGAAGAAAATAGTTGGTGGGGATTCTACATACATGTAGACTTCAATGCATATTAATTCATTTGATTATGATATACAAACAGAAGTTAAATATAGTAATTAAAATCATATCTGGTGCTTGTTGACACTAAATCAGATCTCTATTTTGATTTTCTTCAATTTACCGTGTATATATGAAAGTTTTATTTTATTCTATAAAAATAAATTCCAATATTCCATTGAAACCTATGTAAAGTCCAGAAGATTGGTATTAGCTTCTCCTCCTTTATATACTTGCATTGTCGCAAAATACATAATTTATTTGTACGAGCTTTAGAAACAGGTAGAAAATTGCATGAAAGAAAACTTTCCAGTCGTCTTATGAACAAAATGAAGGAAAGTTGCAAATTAGACATACATTAATCAATCAGTGCCAGAAAATATCTTATCCCGTCCAGAAGTTAAGAGAAAACAATGTGGAGGGGATCTATAGATATTATGCAAATATCAGGGCATACAAATGTGGCATTTATTAATAATTACTCAACATTGAGTGAGGAAAGACACAAGAAAATATCAAACATCCTCAGCAACACTGAAAGTGAAACTAACAGAAATGCTTTTCAGCAAGCTTACCTCGTAAAACCTCCACAAATTCTACAGCCAGTAGCACTTCTGATGTTTCATGTCGAAGCAATCCCGAAGTCCCTTCTTACAGTTCCAATACAAATATGTCAAGTCAAATTAGTTCTATGTTTTACGGCGTGGTCATCCATAACAAATGGTGAATGTGTACACAATTTTCACAAATGACTTATATCCCAATAACTGAGCATTTGAGTGTTTGACATCGTTGTTAAATACATTTCCGTGAATCAGTTCAGTTTGTTGAGATAAATGATTAATCTTTCTGTTTTCTCTACTCTACCTAGTTTACTTAAAACATGCTCGAATCGTCGATACATGTATGTGTGTGTTGCTTTCACATGTTTACAAACTGTGTGGGTCATACTTAAATACGCCTGCAGTAGTAACCAGGTAAATATATACGCCTGTGTGTCATACAAAGGTGGAGGCCTGCAACTATATGGTTCTTTTTTATTTAATTTGTTTTAATATAAACTAGTAAAAGGAATATATCGGATGTTTATTATTTGATATAAAAAAATAAAAATAAAAGTGAACCATATAGTTGCAGGCGTATACCTTTTCACACAGGCGTATATATTTACCTGGTTACTACTGCAGGCGTATTTTAGTATGACCGCATGTGACGAATGATCGATAAATTAATGTGTTTTCATTTCTATGAAAAACATATTAAATATATATATTTCAGGTTCTAAACTATCAATTTTCTATATAGATTTTCATCTTAATCAATAAATCTTCATTTAAATAAAGTTATTTCACTTCCTTTTGAGAACTATTTGTTCGCGAATTTTTGTCGGCAAAAAAAATCTGGTATTTTACTACGCCAAATAGTGAGGATTCCGTTGCATTAAAAAATGCATTTTTACGAGTTAAGATTATTTTTTAGGACATCGTGGATTGCAGGATGAATACAATATTGGTCTGTTGACGGTAAATATAGAATTTATTTGACTCTGCGCGAAACGGGGAGAAAGACTCGCTAAAAGCTCGTCTTTCACCCCGTTTCTCAGCCTCGTCAAATAAATTCTATATTTACTGTCAACAGACCAATATTGTATATATATTGATATTTACACTTGTAGTAGTTATAGAATGTAATAATATATTGATATTTACACTTGTAGTAGTTATAGAATGTAATAATATATTGATATTTACACTTGTTTTCTTGGCTACTTTCGTTTCCACAACAGTCAAATAAGTTTTCTTTAACTGTAAAACAAATAAGACAGTTAAAGAAATAATCGGTGAACGACTTTCATTAGAAGAATAACATATAGCAAAATAAGCATATTATATTTTGTGTACCAATCCATCAGTTTGCCTATCGGATAGTTGTTTGAAAGAAGAAAACGAAATACTTACATGTGTTCTCAGTAGACCCCATACAGAAACGTACTGCAATCACAATAAAGTAAGCCGCAAGCAAGCATACAATTAGAATAGCAAAAACTATTCCATCTAAGAAAAAACAAACTATTTTTTTATTTAAACATCTACTCATACGAAAACATATTCAATAGTATTCTCAATGAATGTGATCATTCCTTGTCTGTATTTGTTATTTTGCTGTTGAATCGAGCGAGCATACTGATGATGTTGTTAAGTTACATTACCCGTATTTGATAATTTTTCTGAGACAAAAATGTAGTAATTATCTGTTAGACGTCAATGCTGTCGTTCATTCATTTTGCGAACATCTTATTAAGATGAAGAACAGCAATACAATCATTGCTTCATAACGTTAAATTTTGACATGGGATTACAATGACGTTTTTTCTGTCATGTCCACTTACACACATATGGTTTGTAAATCTATTATGAATGGAAAATAAAAATGCATTGATTGCAATATAATAAAAAAAATATATACCGTTGTCGGTTGATGTATTGGTTTTGTTTATTTGTATTGGTGCCCCATGAACCTACAAAAGAACGTAGATATGTTAGATGTTATTAATAAAGCTACATCCATATCGTGTTATTTCATATTATCAATGTATTTTTTAGACAATATACGTACATTTTCTACAAATATAAAATTCATTTGTACCAATTTTAGAAACAGAGAGAAAATCGTTCTTTTGTCCAGATTTTTCTTCCTGTTTTGAGACGAGTGCAAAAAAATAAAGTCGTATTTATATCCATGTACGTCATGTATGCAACAATGTTCAATTTACACACAAAAGGCAAAAACATTGGTCATTGTGGTTGAATTTCCGAATCGAATGTCTACAACCCAGTCTATGCTCGACAAGTTTGTCTTGCTCTTCGACCTACACATGACTCAGATTATGTATGCGTCTAGTTGACATATAAGGTTAACGTTGTATGTTCCCTCTCATATAGACAGTTTATGCATTGATTGCAGTATCAAACCAACTCAGCAAGCACGCCCAACTGTACCGAAAAGCCGTCCAACCCAAAAGCCCCAGGGAGCAAGAAAATAAAAAAAACACATCCAACAGAACAGCCAAATTGGGAAAAGGTAACATATTCTCGAGGAAAAAACCTTAGTTATAATTAGTATCATGATTACATTGTTTAGGAATTAATTCGAAATATGAATAATAAATATATATAATAAACAGTGTCCAAACACTGACTATTGGGCGGATGATACACCTTGGCACTAATAATTATCAAGCAGAGGTATCAACCCGTTGATAGTATTAAAACGCATGTATTTAATATTAGGACGTTGTACCATTGTAAATCTACGATAATAGAATAGCTTAACCTCATATATGTTATTTAGATACACCAGAAAATAATCGTTATTATATAAAGATGTCTACACTACACACAGTTGTTAATAATACATTGAAACCTGTCATAAAGGACACCTCTATATAGCAAATCGTTGTCTATAAAGGGTATTCTCATTTTTCCCATTAATGAATATTGCAAATAATTGTAGCGTTTATGCAAAGTAGAAATAGCTCATATATGCCACATTTTCTTGTTTGGTTCCCTGGAGACGCCTTTATATACAGATTTGACTGTAATTATGTATTTTCATGTTGTATTGTGATAATTTAGTTTGATTTGAATATTTCAATCTGATTGGCTGATCCGCCTGGAGAGAATTTTGGTTATACTCGATAACCTGGGTTGGTATTGTGACGTCACCAACGTGTTCATCCGCAAACGATACATATTAATTATTAGTATTTCGAGCGAATCTGATATGGACCTGATAATCCTTGTCGAGCGAAAAAAAATACTAATAATTTTTTTATCGGTAATTTCACAATTTTAACACAGCTTTGTGATTTATTTATTGTGTTTTGACGTTTTTTTTAATGAAAGGTTTAGTGACGTCATGTTAGACCGCGCATGCCAAATGACCAACAGCTGATAATTTCTAGTATCACTAGTTGGTGGTCAACTGAACGTTGTTACTAACTTTATCGGGTAGTAAAGATCAAAGGAAACTGTAACAAATTACCGATACATTCAAATAGTCACTAATTTAATTTCAAATCCAAACTGTATATGTGGATACCAAAATGAAAATGCGGATCATTATTTGCTATTTTGTAATCGTTATATTGTATATAGAAATAAAATGTTATCGTCATTGGCAATACTGAATATGAACGGGGTAGAAATAAATGTTGATACTTTGTTATTTGGAAATGATTTTCTATCAGATGAAACAAATTGTGAAATATTTTTAATTATTCAAAGATATATTAAAGATACTGGTCGTTTTTCAGTATAATTGTAACAAAACAACCAGGTGAATTCCCTTACAGGTATACCATTTTGACACAAATGTTAACGTGTTATTCGAATGATCATAATTGAAAATAAAACCTCTGGATGATCTTTGAAGACTATTTGATCTTACAAAATAAATAGAAATATATTTACTTACCATGACTATTTTCAGCAACTAAATCCCAATAGATGAATGAAAGTAAATATGTCCATTGCCACGTAGTACGCATTTGGGTCTGTTCGATATGTATCAATAGGTTATCTATATGTTGATCATATAGTCAATGAGGCTCCATGAGGGTTTTAATTGTTTTACTGTTTATATTTTTCTTCATGCCTTCATTTACTATAAACGTTTACTATAAATTTGTGTAATTAAATATCATTATGTTCAATTGTGTATTTTGAAATATATGTAATGGGAGAAGACTGTCTAAGTTGTTTAACTTGTGTCTTATCCATTTGTCTTTTTGAACAATAAAATATGTTTAAAGTAAATAGTCACATGAAATAATCGTAATTAAAATCAAGGATTCATTAAATTTTGTTGTGAAAATTCCATTCGCGGTTTATTAAGCGTAAACTGACCCATAAACTGAACCATTATATCGTATAACCTGTTCAACAATTACAAATATTCCTTAAATAATCCACTGTATTGCTAATATGCCACTTAAGACTGGTTGACCTATGCTACATGACCTTTGAATATATAGCTATTACATATTTAATTAAATTGACAAATGCAAAGAATCAAAATTCGTTTTCTCGCAGATTATCAGCATCTTTGTAAAATTCCCCCTGACTCGTCACAGACGTTATAGGAGATATTTATCCACAATGCAATAACATTTCTAAATAGCGCTGTGAGAAAAATGAATGTTCACAACCAAAAGCAAACACTGTGTTTATATTTATTTGCATCCGATTTCCATGAGAGTAGGATTCAAGAATAAACCAACTGATCGAGCAATTGCTGTTTGACAGCTATATCATGGAAAGTGATGATGAAGATGATGACTTTGTATTAGACCAACATTCTGATCTGGTATTGATAGTACTAGTCCGTAGATACGAATAGACCCGTCTTCCCAAATGAACACACATTCCTGATTCCAAGAGGAAACCTCTACTCATAATCATCCCATTCTTATAAGAGAAACAGTGTCATTCGATACTCTATTACACCAATATGAAATAATATAGTATTGCTGTTTTACAAAACTGTTAAATTAAAATATATCTACAAATGCTAACACATATTTCATGTCTAAGAAGAGTTTGAAGATACCACAGGGGTAATCAGAATCCGTAAATCGAAGAAGAACTGACAACGCAATGGATAAAAGACAGAAGAACTGACAACACAATGGCTAAGACAAAAAGGACAAACAACGATCTATAAACACATAAATCTAAAGATCAAGGAAGAGGAATGTTGGTCTAATACAAAGTCATCATCTTCATCATCACTTTCCATGATATAGCTGTCAAACAGCAATTGCTCGACCAGTTGGTTTATTCTTGAATATAATATATTTTAAGCATTGCTCTTGTTTTGTTGTGAAATTTAAAATGTCATATGTCGAAGTCTTTTTTTTCTGTTAAATGATATTGGTGACATTTTTGACCAACATTATTTAATCTTTCTTTTCATAAAATATCAATGACATCACTTAACATAATATCGCAGTCAAATACCAGTATGTACATTTTACCCTACAGTCCTCTTTATAAGCTCAATAAGTAAACAATTACAACTACACATGAACACATAATACAATAGGGATGTATACACGATAACCTCCTTCAAAGCAAAACCCAAGACCTACATATCTATAGAATATGCTTTTATAAAGCCATAAAAATTATATAAATAGAGAATATTATTTAGATATATGAGATTCGTAAAATACCACCAAAATACAAATTAAGTGATTATTTTCTTTAAATATAGAAAAAGATTATGCCAGCTTCGATGCAAGAGGACGAAATTCCGTATTCGTGTCAAAAAGTCATTAAAACTTCTAAAACGTTAAGAACGATGATCAAAATATACAAATGGTTCATAATAACTTTGATAACTTAGACGATTCCGAAATTTATTAAAATATGTAATACCAAATATCTAAGTCAGTACAACAACAAGTTCGTACATTTGCTTGCTCCCAAAGACTTTTAAATTATTTATCTTTCAAATAGTGCGGCTTTGAGATCTGATGAAGGATATTATAGAAACGTACCTGATGAAGGTTATTCTAGAAAAGTACCTGATTAAGGTTATTCTAGAAACGTACCTGATAAAGGCTATTCTAGAAATGTACCTGATGAAGGTTATTCTAGAAACGAACCTGATGAAGGTTATTCTATAAACGTACCTGATGAAGGTTATTCTAGAAACGTACCTGATGAAGGGTATTCCAAAAACGTACCTGATGAAGGTTATTCTAGAAACGAACCTGATGAAGGTTATTCTATAAACGTACCTGATGAAGGTTATTCTAGAAACGTACCTGATGAAGGGTATTCCAGAAACGTACCTGATGAAGCTTATTCCAGAAACGTGCCTGATGAAGGTTATTCTAGAAACGAACCTGATGAAGGTTATTCTATAAACGTACCTGATGAAGGTTATTCTAGAAACGTACCTGATGAAGGTTATTCTAGAAACGTACCTGATGAAGGTTATTCCAGAAACGTACCTGATGAAGGTTATTCTATAAACGTACCTGATGAAGGTTATTCTATAAACGTACCTGATGAAGGTTATTCTAGAAACGTACCTGATGAAGGTTATTCCAGAAACGTACCTGATGAAGGTTATTCTATAAACGTACCTGATGAAGGTTATTCCAGAAACGTACCCGATGAAGGTTATTCTATAAACGTACCTGATGAAGGTTATTCCAGTAACGTACCTGATGAAGGTTATTCTAGAAACGTACCTGATGAAGGTTATTCTATAAACGTACATGATGAAGGTTATTCCAGTAACGTACCTGATGAAGGTTATTCCAGTAACGTACCTGATGAAGGTTATTCTATAAACGTAACTGATGAAGGTTATTCTATAAACGTACCTGATGAAGGTTATTCTAGAAACGCACCTGATGAAGGTTATTCTAGAAACATACCTGATGAAGGTTATTCTAGAGACTACCTGGTGAAGGTTATTCTAGAGACTACCTGGTGAAGGTTATTCTAGAGACTACCTGATGAAGGTTATTCTAGAGACTACCTGATGAAGGTTATTCTAGAGACTACCTGGTGAAGGTTATTCTAGAGACTACCTGATGAAGGTTATTCCAGAGATTACTTGATGAAGGTTATTCCAGAGACGACCTGATGAAGGTTATTCCAGAGACTACCTGATGAAGGTTATTCCAGGGACTACCTGGTGAAGGTTATTCCAGAGACGACCTGATGAAGGTTATTCCAGAGACTACCTGATGAAGGTTATTCCAGAGACTACCTGGTGAAGGTTATTCCAGAGACTACCTGATGAAGGTTATTACAGAGACTACCTGATGAAGGGTATTCCAGAGACTAACTGATGAAGGTTATTACAGAGACTACCTGATGAAGGTTATTCCAGAGATTACCTGGTGAAGGTTATTCTAGAGACGTACCTGATGAAGGTTATTCTAGAGGCGTACCTGGTGAAGGTTATTCCAGAGACTACCTGATGAAGGTTATTCTAGAGACTACCTGATGAAGGTTATTCTAGAGACTACCTGATGAAGGTTATTCTAGAGACTCCATGGTAAAGGTTATTCCAGAGACTACCTGGTGAAGGTTATTCCAGAGACTACCTGGTGAAAGTTATTCCAGAGACTACCTGATGAAGGTTATTACAGAGACTACCTGATGAAGGTTATTCCAGAGACTACCTGATGAAGGTTATTACAGAGACTACCTGATGAAGGTTATTCCAGAGACTACCTGGTGAAGGTTATTCTAGAGACTACCTGGTGAAGGTTATTCCAGAGACTCCCTGGTGAAGGTTATTCCAGAGACTACCTGATGAAGGTTATTACAGAGACTACCTGATGAAGGTTATTCCAGAGACTACCTGATGAAGGTTATTACAGAGACTACCTGATGAAGGTTATTCCAGAGACTACCTGGTGAAAGTTATTACAGAGACATACCTGGTGAAGGTTATTCTAGAGACGTACCTGATGAAGGTTATTATAGAGGCGTACCTGGTGAAGGTTATTCCAGAGACTACCTGATGAAGGTTATTCTAGAGACTACCTGATGAAGGTTATTCCAGAGACTACCTGATGAAGGTTATTCTAGAAGACTACCTGGTGAAGGTTATTACAGAGACTACCTGATGAAGGTTATTCTAGAGACTACCTGGTGAAGGTTATTACAGAGACTACCTGATGAAGGTTATTCTAGAGACTACCTGGTGAAGGTTATTACAGAGACTACCTGGTGAAGGTTATTCTAGAGACGTACCTGATGAAGGTTATTCTAGAGGCGTACCTGGTGAAGGTTATTCCAGAGACTACATGATGAAGGTTATTCTAGAGATTACCTGGTGAAGGTTATTCCAGAGACTACCTGATGAAGGTTATTGTAGAGACTACCTGGTGAAGGTTATTCTAGAGACTACCTGGTGAAGGTTATTCTAGAGACTACCTGGTGAAGGTTATTCTAGAGACTACCTGGTGAAGGTTATTACAGAGACTACCTGGTGAAGGTTATTCTAGAGACTACCTGATGAAGGTTATTCTAGAGACTACCTGATGAAGGTTATTCTAGAGACTACCTGGTGAAGGTTATTCTAGAGACTACCTGATGAAGGTTATTCTAGAGACTACCTGATGAAGGTTATTCTAGAGACTACCTGGGGAAGGTTATTCTAGAGACTACCTGATGAAGGTTATTACAGAGACTACCTGGTGAAGGTTATTCTAGAGACTACCTGGTGAAGGTTATTCTAGAGACTATCTGGTGAAGGTTATTACAGAGACTACCTGGTGAAGGTTATTCTAGAGACTACCTGATGAAGGTTATTCTAGAGACTACCTGATGAAGGTTATTCTAGAGACTACCTGGTGAAGGTTATTCTAGAGACTACCTGATGAAGGTTATTCTAGAGACTACCTGATGAAGGTTATTCTAGAGACTACCTGGTGAAGGTTATTCTAGAGACTACCTTATGAAGGTTATTCTAGAGACTACCTGGTGAAGGTTATTCTAGAGACTACCTGATGAAGGTTATTCTAGAGACTACCTGGTGAAGGTTATTCTAGAGACTACCTGGTGAGGGTTATTCTAGAGACTACCTGGTGAAGGTTATTCTAGAGACTACCTGGTGAAGGTTATTCTAGAGACTACCTGGTAAAGGTTATTCTAGAGACTACCTGGTGAAGGTTATTCTAGAGACAACCTGATGAAGGTTATTCTAGAGACTACCTGGTGAAGGTTATTCTAGAGACTACCTGATGAAGATTATTCTAGAGACTACCCGGTGAAGGTTATTCTAGAGACTACCTGATGAATGTTATTCTAGAGACTACCTGGTGAAGGTTATTCTAGAGACTACCTGATGAAGGTTATTCTAGAGACTACCTGATGAAGGTTATTCTAGAGACTACCTGGTGAAGGTTATTCTAGAGACTACCTGATGAAGGTTATTCTAGAGACTACCTGGTGAAGGTTATTCTAGAGACTACGTGATGAAGGTTATTACAGAGACTACCTGATGAAGGTTATTCTAGAGACTACCTGGTGAAGGTTATTCTAGAGACTACCTGGTGAAGGTTATTACAGAGACTACCTGATGAAGGTTATTCTAGAGACTACCTGGTGAAGGTTATTACAGAGACTACCTGATGAAGGTTATTCTAGAGACTACCTGATGAAGATTATTCTAGAGACTACCTGGTGAAGGTTATTCTAGAGACTACCTGGTGAAGGTTATTCTAGAGACTACCTGATGAAGGTTATTCTAGAGACTACCTGGTGAAGGTTATTCTAGAGACTACCTGGTGAAGGTTATTCTAGAGACTACCTGATGAAGGTTATTCTAGAGACTACCTGGTGAAGGTTATTCTAGAGACTACCTGATGAAGGTTATTCTAGAGACTACCTGGTGAAGGTTATTCTAGAGACTACCTGATGAAGGTTATTCTAGAGACTACCTGGTGAAGGTTATTCTAGAGACTACCTGATGAAGGTTATTCTAGAGACTACCTGGTGAAGGTTATTACAGAGACTACCTGATGAAGGTTATTCTAGAGACTACCTGGTGAAGGTTATTACAGAGACTACCTGATGAAGGTTATTCTAGAGACTACCTGATGAAGATTATTCTAGAGACTACCTGGTGAAGGTTATTCTAGAGACTACCTGGTGAAGGTTATTCTAGAGACTACCTGATGAAGGTTATTCTAGAGACTACCTGGTGAAGGTTATTCTAGAGACTACCTGGTGAAGGTTATTCTAGAGACTACCTGATGAAGGTTATTCTAGAGACTACCTGGTGAAGGTTATTCTAGAGACTACCTGATGAAGGTTATTCCAGAGACTACCTGGTGAAGGTTATTCCAGAGACTACCTGATGAAGGTTATTACAGAGACTACCTGATGAAGGTTATTCCAGAGACTACCTGATGAAGGTTATTACAGAGACTACCTGATGAAGGTTATTCCAGAGACTACCTGGTGAAAGTTATTACAGAGACATACCTGGTGAAGGTTATTCTAGAGACGTACCTGATGAAGGTTATTATAGAGGCGTACCTGGTGAAGGTTATTCCAGAGACTACCTGATGAAGGTTATTCTAGAGACTACCTGATGAAGGTTATTCCAGAGACTACCTGATGAAGGTTATTCTAGAAGACTACCTGGTGAAGGTTATTACAGAGACTACCTGATGAAGGTTATTCTAGAGACTACCTGGTGAAGGTTATTACAGAGACTACCTGATGAAGGTTATTCTAGAGACTACCTGGTGAAGGTTATTACAGAGAATACCTGGTGAAGGTTATTCTAGAGACGTACCTGATGAAGGTTATTCTAGAGGCGTACCTGGTGAAGGTTATTCCAGAGACTACATGATGAAGGTTATTCTAGAGACTACCTGGTGAAGGTTATTCCAGAGACTACCTGATGAAGGTTATTGTAGAGACTACCTGGTGAAGGTTATTCTAGAGACTACCTGGTGAAGGTTATTCTAGAGACTACCTGGTGAAGGTTATTCTAGAGACTACCTGGTGAAGGTTATTACAGAGACTACCTGGTGAAGGTTATTCTAGAGACTACCTGATGAAGGTTATTCTAGAGACTAACTGATGAAGGTTATTCTAGAGACTACCTGGTGAAGGTTATTCTAGAGACTACCTGATGAAGGTTATTCTAGAGACTACCTGATGAAGGTTATTCTAGAGACTACCTGGGGAAGGTTATTCTAGAGACTACCTGATGAAGGTTATTACAGAGACTACCTGGTGAAGGTTATTCTAGAGACTACCTGGTGAAGGTTATTCTAGAGACTATCTGGTGAAGGTTATTACAGAGACTACCTGGTGAAGGTTATTCTAGAGACTACCTGATGAAGGTTATTCTAGAGACTACCTGATGAAGGTTATTCTAGAGACTACCTGGTGAAGGTTATTCTAGAGACTACCTGATGAAGGTTATTCTAGAGACTACCTGATGAAGGTTATTCTAGAGACTACCTGGTGAAGGTTATTCTAGAGACTACCTTATGAAGGTTATTCTAGAGACTACCTGGTGAAGGTTATTCTAGAGACTACCTGATGAAGGTTATTCTAGAGACTACCTGGTGAAGGTTATTCTAGAGACTACTTGGTGAAGGTTATTCTAGAGACTACCTGGTAAAGGTTATTCTAGAGACTACCTGGTGAAGGTTATTCTAGAGACAACCTGATGAAGGTTATTCTAGAGACTACCTGGTGAAGGTTATTCTAGAGACTACCTGATGAAGATTATTCTAGAGACTACCTGGTGAAGGTTATTCTAGAGACTACCTGATGAAGGTTATTCTAGAGACTACCTGGTGAAGGTTATTCTAGAGACTACCTGATGAAGGTTATTCTAGAGACTACCTGATGAAGGTTATTCTAGAGACTACCTGGTGAAGGTTATTCTAGAGACTACCTGATGAAGGTTATTCTAGAGACTACCTGGTGAAGGTTATTCTAGAGACTACGTGATGAAGGTTATTACAGAGACTACCTGATGAAGGTTATTCTAGAGACTACCTGGTGAAGGTTATTCTAGAGACTACCTGGTGAAGGTTATTCTAGAGACTACCTGATGAAGGTTATTCTAGAGACTACCTGGTGAAGGTTATTCTAGAGACTACCTGATGAAGGTTATTCTAGAGACTACCTGGTGAAGGTTATTCTAGAGACTACCTGATGAAGGTTATTATAGAGACTACCTGGTGAAGGTTATTACAGAGACTACCTGATGAAGGTTATTCTAGAGACTACCTGATGAAGATTATTCTAGAGACTACCTGGTGAAGGTTATTCTAGAGACTACCTGATGAAGGTTATTCTAGAGACTACCTGGTGAAGGTTATTCTAGAGACTACCTGATGAAGGTTATTCTAGAGACTACCTGGTGAAGGTTATTCTAGAGACTACCTGATGAAGGTTATTCTAGAGACTACCTGATGAAGGTTATTCCAGAGACTACCTGATGAAGGTTATTCTAGAGACTACCTGATGAAGGTTATTCCAGAGACTACCTGATGAAGGTTATTCTAGAAGACTACCTGGTGAAGGTTATTACAGAGACTACCTGATGAAGGTTATTCTAGAGACTACCTGGTGAAGGTTATTACAGAGACTACCTGATGAAGGTTATTCTAGAGACTACCTGGTGAAGGTTATTACAGAGAATACCTGGTGAAGGTTATTCTAGAGACGTACCTGATGAAGGTTATTCTAGAGGCGTACCTGGTGAAGGTTATTCCAGAGACTACATGATGAAGGTTATTCTAGAGACTACCTGGTGAAGGTTATTCCAGAGACTACCTGATGAAGGTTATTGTAGAGACTACCTGGTGAAGGTTATTCTAGAGACTACCTGGTGAAGGTTATTCTAGAGACTACCTGGTGAAGGTTATTCTAGAGACTACCTGGTGAAGGTTATTACAGAGACTACCTGGTGAAGGTTATTCTAGAGACTACCTGATGAAGGTTATTCTAGAGACTAACTGATGAAGGTTATTCTAGAGACTACCTGGTGAAGGTTATTCTAGAGACTACCTGATGAAGGTTATTCTAGAGACTACCTGATGAAGGTTATTCTAGAGACTACCTGGGGAAGGTTATTCTAGAGACTACCTGATGAAGGTTATTACAGAGACTACCTGGTGAAGGTTATTCTAGAGACTACCTGGTGAAGGTTATTCTAGAGACTATCTGGTGAAGGTTATTACAGAGACTACCTGGTGAAGGTTATTCTAGAGACTACCTGATGAAGGTTATTCTAGAGACTACCTGATGAAGGTTATTCTAGAGACTACCTGGTGAAGGTTATTCTAGAGACTACCTGATGAAGGTTATTCTAGAGACTACCTGATGAAGGTTATTCTAGAGACTACCTGGTGAAGGTTATTCTAGAGACTACCTTATGAAGGTTATTCTAGAGACTACCTGGTGAAGGTTATTCTAGAGACTACCTGATGAAGGTTATTCTAGAGACTACCTGGTGAAGGTTATTCTAGAGACTACCTGGTGAAGGTTATTCTAGAGACTACCTGGTAAAGGTTATTCTAGAGACTACCTGGTGAAGGTTATTCTAGAGACAACCTGATGAAGGTTATTCTAGAGACTACCTGGTGAAGGTTATTCTAGAGACTACCTGATGAAGATTATTCTAGAGACTACCTGGTGAAGGTTATTCTAGAGACTACCTGATGAAGGTTATTCTAGAGACTACCTGGTGAAGGTTATTCTAGAGACTACCTGATGAAGGTTATTCTAGAGACTACCTGATGAAGGTTATTCTAGAGACTACCTGGTGAAGGTTATTCTAGAGACTACCTGATGAAGGTTATTCTAGAGACTACCTGGTGAAGGTTATTCTAGAGACTACGTGATGAAGGTTATTACAGAGACTACCTGATGAAGGTTATTCTAGAGACTACCTGGTGAAGGTTATTCTAGAGACTACCTGGTGAAGGTTATTCTAGAGACTACCTGATGAAGGTTATTCTAGAGACTACCTGGTGAAGGTTATTCTAGAGACTACCTGATGAAGGTTATTCTAGAGACTACCTGGTGAAGGTTATTACAGAGACTACCTGATGAAGGTTATTATAGAGACTACCTGGTGAAGGTTATTACAGAGACTACCTGATGAAGGTTATTCTAGAGACTACCTGATGAAGATTATTCTAGAGACTACCTGGTGAAGGTTATTCTAGAGACTACCTGATGAAGGTTATTCTAGAGACTACCTGGTGAAGGTTATTCTAGAGACTACCTGATGAAGGTTATTCTAGAGACTACCTGGTGAAGGTTATTCTAGAGACTACCTGATGAAGGTTATTCTAGAGACTACCTGATGAAGGTTATTCTAGAGACTACCTGGTGAAGGTTATTCTAGAGACTACCTGATGAAGGTTATTACAGAGACTACCTGATGAAGGTTATTCTAGAGACTACCTGGTGAAGGTTATTCTAGAGACTACCTGGTGAAGGTTATTCTAGAGACTACCTGATGAAGGTTATTCTAGAGACTACCTGGTGAAGGCTATTCTAGAGACTACCTGATGAAGGTTATTCTAGAGACTACCTGGTGAAGGTTATTACAGAGACTACCTGATGAAGGTTATTCTAGAGACTACCTGGTGAAGGTTATTACAGAGACTACCTGATGAAGGTTATTCTAGAGACTACCTGGTGAAGGTTATTCTAGAGACTACCTGGTGAAGGTTATTCTAGAGACTACCTGATGAAGAATATTCTAGAGACTACCTGGTGAAGGTTATTCTAGAGACTACCTGATGAAGGTTATTCTAGAGACTACCTGGTGAAGGTTATTCTAGAGACTACCTGGTGAAGGTTATTCTAGAGACTACCTGATGAAGGTTATTCTAGAGACTACCTGGTGAAGGTTATTCTAGAGACTACCTGATGAAGGTTATTCTAGAGACTACCTGGTGAAGGTTATTACAGAGACTACCTGATGAAGGTTATTCTAGAGACTACCTGGTGAAGGTTATTCTAGAGACTACCTGATGAAGGTTATTCTAGAGACTACCTGGTGAAGGTTATTCTAGAGACTACCTGATGAAGGTTATTCTAGAGACTACCTGGTGAAGGTTATTCTAGAGACTACCTGATGAAGGTTATTCTAGAGACTACCTGATGAAGGTTATTCTAGAGACTACCTGGTGAAGGTTATTCTAGAGACTACCTGATGAAGGTTATTACAGAGACTACCTGATGAAGGTTATTCTAGAGACTACCTGGTGAAGGTTATTCTAGAGACCACCTGATGAAGGTTATTACAGAGACGCACCATATGCACTAATATTGATATCTAGGATTTTATTAATAGAGTTCAGAAGTCTTATTTTAATACTTTACAATTAAAGTACTGTTTGTTGTTGTACTGTTTGTTTTTGTTTATTTTGTTTGTTACAAAGTTTTAAAATATTATATATGACAATAATTACTAAATTTGAATATTAGATCAATACTAACTTCAACCATGTTATTTATTTTCATGTAAGTAGAACTGTATGTTTTGTCTTATCCAGCCAAACAATAAAAATCATATAAAGTAAAGTAACATCAGTCGTGCATGACATAAAGCAAAACAAGTGTTTAACAATTTAAACATTAATACTACTGTACATAATATTAAAGAATACAATAGAGTATTATGTTTATATTGATTTTAGATACATTAAAGAATACAATAGAGTATTATGTTTATATTGACTTTAGATACATTAGAGAATACAATAGAGTATTATGTTTATATTGACTTTAGATACATTAGAGAATACAATAGAGTATTATGTTTATATTGATTTTAGATACATTAGAGAATACAATAGAGTATTATGCTTATATTGATTTTAGATACATTATGCATATTGCATATGTCAATAAAGATATGTACAATCAGTCCATTGATGAAGTTATTTAACGTATTATTTCCATAATATCTCGATCAGTAAACGTTAGGTGCACATTTAATCCGAAACGCTCCTTTTGGAAATTCCCCATAAAGGTCATTAGAATTATTTCATCCGTGACTACAAAATGCAGTAATAATAATTATGTACAAAGACCCTTCTCTAAAACTTACTAAAATCATTAATATTCATAGTAAAATATCATTATATAAAGCTGTTAAAAAGTGTGTAAAGAGAGAGAGTATTTGTTGTATGTCACTAAAAATTTGAGATTCGTAAAATATCAACAAAATACAGAATAAGTGATTTACTCCTTCAATTAGAAAAAAAGACATACATACTTCATATTCGGTTAACAATGTTATCTGTGCAATTATATTGTATGTACCAGATTCTTGTCTTCAATGCATTAAACACAATAGTTGCTGATACTGAAGGCTATATCAGGATAGACAGACTACCCTTGACTCATGGTAAGGCTCGGGCAATAACATTTTCAATTGACCGAGCTAAGACCCTTTTGCAGTCTGCATACCCTGATATTGCCCTTCATATCAGCAACTATTATATACGCATTGTATGGTGTTATTTCGATTTTAGTTCTTTTTTGTGGTCTCAAATAACAGTCTATATGGCAATAAATATTGAATGGAAATATTAGAACGATACAAGCTTCGATTATGGTATTCATTTTCATGTAAACAGCATGGCATTAAAATGTAAGTGTTTTTTATCATATCAATTAATTAAAGATCATATCAAGTATAGTTAAATGAGTATTATCTGAAATGAACGTGTGGTTCACGATAGATGTTCCACCTTCCTCACTGAATTTAGTACTGTGTTGACTACTATTTTACCCATTTTGTTCCAGTATTGTTATAAATACTGTTATAATGACAGCCGGCACCTTTGAACCGTAATGAAAGCGTCTTAAAGTCTGATTCAACCTTCCATTTCTTTGGAAATGCTTGTACCAAATTGTTCACAGCTTTCCGGTTGTTGACTGATTTTGTCTGTTTATATACTTATGAATTTTGACTTTCCTTTTGGAAAATTGTTCGGAATAGGGTAATTTTGTTATTACCCATATTCAATCCACAATGAAAAGGTCAACAAACACACGACTAACCATTCATACTTTCATGCTGCTGAACATAAATGTAAAATAGAGAGCTGATGTCCTACTGTGTTTTAACTTAGCTGCCTATGATAAATGTAAAAACATTGTATATATTTTGTAGCCATCATATAGCACAGTCTCATATATTTGGCAGAAACCATAGGTAATTCCTGATGAAAACAAATCCCTAAAAATAATTAGACAATTGTACTATCTTCAAATCCACGAACACTAGTATTATTAGTATCATCATATGCTGTTTTCAGCAACAACGATTAAACTATTTCTTATAAATCTATATATGAGTAAAATTAATACAGAGTAGACTAAGCTGAAATTTAAAAGCACCCACGAAAAGAAAACGTCATTCACATGAAAAGATATTCTATACATTTTAACTTTAGTTTCCTAAAAGTCATTATTTTAAAGAAAAAATCTCAATTATGACAAGATAATGTTACATAGTGTTTCTCATCAGCACAGCTGTTTCTCCTTAGATATTATTCCAATTATTTTGATAATTAATATGGTGATCGTATGAATATGGCAAGTTGTATCTGGAGGTTAATCGAAGAGGTATATTGCTGTACTGATATATGGGTCCTGAATAACTTGCTTTATGCATGTAGTTGTTTGGACTAAGCAGACTCCAACTTATAGTGTCTGGTTTGTCTCTATGTAATTCATATGATTTGTGTCGTTTTTGTCCTAGTAACTTGTTCAACCAATACAGGACCAAATACAATGATAATTACTCCTGCAACTGATGCAGAAATAATAATAAAGTTTTCGGAAAATGCGCTTTGAATCGGTGTTGTCACTTGTTCATTGTTTCTGTTTGGTGTTGTAAGATATGTGTCTATATTAGAGGAGACACACTGAAAGTCTTGAACGCTACTTGATATCAGTTCAGGCGAAGAAAATGCACTTTGAATCTGTGATGTCGCTTTTCCATAGTTTCCGTTTGGTGTTGTAGGATGTGTGCTGATACTAGAGGAGACACTCCGAAGATCTTGAACACTACTTGATATCAAATCAGACGGTGATGGATCCAATATTGATTGAGGTCGAACGGTTGACTGTGAATACACAGATAACTGAAGAACAAAACTTTGCGATAAATAGGTGATTGATAGCATATTAGATTTTAATGACTCAGTAGTTGTATCACTAACGATCACGGCAGTTTTATTGTTCATGAAAACCGGAAAACTGTGAAAACCGTAATGACCCTGACTTGGTACAGGCATTTCTAAAGAAATGGTGGGTTGAATCAGATTTTAAAGCGCCAAACCTCCCGCTCTCATTACGGTTCAAAGGCTCCGACTGTAACTATAACAGTACTTAAATACAGGAACAAAATAGGTAAAATAGTTGTCAAAACAGTACCATATTCAGTGAATGTAAATGTCAAAAACAGAGAGATGATCTACATTCAAAAAGGAAAAAACTTAATTTGGCCAAATATGCTTTCCTGAATAATAGTAGAAACAGTTTAAATTTTATTCAATATCTTTGTTAATGTAATTGAATGTAATTGAAAAGTAATTGTAAATTACACACATTTTTGAGAAGTAATTAATTAAATTACCATTACATGTAATTGCATTTTGGACCAATTACACATTACTTTCAATTTCTTGACATTTTGTAATTAATTACAGTCAATTACCCTTACACATTACAATGACCCCATCCCTGACTACCATACGATCACGACGCATTGACCAGTATGGGTATGCAATGTTCTATTGACAAAATTGGTATGTTGGTTATTGGATGTTCTGTTGCCCTCGATCGTAAATGGATGTTCTTATTCATCATGTTGGCATGTTGGTTATTGGATGTTCTGTAGGCCATGATGGTTATTGAATGTCCTATTGAAATTGGTGGCTTTTGTATACTCTGTTTATAGTGGTTATTGGACGTTTTGACAAGCATAAATAAAAATAAAACCGGTTAAGAACAAAACTTTACGACAAAATAGCTGATTTAAATTTTACCATTGGAACTTTGCATTTATATGTAACAACATTCCTGCTGCATCTGTATTTGGAATACAATTATTAAGCTGATACGGAATTCCGGGGCTAATGGATCCTATCAGGGTTTCCGTGATAGAAGGTTGCTGCTAACACAATGGCTACTGAACCACTTATTACTAGTGGTTATGTGTATGTCATCAATTTGAACGTTTTATGTTCGCCATCATGACTGGTTAAGCGCTACGTAATATCAGTGTCACACATGTCTTTGGATATGTCCTGTTCCCATTTCTTCTAGTAGTGTCGAAATTGAATACCATTGCCGAGTACCCGAGCTCACCCATGCCTCCTCATACAATAGCATTAAAGCAGTTGACTTCTCTAGTCTTTTAGAAATCACCCCCTCTCGAAACTAACAGACTGATTACAGAATCGGTCCAACTTTATTTCATAAAAAAGAATGACCAGCATAGATAGGCATATCTTGTAGCAAGAAGGGAACACATTGTTTCAAGCAAACAGCTATGTGAAGCTCACATCAAAATATTCGAGTGTTTGATCGACAACATATTTGTTATGCTTGATGAACGTGTGCTACAATAAACAGTCGAAACTCCTAAGGTTACCAGCTGTGCCCCTCTTCAAATATATTTCTTCATTTATTTGCATGAAGTAACTTCTCAAGAGAAACGAAAACAGCTAGTCAGATCCTTTAATTTCACGTTTCTGTATATAGATTATAGCATTTCACTAAATATTGCCAAGATGATTATGTTGATCCCATCTATCAAGTTGAACCGGACATAAAAGACACCACAGGTGCAACTAGGTCTGTTTCATACCTTTACTTACAACAAGAAATAGACAGTGAGCGCCGGATTAGAACGTAACTTTCCGATAAAAGAGATGATTTCAATATTCCCATTGTGAACATTTTCCATTTAGATGTAGCATCATGCCACCAGCACTACATAAGGAGCATACATCTCTCAGTTGACACGGTATTCAGAGCTTGCGGTTCCTGTTATGAATTTCGTTGATAGAGGGCTGCTACTTACGAGAAAGCTACTTAACCAAGGGTGTCTAGTGGTTAGGTTCAAGTCATCACTTCTAAATAAACGTTAGAGAATACAGAAGGGGCAATCAAAAGTGGACAATCCAGAGAAACTTGCAACATAGACGAAGAAAAACAAACAAAAACACAATACAATATGTGTTGGACACAACTATGCGCAAGCAAACACAAATAACCTAACTCATGACACTTGGATAACCGTTACGGAATATCTGTGTTACACATCTCCACGGATATGTCCTGTCCTCCTTTCCTCTAATGGTGAAGAAATTTACTACCATTCC
Organism: Bathymodiolus brooksi; assembly: GCA_963680875.1. NCBI lineage: Eukaryota > Metazoa > Mollusca > Bivalvia > Mytilida > Modiolidae > Bathymodiolus > Bathymodiolus brooksi. The sequence continues at coordinate 7,846,871 of OY804584.1, read as the reverse complement.
GGAATACCTGAGCTCAGCCACGTCTCCTCATGTAGTTGACCTCTATATTATTTACGAAACTAAAAGACGGATTAAGGAATCGGTTCAACTTTATTTCATATAAAAGAATGACCAGCATAGATAGACATATCTTGTAGCAACAAGGGAAAACTCTGTTTCTAGCAAAAAGCTATGTGAAGCTCATATATAAATATTCGAGTGTTTGATCGACAACGTATTTGTTATGCTTGATGAACGTGTGTTTCAATAGACAGTCGACACTCCTAAGGGTACAAACTGTGCTCCTCTTTATACAGACTTCTTCATTTATTTGCATGGAGTGGACATTGATGCAGAAACTTCTCAAAAGAAACGAAAATTGCTGGTCAGGTCCTTTAATTTCACGATTCTCTAAATAGATTGTATCTTTTCACTAAATATTGCAAGCTGACAGACAACACAATGGCAAAAAAAGGACAAACAATGATCTACAAAGCATATACATAAAACTAAGGATCGAGTAACATTAATCCCACTAAAACGAGGGTGAACACAGGTGCTCCGGAATGGTAAGCTGTTCCTGCTCCAGTAGTGGCATTCGTCGTGTTAATCTAGTTACAAACCCGGTGATAAGTCATGAATGGCTTTTAGTGGGGTTTGTGTTGCTCAATCTCTGATCTTCTGCGTAGGATTTACGGATTATTGTCCCTTTTCGCTTGGATAATGTATTGCTTGCCCTTATCCATTTACATCTTTTGCCTACCACTTTGGTGTCTTCAAAAGTTTCTGTAGTGGTGTTTGTGTTGCTTGATCTTTGGTCTTCTTTGTAGGGTTATTTCGACCATTATTTGTGTTTTTGTTCTTTGACTTTTGGCCATTATAGTGTCTGTCCTTCAATTAGTAGCTTTAATATATTCGGTATATTCAGACTATATTTATATGATGTCACATGATCTTCTAATGGCCATGGTGTAAACTATATATACTGTTGGCAATGAAGTTTGAATTAAATTCCCTTTTTCTTTAGAGAAGATGAATACCATATTCAAAGCAATACAAACAGTACAACTATTGTACTAAACAACACTATAATACATCCAAACGAACTAACAGGTATAGGGATGTGAGGTATCATAGATAATCAAAAGTGGTTGCTTCTGCCGGATAAGCATAGTCCCATCCATGCATAACGTTTGCTACAAAGTAATTAGGTTAACGATATATAAATGATGATTATAGTGCAATGTCCTATATGGAGCAGGATAAACTTTAGAGGGTTGCTGTTAGCAAGGAAGCTACTGAACCAAAGGTTCCTATTAGTTAAGTTGAAGTCATCACTTCGAAAGTTTTGCGGTCGCCACCATGACTTGGTTGACCGCTATAGAATATCTGCGTCACAAATGACCACAGATATGTTCCACTTTTCGTAAGCACTTTTTCCGATCCTTTCCTCGTTCATGACTTATCACCGGGTTTGTAACTAGATTAACACGACGGGTGCCACTAGTGGAGCAGGAAATGCTTACCCTTCCGGAGCACCTTGGTTCACTCCCGGTTTTAAGTGGGGTTCGTGTTACTCGATCTTTAATTTTATATGCATGTTTTGTAGATCATTGTTTGTCCGTTTGTACTTTTTCTTTTGGCCATTGTGTTGTCTGTTCTTCTTCGATATACGAATTCTGATTACTCCTTTTGGTATCTTAAGAATCTTCTTATCAAAATCTCGCCCCAGAGTTCTTTAGAGTTTTCATGTTATTCGATCTTTTTGTCGTACAGTATGTGACACTGACGTTATTTTGTTTATCTGTGATGGTTTCTACTGTTCCAGCTTATTTGCAAAATATCTTAATAGGAACAGCCACCCGAAGAAATGATCAAGAATGGACTAATTTTAAGCTTCATGAACCATGCGAACCACAGGTTCTCTCTTCCGGTGTTTGTGTGTGCTGTAGTATTGATCCTTCGTCTGTTCGTTCATTGCACGTTGTTTTTATGTGTCAGAATTTTATTTGTTGATGCTGTCCACACTCGTGGTCCGAAACAATTCAACACAACACATATTACATACACGGTATAAAATGTAGATCAAGAAGGTAAACATATAATAATAATTGAAATTATAGCTTTTAAAAATTTATATAGAGTTCATATAAATTAACTTAAACATCATTTCCATGGCGTAGGGGCTGGAGGTAAAGGTGCATATACCCCACTTCCAAAAGCGTGAAAAGGGGGGCGCAGAACTATGATTTTGCTCCTTCCCCTTTTTTGGAAAACACTTTTTGTCCTAACTTTGGGCCTACCCCCACCACTTTCCAGTCCACTTACAATGACTTGCAACCCCCCAACTTTCCACTTACTGAGGTTGCCCCCCCCCCCCCGCGCTTTCAGGTCCTCTCAAAATGATTGTCCTTCACTTTACCTCCCACTCATACGCCTCTGCATATGACATTCTTAGTAATATAATGTTCATAGATTAAGATAATCATAGATTAAGATATAATAGATAACAACAAAGACTTCCTGGTTGATTATTTGTGGAATCTGTGTTGTATTTAATATGGTCACATAAACACTGTATATCATTACCATATACACAATGGCAAATTATATTTACCAGTCAATGTGACATATATCAATGACTACACATTTTGTTCATAATAGCGGCTTCTACACAATTTAAAAGCTTTTATATTCTTATAATAGTAACGGACACCAACAATCAGTATACCTGCCACATTAACCATAGTCTGAATTGCAGGTGTGGATGTTATTGATAGGTTTCTATGTAACCAGGGGTTTTTGTATTTATTGTAAACAACAAAATGACCGATTTTAAACCAAGACAGCTATCAATAAATGTAGTTTGTAATACTTAATTATAAATGTTGTGTAGTATTTTAATGTGTAGTATTTTAATGGTTATTAAACAGAAATATTGTCAACTGAAATTTGTTGGTCGATGAAGCCCTTAAAACTATTCATATGCATTGATTGATGCTTAACGGTACATGAGCAGTTATGTAGCTATGATCACGACGAGAACAAACAGACAAATGATAAAATATAGAGGTAAATGGTTGCACTGGAAAAAAGAGGGGGTGCGTTTAGAATGATATAACAAAAAGAGGGAATGAAAGAACGAGTCATCAAGCACAACACATATGACAAGTTTGAAGATACTAATGGTATAACCAATATACTAAAGGTATAGCCAAAACCCGTAATTTGATATCAAATGGACGACATTATATACCATGACCGTATCTACGTGGAGAAACATATCTACCTAATGGTCTATCGCTTCAGAGAGCTAGTACTGATAAATACCCAATAAGCGTGTTAACCACGTACATCATCTCAATGAAATGGAACTTCTTCTCGCTATAAAATATGTGAATATATGCACACTTGGCATTGATAACAATCACTCAACTTTATTTAACTTTTGTAACCTTTCTTAAGTACTATCAATTTATATATATTATGAATAATGTTATTTCATCACTATTTAAATGTTATCGTTGTACCTATATTACATATTGAATGTTTTTGAATAAAGATATAAATAATCACAAACAAAACTTCCTGAATTATTTTGTAGGGTTTTTCCCTGTGAAGTTACCCATTGTCATGGTCGTGGTAATGTTAGATCACAGAATATATAATTAACTGTATAAATAATGGAGAATAAGGTTTAAGATAACCCAATCTTGTAATCAGTACATAATATATTTCGTTTTACAATATTGTACAGGACACAATGTAGATTATAAATGGACATGCCAATCAGATACGGTCATGCTATATAATGTCGTCCATTTGATATCAAATTACAATGCTGGGTAACATTTTGCAATATGCATGCCAAATATAAATCATGAAACATGATCAAAATGAAGTTAAAATATGCAGAATTTCTTATTGTGTAGACAAATATTAGATTTTGAAGCCAAATTTGTTTTTGTGGAATATTGGTACATATTGTATGCTCTACTAGCTAACTATTGAAATACTCGTAAACTATAGTTAAAATCAATCAATGACTTTTCAAACTAATTAAAAATAAATGATATTATATTTTGAATGTTTATCGGTTAATTCGTTCTGAAGTTAGGGAAGCACTAAGATAAAAATGCAAACATGCAGATACGTTATAAATGATCAAAATAAATACCATTATGTACATATCTAGTGTAATGTTATTGTTATTATATCACAATGAAAATTAACTCCTCTGGCAAAGAAAGAAGTCATAAGTTGCTGCAAGCAAATTGTCACATATCTTTACTTTTTGTGGTATTCTTTAATGATGTATATTAAGTCAATACATTATTGTCCTGTACATCAGCTGGATTATCCTGCTCTTCGTCTTTCTTTTTCTTCTTCTTCGTTTTATCTTTCGGCTTTTTGTTCGTTTTCTGTTCATCCAATGTATCTATTGACGAAGGAATGTTCGGCTTTTCTATCGGGGCAAGCAAAATAGGTCTAGGTGAATTTACAGAATCAAACCGGCCTGTTTGTGATGATGCAATATCTGGTCTTGGGGGTAGCGGTCTTGTGGTTGTGAGGTGTTTACAAAACATGGCATTGTCAATCATGACCAAGTTATGCAATGGTTTATGAGTATTCCAAGCAAATCTACCTTCCTACAAACATATCAGTCTGAAAGAAAGGTCTAACAGTTCAGAAATCGCTCATGAATGTTTTTAAGAACATTTATATATTCAAAGCGGAATTGACAACTGCGATAGAAATAATTATTGGTTCCACTTCTAATACTGTATTTTCTTCCAAGAATGATGACATAAAGTAAACGACGATGCGCATCACTGTTGGCGCATGCAAAAACATTATAGGTTATTAATTAGAAATATATTTTATTCAAACCATTTTCAGAAATGGTATAAGAATAGTAATGTATCTGAAAATTTACAGGAATCAATTGAAATTTGATGGTCACTAATATCCCTTTACGGGTTCTGCTAGTGCGTCTCCGGTAAACTCCTACTGATACCGGTATATCTTCAAATACAATCTCATAATTGCATTGACGTGCGCAAAAACCATATTGTTCATCTCATTTTGCTTGAAATTCAGGTATGGAACCTCTGTGTAGTGTTTTGTAGGTGAGTATTTGTCCTTTTGTTTATCTGCATTGGCCATTGTATTGTCTGTTCTCTTTTGGTATCTTAAAACTTTTCATAGGTTTTCATGTTCCCTTTTATACTAAACCTGAAAAAGAAACTGGTTCCAAAATGTCAAGTCTTGTAACATTTGATACTGAGGATTTAAGACTCTTGTTTACTCTTTTCATAAATTATAGACAACAGTGAATAAAATGGATATTAAATGCAAGGCCTGCCAATAGTATTAATGCACTATAATGAATTGTGCGTCAACGGGGGAAAAAGTTGATACATATATTATGTATGCTGAAATACACGGACATATTGTAACTGATTACCTCCTGGAATGATAATAGAATAAAGACTAATATAACACTTACGTCTCATGTGGCGTGGCGGTGCAGTTCATTATGAAGCTGCAAAATATTTATCAATATTGTTAAATGATAGCTGATGTTTTTATAAATTTCCGAACATTTACATTTCTTATAGCAATAAGTAATAACATTAAGTTGAAGCGCAGAGTCTGTGATTTCATATGACAGTATTGACTTAGACTTTACCAACAAGACTACAACCATTGGCATTGTCACATTATAATAGGTGAAATGCCGAGGCCTTTGGAGATATTATGTGTTGTATTTGAGATATTTACTCATATTGGTTGGAACTTTATTTTTATATAAAACAAATCTCAATCGGAGTTGCGAGTTTGTACAATCAAAGAGGCCTAAACTATGTTTCATAACTTCTAATATTAACTATAATTGTACTTGAAAGAACATAATTCAACTTGGTAATCTACCTCATGGTTGTGAATTCGGAGGACTTGTCCAAAATAATTTACAAACATAAGGTGGATTACCGCTTAACTCCATGTCTTTCTTGGTATATCAATGAAACGGAGTATGACAAGTAAATGTACTGTTGGCAGTCAACGGTTATCACTATAACAACATTGAATGAAGTAGAGCTTCAATATCTAGGTAAATTCTAAGGTCAATAAGGGTAATAACAAATTTACCGAACTCCGAACAATCTAACAAAGGGAAGTCAAAACACATAAGTATATAAACAGACAAAATCAGTCAACAACCGGAAAACTGTGAAAACCGTAATGACCCTGACTTGGTACAGGCATTTCTAAAGAAATGGTGGGTTGAATCAGATTTTAAAGCGCAATAACAGTGTATTAAATTGGGATAAAATATTCAATTTAGGAAAACTTAGTCATTCCCCTACAACTTCACCTATCATTGTTTCTGATTGGAAACATAGCCAATGCAATCTTATGATTATATACATGCATACTATTGAATAAAATTATTAAAACTTTTTTGCATACACTGGTTATTTGACTAAGTTTTGTGTAAAATATAGACAAAAACTCAAAGCAGTTAACATATATAACATTACTCCACTTACTCCTATTAAATACAATTTAATATAATAATTACCTTAGTGAACTGAATATTTCTGATGCAACTGAAATAATGAAAGGTTTCATATTACAAACGCACGTGTACAAATGTAATTCTTCATAATTACAGTAAATAAAGGTAATAACAAAATTACCGAACTCCGAACAATCTTATAAAGGGAAAGTCAAAACTCATAATTATATAAACAGACAAAATCAGTCAACAACCGGAAAACTGTGAAAACCGTAAATGACCCTTACTTGGTACAGGCATTTCTAAAGAAATGGTGGGTTGAATCAGATTTTAAGGCGCCAAACCTCCCGCTCTCATTACGGTTCAAAGGTTCCGGCTGTCACTGTAACAGTATTTAAATACAGGAACAAAATAGGTAAAATAGTTGTCAAAGCAGTACCATATTCGGTGACGTAAATGTCAAAAATATTTTTACGTCACACATTGACAAAAAAATTCTTGACATTTTGGACTTCTTTATCTTTATACATTTTCACTATATGATGAAATATTAACATTTTACAGTACTTGGTCTAAATTGTATATCATGTTCATATACACCTTAGCTTTATTTGCCAAAAAGTATATCAAACAGTTATAAATCATGACTTCATGAAGGGTGTCAAGCTTGGAGTAGGGTACATTTTCCACTTTGATGTCAACATCTTCTGAATGGAATTCTTTCTGTTTAGTCATTTGATATGTTATGTATATGCTTTGTAAATGGAAAGTAAGTGATGGTCAACAATTCCGCCTACATCAACAAAACGAACTATCACCTCTCATCTTAAATAAAGACCACGACATATGATGTTGGAAATCCAGTCCCTGGCTTGGGTCAGGCAATCCAGATTGCTATATTTGTACCGTTCCCTCTGAATAAAGCTACCACATTTTGTTTTTACAATATCGTCCACAAATATTTGTTTTCATTGAAAAGAAAAAAAATGTTTTAGTTTTATGTATTTGCTTCAGGTTATATATAATACGGGTTAAACTTATGGTGCTTAACACCACTTTCACAATTCCAGGTGTTCCAAACAGCTTTGGTGGTTAGAATGATAAAGATTTACACATAGCACTTGTTAACGTCAGATTCAACAATATTTCAGTTAAACCGTGGCAGTCACTTATAATATTTGAAGAACACCACGAGTACCTTGAGAAGCCCAAGTGTACATCTGATTGGGAGGTGCAAGTAATCGCATTCATTACTTCGTTGATTAAAGGGTCATATCCGTTTAGTAAAATCAGGCTTCACTATATTTTACAATGCAACAAGACCAATACAGGTAAACAGGACCAGCTTAGCACATATAATCATAACCAATACACGTGTTGTGCTAAAGATGGCAAACAATGCTTCGTACTTCTATTCAATCTTATGCAATTATCAAATATATTTTTTCATAATATTGTTTATTTACTGCAATATGTATGACCAAATAAGCTAGTAACACTGATATTTGTGCTGGAATAGTGTCAAAGCCACGCATAGTGTCCGAATGGTGTTTTATGCATCTAATCCAAAATATAAAACAAATTAAAGTTGCTTTTTAAAGTTTGGAAAGAATATAGTAAACAATAAATGGACTCAAGATGTGTTTAAAACTCAAATATGAACGTTACATTCTTATAACAATGATGTGATCCTGTAAAAATACTTGAGAGCAAGTAATACATTTTGACATCATAGATACCTCGTATACCACTTTGTATGTACAGAGAAAAACCTACAAAAACATTGACTCCATTGTATGAGGTACAAAAGGCAGCAATGTTATCACATAAAGTGAAAAACAAAAATACCAATCCAAATCTAAGATGTAACAACCGTAGAAACGGAGACAAAATCGATACTCTTGACACACATACTTTATTGTTTACTTTCTTGACTGGGTTCAGACAAAATCAGGATGGTTATCAAATGGTTATTCAGTTACTTTCTCTTATGCACACACGAATAGAATTAGTATTTGAATATAAACGATGAATGACTTAGCATTTACCAGTCACTTTCCTACTGCTCATTTTGTGGTATTTTAACAACTATGCTTGGCCCTCGATTTCAATATTGACAAGGCTTTGTTTTTCTATGAGCAAGTTCTATGACACATAGCTTAGTGTATTTTCTTATTTAATGTATCAATTTAAATGAAAAACCAACTAATAAAGCTCCAAAAACTTTCAATCTACTAGATTACAAAAAGATGCATATAACATACCACATGTATAATTGTGGTAATCTTATACAGTATTAGATAAACAAATAGCATCATGGATATTTGAGATATTTTATTATCCTGTTTAGGTCTTAAAAAGTCTAATTAGTTCTTAAGCATGGTTTTACTTACAATTAATATGCCATATATGGCAGGTGATTGCATCATCTTACTTATATTAGAAAGATGTAAGTTAGAAATAAAAGAAACATACATATATCGAGTGCAATTTGCACAATTCCGCATATTTGTCTGAGCCTGCAAATATCTGTAAATCACTTTTTACACCCCCTCAAAAAAAAACAAAAAAACAAAAAAGTCTGGTCAATATCAAAAGATGCCTATAGAAATAAAACGTATGGGGTCATCACTCCTCCATAAAGCTACCAATATTTGCATTTAGATATATATGTAAGAATAAATAACATATGAAACAGAACAAAACACGAATATATTCTACATAACGCGAATACATGCGTTGTAGGACAAGGGCAGAGTACCCTATCCGAAAGGGATATTTGAGTAAAATAGAATACAAAACAATGACAAATTGAAGTGTTTATTTGTTTTTTTTTTAAATAAAAAGAGACGACTCTAAAATATCGGTAGGATTTTTTTTTATTTTCAAACTTATACATTTAGTAAGCAAGAGCAAAATCATAATTGTAATAAACAGTTCACAATGCACATTATATATATGTAATCGAGTGGTCTAGGGCGCTGGACGTAAGGCTAAGCGAATGGTGCTGCAGTGTAACAATGGTGTGGGTTCAAATCCCGTCGAGGGAAGAACAAAAATTTGACAGCTCTAAAATCTAATTCTAACACTGTTTGGTTTAATTTTCAGACGTATATATATATATATATATATATATTTCAACATAGTAGGCACCGACGGAATGGTCAACCGAGTTGTTTTCTGGTTCAGTGATTGATTGGTTGTTGATTAACACTAGATGAGCAATTTTCTATGTATATCATGGCGAGAAAGATACATTCAGTGAAATGCCTATAATGTCCACATTGTACTAGACTAACACACGTAGTTGAATTTGCATAGTAGTAGCTCACAGTCCACATATTGTTCTGATTCAGAGCCAACCAGCCTTTCCTCTTACTCCTTAATATTATGTTCTTCGCGGAGAAATAACAAATACCAATTTCATAGTTTTTACTTTGACCCGACCGAGACTCGAACTCACGATCTATCACACACTATCGAGTACTTTAACCATTACACCACTGATGTGGTTAGTTGGTTCAGATCGACATTATAATTATTCGACAAATAATGGTTCGAATTATCAAAATTCTACCTGTTGGACAAAAAAGGCGGTTTCGATGTCATAATGAATAGTAAACATTTTACACAATACTGACTAAACATTATTTTATCAAAAACAAAATTCGGGAATTATGGACATTTGATTGGCCCTTTTGTAATTGACAACATGTGGTTACAGTGCAAACGTTCAAATAAAATACATGTATTGCTTTTTGTTACAAACTTCCATGTTCCAATTATCGTTAGCTTTAACCATTGGGCTACACACCAACCCCACCAACCCAACCAATGTCAGCATGGATCCACTTGAGGCCTCCGAAGTCGACTGTGTACCTCGCTACATTTTAGAACACATTTTGTATTAGTAGCTGCATTTGTTGCATTAAAGCAAAATGTAGTAAGCTACCCAGAGGTTTGAAGCCTTTTTGTTTGTTTGTTTTTATTTTTTTGTTTGTTTTTTGTTTTGTTTTGTTTTGGTTTTATTTTTACTTGTCAGTTTTGCAAGCTTCCCCTCTTCCCGGGCAGTCCAAAAGAGTTTTCCCCTCCACTTTCCGATCCATTTCTAAAGCTTGATCCTCGCCTCTGTAACATTTTGCTACGCCACTGCATATGTATAATGTACAGAAAACATCGGATTAGAAGAAAGGCAGTCGGACTTTTAGAGATTTAAAATGTCGAAATTTTTATATTTGAAAAAAAAAAATCGAAACTTTGAATTTTAATGTTTTAATGAATGTTCCTAATACGCTTCCGTAGCTCGTAGATTTCATCACATTATCATTTTAAACAATTAAATAAAATGTTTAGACAGAAACTGATCATTTTATTCTCTGTGAATGGAATATAGATGATTACAAAATCAATGAACCTCTTGCTACTTAAAGTAGGATTTATTTTTATATAAAAACAAATTGTTGTATTTCGCAATGAACATACACGAACGATTCCTTTGGTATTTGGCCTATGACTAACAATAAGAAAACGATGTTGGGATGGTGAATATTCACACACTTTATCTATTAATGATAAGTGAAAGGCGTACTCAATACGATAGACAAATTACAGGTCGTTGTTCCAGCTTTTGTCTGCGCGATTTTTATGATTTTTTTCAGTTTGCTTGATACTCGCAGAAAATATCGTATAATTAAAAACTTAGAATGTCCTTTAGTTTGCATTGATATTATGATCACCCATATTAAACTAACAATTAACCATAAGTGATCCCGTCATGCACAGTGGACATTAAGTCGAGTAATGAAGGTTATGTCGAGTAATGTCATTTTGCGCATCATCCCTTATTAGGGACATTTGTTGATATATCGATACAGATATATATACACTAATTACATCTTCATGTAGTGTTAGAGACATTTGTTGATATACGATACAGATATATATACACTAATTATATCGTGATGTAGTGTTAGGGACATTTGTTGATATACCGATACAGATATATATACACTAATTATATCGTCATGTAGTGTTAGAGACATTTGTTGATATACCGATACAGATATGTATACACTAATCTTATCGTCATGTAGTATTGGGGATATGTTTTCATATACCGATACAAATATATATACACTAATTATATCGTCATGTAGTGTTAGGGACATTTGTTGATAGACCGATACAGATATATATACACTAATTATATCGTCATGTAGTGTAAGAGACTTTTGCTGATATACCGATACAAATATATATACACTGATTATATCGTCATGTAGTGTTAGGGACATTGGTTGATATACCGATACAGATATATATACACTGATTATATCGTCATGTACTGTTAGGGACATTTGTTGATATACCGATACAGATATATATATACACTGATTATATCGTCATGTACTGTTAGGGACATTTGTTGATACAGATATATATACACTAATTATATCGTCATGTAGTATTAGGGATATTTGTTGATATACCGATACAGATATATATACACTAATTATATTGTCATGTAGTGCTAGGGACATTTGTTGATATACCGATACAGATATATGTACACTGATTATATCGTCATGTACTGTTAGGGACATTTTTTGATATACCGATACAGATATATATACACTAATTATATCGTCATGTTGTGTTAGAGACATTTGTTGATATACCGATACAGATATATATACACTAATTATATCGTCATGTAGTGCTAGGGTCTTTTGTTGAAATACCGATACAGATATATATATATACACACTGATTATATCGTCATGTAGTGTTAGAGACATTTGTTGATATACCGATACAGATACATATACACTAATTATATCGTCATGTAGTGTTAGAGACATTTGTTGATATACCGATACAGATATATATATATATATATATATAGTATTAACTATATATATAACCCCAAGTGGGATGATAAAAGCAGACAGGAAAGGGAAAGCTTCTGGATTAGAAAACTTAAGACCTTATCACCGAATGGAATCAATGAGAAAAAGTAATATCCTCTCTTGACTCCTATTCGTGTTGATCTCCTCCAGTCGTATTAGGACATACAGTTTGCTCTATTGGCCCAAAGTATATATTCTACACTGTGGCGGGCCGTTTTTTTGAATGAGTTTGGGTATCATACCGTTTTCAACAATATTTTGACAGTGCTATTTGATACATTTACCAATAATGTCTCATTTTTATATTTATTTTTATTTCTAATTTAACATTTATTTAAATGTGTAGCCCTATTGTATATTTATATTATTGTTATTGTACTTTTATTAATTTATATGTAGGATTTCCATTCTTTTATGCATGTAGTTTCATATGTGCATTTTCTGGTTCTTTTGTGCCGTACATGGACCGTCAAAAACTTTTTTGAAATTTGAAAAGTCACCATATTGTTTCGAGATTTTATTTAATTAGACATTGATAAAGTCCCTCGGTGGGACGAAAATTTTGTCATTCTACGAAGTGTTTAATTCTTTATCACTTTGTTTTGTGTACTTGGTGTTGTTTTACAAACCATTTTAGACCTTTATAATTGTTTTACTTGTATAGTATCGTTATACCGTAACGATCCAACACCCCGTAAGATTGATCGTTGACTGGTTTTTCAGACGTTGTATATGTTATTTCTTTCCTAGTCAGTATTATGTTACATTACATAATCCGACCGATCTTACAGCTCTGCACATCATGAGCTATGAATTTTATTTTAAAAAACTTAGAAAATTAACTCTTAAACAAATTAGTACAGAACATCACGTATCTAATTTGCGGGCATATATTGCCAATAATATTATACCAAAAGGGCTACATATCAAGTTAACACCGCAAAGCATTGGTTGGAAATCAAATAGATTTGTGGAACGATGGGACTCTATACTCTTTGACTGTTCCACCCGTCTCCTTATTCTATTGTACCAGAACACTGTACACAATCTCGAGGTTCTGGATAAAACTATTACGAACATTAAAACTGACATAAACAAATCTTTGACGTTCTCGGATACCAACAATATTAATGAACGTCTGCAAGATATCCACAATATTCAAAGCCTAAAGTTGCGAGAGAAACAACGTAAGAAATTCTTTAGGGATGGTATCAACCCGAACAAAAATATACCATCAGAATTATCTGTCACTTCTGGGGAAACGACAAGGCGGAAACGAAGATTTTCAAGACACAAAGAAATTAATAGAGACCAAAATGACACAGTCGTCAATTTGTCATCAAAAGATCTAAAACCTGCTGAAATTCGTATACTCTCTAAGGGACTTAATTTCTGCCCCACCCCCAACAAAATAAACGAGGAGCAACTATCAGCTGATCTCGACAAATTTGCTAGATCTCTTCGTATTAAAGAATATTTCTCAGCCAAAGAGAGAGACTGTCCTGTAGATGAGTCGTCCGATTCGGAAGATGATAATGAGATCCCCCTTCCTAGGTTTAAGAAAAAAAGTTCATGGATTCCAAAACCCAGCAAAAATACAACATTAGAATCCTTTATTGATTTAGTCAAAAATGATGTCCAGACAGCAACCAGCACGAACATACCAACCCATAACAACCTCACTCCAGCAGAAAAAGGTGCGCTACAAGAATTAAAGGAAAGGGATGACATTGTCATAAAGTCAGCAGACAAGGGTAGCGCAATTGTTGTTATGGACAAAGTAGATTATTTAGAGGAGGCAAACAGACAACTGATGGATGAAAGATTTTACAAAAAACTGGATTCTGACCCCACGGAAGAATTCAGCACTAAAATAACACAGGAGCTAAAAATTATGAAAGAAAATAGTCATATCGACAAGAACACTTTCGATTACTTGAAACCAGACAAACCCAAAGTCGGACGCTTCTACCTATTACCTAAAATTCATAAAGTCAACAACCCCGGGAGACCCATTGTTTCAGCAAATGGGCACCCCACAGAACAAATTTCCGAATTCGTCGATTTCCACCTTCGACCTCATGTAGAAGCGTTATCTTCACATTTGAAAGACACCACTGATTATCTTCAAAAAATGGAATCCATGAACCCCCTTCCTTCGGGGACCATTCTTGTTTCGATGGACGTTACGTCATTATACACTAACATCCCACATAATGACGGTATCGAAGCATGTCGAGAGGCCTGGGACCAAAGAGCCGTGAAAGAACCACCAACGGAATGTCTTGTCCAGTTGCTCACATTGGTACTGAAGCATAACAATTTTACATTTAATGGAGAGCATTTTTTACAAATCAACGGAACAGCTATGGGAACAAAGATGGCACCTTCATACGCCAACATCTTCATGGGGAAGCTTGAAAAACTTATCATACAATCTGCACCTCACAAGCCACTTTCCTGGTTTCGTTTCATAGACGACGTTGACATGAAGTGGACCGAGTCGGAAGAAAACCTCAATCGTTTCTTTGACCACGCCAATAATGTTCACCCCACTATAAAATTCACCCATGAAACATCTAGAAATAACATCTCCTTTCTGGATACTTACACCACCTGTGAAAATGGTATTATGTCAACTGACATATACAACAAACCGACAGATAAACATCAGTACCTGTCCCCACAGAGTTGTCATCCTAAACATTGCACCAAAAGTATTCCGTACAGCCAAGCTCTCCGAATCAAACGCATCTGCTCCAACGAACAAACCACCAAAAAACGGCTTGGGGAACTGAAATGTCATCTAAAAAAGAGGGGTTACAACAATGCGAGCATTAACCATTGTTTTAACAAAGCAAGTGGTATTGACAGAAAAGACCTCATCCAATACAAAGAAAAGAACGCGAACAACAGAGTGCCATTTGTCATTACATACCATCCTGCGCTCAGTAATTTATCCAGCATCGTTCGTGAGCACTGGACAACCATACAAAAACACCCAGAACTGTGTAAAATCTTCAAAGAACCACCCGTCTTGGCCTTCAGGAAACCCAAAAGTTTGAAAGACATCTTGGTGAGAGCTGACATCTCCCCTCGATCTGCCTACAATGGTCAGTGTCAAAAATGTGATTCGAGACGATGTATGACGTGCAAAAACATCCAATGCACACAAAAATTCAGCAGCACACATACAGGAGAACAATTCATCATATACTGCAATGCCAACTGCAAGACAGAAAATATTATCTACCTCCTGGAATGTGCAATTTGTGGTCTTCAATACATCGGAGAAACTAAACAACAACTTAGTAAACGCTTGAATGGCCACAGAAGCGATGCAAATTGCAAACCTGACCTTCCACTCAGCAGACATCTCAGATCGACGGGCCACCATGATTCTTTCGGCAAACTGAAGGTCACCATAATTGACCATAACCCCAAGTGGGATGATAAAAGCAGACAGGAAAGGGAAAGCTTCTGGATTAGAAAACTTAAGACCTTATCACCGAATGGAATCAATGAGAAAAAGTAATATCCTCTCTTGACTCCTATTCGTGTTGATCTCCTCCAGTCGTATTAGGACATACAGTTTGCTCTATTGGCCCAAAGTATATATTCCACACTGTGGCGGGCCGTTTTTTTGAATGAGTTTGGGTATCATACCGTTTTCAACAATATTTTGACAGTGCTATTTGATACATTTACCAATAATGTCTAATTTTTATATTTATTTTTATTTCTAATTTAACATTTATTTAAATGTGTAGCCCTATTGTATATTTATATTATTGTTATTGTACTTTTATTAATTTATATGTAGGATTTCCATTCTTTTATGCATGTAGTTTCATATGTGCATTTTCTGGTTCTTTTGTGCCGTACATGGACCGTCAAAAACTTTTTTGAAATTTGAAAAGTCGCCATATTGTTTCGAGATTTTATTTAATTAGACATTGATAAAGTCCCTCGGTGGGACGAAAATTTTGTCATTCTACGAAGTGTTTAATTCTTTATCACTTTGTTTTGTGTACTTGGTGTTGTTTTACAAACCATTTTAGACGTTTATAATTGTTTTACTTGTATAGTATCGTTATACCGTAACGATCCAACACCCCGTAAGATTGATCGTTGACTGGTTTTTCAGACGTTGTATATATATATATATATACACTAATTTTATCGTCATGTAGTGTTAGAGACATTTGTTGATATACCGATACAGATATATATATACACTAATTATATCGTCATGTAGTGTAAGAGACATTTGTTGATATACCGATACAGATATATATACACTAATTATATCGTCATGTAGTGTTAGGGACATTTGCTGATATACCGATACAGCTATATATACACTAATGATATCGGCTTGTAGTGTTAGGGACATTTTTTGATATACCGATACTGATATATATATACACTAATTATATTGTCATGTAGTGTTAGAGACATTTGTTGATATACCGATACAGATATATATACACTGATTATATCGTGATATAGTGTTAGGGACATTTGTTGATAGACCGATACAGATATATATACAATAATATTATATCGTCATGTAGTGATAGGGACATTTGTTGATAGACCGATACAGATATATATACACTAATTATATCGTGATGTAGTGTTAGAGACATTTGTTGAAATACCGATACAGATATATATACACTAATATTATATCGTCATGTAGTGATAGGGACATTTGTTGATAGACCGATACAGATATATATACACTAATTATATCGTGATGTAGTGTTAGGTATATTTGTTGATATACCGATACAGATATATATACACTAATTATATCGTCATGTAGTGATAGGGAAATTTGTTGATAGACCGATACATATATATATACACTAATATTATATAGTCATGTAGTGATAGGGACATTTGTTGATCTACCGATACAGATATATATACACTAATTATATCGTCATGTAGTGTTGGGGACATTTGTTGATATACCGATACAGATATATATACACTAATTATTTCGTCATGTAGTGTTAGAGACATTTGTTGATATACCGATACAGATATATATACACTAATTATATCGTCATATAGTGTTAGGGACATTTGTTGATATACCGATACAGATATATATACACTAATTATATCGTCATGTAGTGCTAGGGTCTTTTGTTGATATACCGATACAGATATATATATACACACTGATTATATCGTCATGTACTGTTAGGGAGATTTGTTGATATACTGATACAGATATATATGTGCTAATTATATCGTCATGTAGTGTTAGAGACATTTGTTGATATACCGATACAGATATATATACACTAATTATATCGGCATGTAGAGTTAGTGACATTTGTTGATATACCGATACAGATATATATATACACTAATTATATTGTCATGTAGTGTTAGGGACATTTGTTGATATACCGATACAGATATATATACACTGATTATATCGTCATGTAGTGTTAGAGACATTTGTTGATATATCGATACAGATATGTATACACTAATTATATCATCGTGTAATGTTAGAGACATTTGTTGATCTAACGATACAGATATATATATACAGTAATCATATCGTGATGTAGTGTTAGGGACATTTGTTGATCTACCGATACAGATATATATACAGTAATCATATCGTCATGTAGTGTTTGAGACATTTGTTGATCTACCGATACAGATATATATACACTAATTATATCGTCATGTAGCGTTAGGGACATTTGTTGAAATACCGATACAGATATATATACGCTAATTATATCGTGATGTAGTGTTAGGGATATTTGTTGATATACCGATACAGATATATATACACTAATTAAATCGTCATGTAGTGATAGGGATATTTGTTGATAGACCGATACAGATATATATACACTATTATTATATCGTCATGTAGTGATAGGGACATTTGTTGATCTACCGATACAGGCCATGGTGGACTCCATAAAACATACAATGACCTGAAGGCACATTATGCCAACATAAGCCGTGAAGTAAAAAAGACATTTCTGAAACTTTGTGAACACTGTGCTCTAAAGAAAAAACGTTCTGAGCTTTCAAAACTAGTCATCAAACCAGTCAGATCGTCTGATTTTAGTTCAAGAGGACAAGTTGACTTCATTGATTATTAATCAGTTCCAGATAGTGGTTATAAGTGGGTGTTACATTACCAAGATCACTTTACCAAATTCAGTATTTTGCGTCCATTGAAATCAAAAACAGCTGCAGAGGTAGCATACAATGTTTTAGATATTATTCTCATATTAGGAGCTCCAATGATTCTACAAAGTGACACACGGGCGCGAATAGTGAGTAAGATATCGTTGAGTGGAGGGCAAGGTTTTGTGCATTGTCAATGTAAGAAAGGAAATTGTAAGTCTGGTAGGTGTAAATGTCGAAGGTTGAAGGTTATGTGCAACTCTAGGTGTCATATGTCTTTGTCATGTAGCAACAAGTAACCACAGCTGGTTTCTGGAATGGTAAAGTACAAAATGTAGTAATGTATGCATGCTGTATATTATTTTGCTTTTGATTATTGCTCTTCATTACTACAGATTTAAGATTATTTTCATATATTGTACAAGTTAAAGCCATTTTCAAGCAATATTTTGTACATGTTATAACATGTACGACCAAATTTTGTGCATATTATAACTCGTATTTTTGCATTGTTCAAGTTATAACATGTACAATTATTTTGCACATGTTATAACATGTACAAAATCACAACTTGTACACGACATATACACTAATTATATCGTCATGTAGTGTTAGAGACATTTGTTGATATACCGATACAGATATATATGCACTAATTATATCGTCATGTAGTGTTAGAGACATGTGTTGATATACCGATACAGATATATATGCACTAATTATATCGTCATGTAGTGCTAGGGTCATTTGTTGATATACCGATACAGATATATACACTAATTATATCGTCATGTAGTGTTAGGTACTTCCGGTGATTCACTCCGATTGTACATTCTATGCTGAAACTTAAAAACCACTTCCGGTTGGTATTGTTCGTATATATTCATCTCCTTACACACATGTTGCTGTTTAGCTCGCATCTTGCGATGCTCGCTATCAAGCCGGGGATAATATTCCTTTCCTCATTCACGACTTTTTGCCGGGTTTGTAACTAGATTAACACGACGGGTGCCACTATTGGAACAGGAACTGCTTATCCTTCCGGAGCACCTGAGTTCATCCCCGGGTTTTAGTAGGGTTCGTGTTACACGATCTTTAGTTTTATATGTATGTTTTGTCGATCATTGTTTGTCCTTTTGTACTTTTTCTTTTCGCCATTGTGTTGTCTGTTCTTCTTCGATATACGGTTTCTGATTGCGCCTTTGGTATCTTCAAACTTTTCTGATTCCGAGCCAACCAATTTGCTCTTTCTCCGTAATGCTGTGTACTTAGCGGAGAAGCAACACATACCAATTGTATAGTCTTTGGTTTGACCCGACCGGGGCTCGAACCCACGATCTATCGCACTCGATGCGAGCACGCTAACCATTACGTCATCGATGCGGTGCTTTTGATTGATGTTACCACGTGAATATATTTTGGCACAGTATAATAGTAGTCCTCCTTTGACTGCATGCACAATGTTAGTCATGGTTATAGATAGTTCTTTTGTTGGACAAGTAGAAGAACCGGGAATATACCGGTCTAAATATTGATTCTTCTGAAATTTTGGTATCCAATATAAAGTACCTACCAGGGGCGGGTCCAGGATTTGTGGCTAGGGGGGCGTGAGCAGGCGAGGGGTCTGAGGACCGCTTAAGGTCTCCAGTGGGTTCAAGGCAGAGCCCTGGTAGAGGGCCCAGGGGGGGCTAAGCCCCCTGGAAGCTCTGGGGGTTTGAGGAATTACAGACATTTATTTGAACGGCAATTTTGAACCAACCACACCATTTTTATCAGACCAAAAAAACTTGACTGAGTCTTAAATTTGTCGGATAATTGTTAACAGTATGTTTTTTGTCAGATTATAAGAACCTAAAGTAAAACTGTTCTTTAACAACCGTGATGCGAATTGTTCAACTCATGACTGATCGATCACGATATTTTAAACCTTCAAAGAACTATTGGTTTAGTTTTAACGCATTCCTCATTTCATTAATTGGTCTATACTTTCGGTGCTTGTTCTTTCGGGTGGTTCTAGTTAATACTGCCCGTCCGGATGGAGCTTTTCTTTTCGTCGTTTGATTCATTCATTGAAAACGTATGATTCGACCGTTCTTGTTTATAGACAAGCAAAAGCGGAAATTGTCAATACATGAACTTGTTATTGATTTCTGATAAGCTAACGTAACTAAATTAGATGATCAGAATCGTTTCATGCAGCATTAATGTTAACATATTCGCCTTTGTTTGTCTATAAACAAGAACGAATCATACGTTTTCAATGAATGAACCAACGGCGAAACGAAAAGCTTCATCCGGACAGACGGTATACTGATTTTTTATCAATGGGTAGAACTTTTTAGAATGATATCCCAAATTTACTCCTAATATCATTACTATTCATTTTGATTTACAGGTCACGAGTTAACCATTCATGAAAAAGTTGTTTGTTGAACTGCTTAATTAACGTTGTATAATATATGCTTTGCGAATTTTAGGGGGGGGGGCGCACTCTACCTACTATAATATAATATAAAGTAGTTAATTCACAATTTTCTTCATTTATCGGAATATTCAGTGATGACTTGAGTGACTTGTACTTTGCCAAAATGTCTTCTTTGTCAAAATTAGTATTTTGTAAGGTTTACCAGAGTTCTTGGAAATACCACGTTCTTCATATTGCTCGTTTGGCGTTAAACAACAATCACTTACTTCATTATTCCTTCTTATTTACCAAACCTGATTTCCTGTGGTTTTTGAATATGTTTATGGTATTTACCTATTTGAAATTAAGCATGTTTGTAAGCTCAACTGGCCAAAACGGCCAAGTGAAGTATTATCATTTAGTGTCCGTCGTCTGTTATCCATTACTTTTCATATTAATATTTATTTTTTTTCTTAGAAACTGCAAAACCAAATGCTTTAACTATTTTACGTTATCAAGTGTTGGGACTATTTTGTAGCGCGTGCATACATAGTACATGTTAATACAAAACGCACATGGATCAACGTTTACCTTACCATGACCAGACCCGAAGGGTCATGTAAGGTATTTTCATCACATTGCGTCCAACGTGGTCTGTAAATCTTTAACATTGACATTGGAGAGATGTAGGAGAGGTGTGTATTCAGTGCCGTCTGAACGCATGGGCACGCTGGGCAGTTTCCCGGGGCCCATGAACATAGGGGCCACATGCTTATCTATGCATGTTGTGTACTGTATGTTTTTCTAAGGTTTAAATACTGACTTTGTTGGAAATACCAATACAATATAGATATGTTTAATTTTATATACATTTACAGTTTTATTCCTATGAGTGGTTAGGTATGGGCCCAAGTGCATTGCTTTGCCGGGGGTCCGTGATGATGTTAAGACGGCTCCACTTCTATTGTTATTATCCAAAAAGCAGTAGCTAGAGTATCTACAGATGTAAAATGCTACGGTAACGTTGTTGTTTAGATATATCAGCAAATAAACAATACAAATTAATTTGTGAAGAAGGGAGTTTTTAAAGCACATCAATAAAGCATGTATTTAAGTAAAATTGTCACTACGCTGATTATTAAATGAAAATGAAAACGACGATTGTATTACATGACGTTTACTGTGACGCAACTTATCTGGAATATTTACACGTCCGCATTCGATATCACAAAATCCCTACGTCCTTAACTTAAGTGTTTTAAAATAATCGATTTTTAGCATTTGTTTATTAAATTAAAAAAAAATGTAATAGAACAAGGGCATCCCGAAGAATGATATTGGAAAAATTTTAACAGTCAACAGACTTATCATTAAATACGATATTTTTTTAACACGTGTCTTTATAATCATGCATTTTTAATTTTCCTTTGGGCCACTAACGACCTTTTTTATGATACCAATACAACGTGATTAAGATTCACGAATTGTTTTACAGTCAAGAACACATTTTTTCCTACAATAACAAAATGATATAACCGATATGTTTAGCCAATTTGATTTTTATCGAATTGGATTGTGCTTAAACCACAAATACTATTATTATTTTACTATTTTATCTGAAAATTGTTGTACAAGACTCTAAGCCTCTGTAGGAATGATTTATTTAATACCAAAAATAAGGGGGGGGGGTATTATTGCGACATATTAAATCTTTCTGTAAGGCACTAAATGATCCCATGAATATGTCCCCTTGCAAAATTTTACTTCTAAGTTATACTATGGCAGATGTAAAATACAACATGTCTTATTTGCGTTATTTCTGTTTGTTTATGTAGAGTGGTGCCCAACACTTATTGTGTTGTGTTTTTGTTTTGTTTGTCTTCGTCTTGTGTACCCTATGTTGATGCTAACAAGGAAGCTGCTGAACAAAAGGTTCCTCTTGGTTAAGTTGAAGTTATCACTTCGAACGTTTTACGGTCGCCACCATGACTTGGTTGACCGTTATAGAATATCTGTTTCACAAATGACCGCTAATATGTTCCACTTTTTCAACTAGATTAACACGGCGGGTGCCCCTAGCGGAGCAGGAACTGCTTATCCTTCCGGAGCACGTGATTTCACCCCGGTTTTTAGTGGGGTTCGTGTTACTCATTTTGCAGTTTTATGTGTATGTTGTTTGTCCTTTTTCTTTTGGCCATTGTGTTGTCTGTACTTCTTCGATATACAGATTTTTATTACCCCTTTCGTATCTTCAAACTCCTTTTACCACTTTCTTTGGATTGTCCATTTTTAATTGCCTCTGCTGTATTCCCTAACGCTTATTTAGATATCTATTATGACCTCCATTTCCAACATTACCCCCTTTTTCAGTGTTCAGTGAGTTAAGATCAGAGGTGATTTTTCGTTTTGTCGATATTGATGGGGTTTTAGACCACCATTGCTTAAACTGTCTTTTCTTAATTGTCATAGAAACAAAGAGAATGGCAAAATAACTCTTAGTCCTTGAAAAAAGCTAAAGAAGGATGAGGACACAATTATATATACCACAAGCAAACTGGCAAAGCAAGCAGATCCTGGTCTATAAACGAAAACACGTAAGGAGACGGATAAATATAGCATAGTTATGTTTCTTTCTGAATCCTTGGTGTTATTCTTACAATTTGTATTTTGTATTACGTATGTTTTAGAAATAAGATATGCTTACACTAAAGACAAACAAAATGAATTTACATCATATAATATTATCATCCCCGTGGGAACCCCAAAACATTGAACAAAAGCTTCTGGTGGTTTTAAAATGTTTAAATACACAACTTTGCTAAGTTAGTTATATTTCATATTTGAAAGCGTTGAACCATTTATATAGACAATATCATTGCAGTGTTATAAAATATAAAGTTTATGTGAATGGGGCTTTCTAACTGGGATAACAACGAGGTTCACCGAGTCTTTTACAAGTTTTGCGCCGAATACCCATGAACTTTATATTTTATCACACTGCAATAATATTGTGGTTATCCTGAAGAAAAATCTTTTTAATCCAGTCACGTTTATACTTTGAATTAAATAATGCAATTATATAGCAATCCCTTGATTGCCTCTTTTAACATAGGTGTGTACGTGACAGCATATAATAAATAATTATCCAATCAATGCAATGTGCCTGTTCAAATAGAACAGGTACAGGTAAATAGGAGTATTGGAGCTATTTTGTTAGCTTAAGCATATTGCATTTCCCAGATGTTTTTTTTCATGTAAGATGGATTTGGATTATCGTCACTGTATCATTAAAGAAAGCTGACTACATTTCTTCATTCAAGGTAAATATATACATTTATTCTGTATTATAATATGTACATTACTCTAAGCGCGGATTTATTTTTACGAATTGCAGTGGTTTGGTTTTTGGCTTGGTTTTATGGTGTTTAAAGCAACTTTCAACAATATTTCAGCTATATCGTGGCAGTCAGTTTTATTGGTGGAGGAAACCGGAATACCCGGAGAAATGCACTGACCAGACGTAAGTCACTGACACACTGCGAATTTCTCGATTGGTTTCTTGGACTGAAATAAGAATATATTCGATTTAGATGTAAAGTAATACCTTTAAAGAAACCGAGAAAAACAGCCAAATGATTTTCATTTTCATTTTTTAGATAGGATGGGATGCACGTAAATTTCCAATAAAATAGCTAAAGGACACCGGTTAGAAACACTCGGTGTCGTATGTCTTATTCTATGAATATGTCCAGTTCGACCTCTTCTCCCTTAACCTATACTATGGCGCATTCGTCAACGGAATCCATCATTATTTTGAAGAAGAAAAAAAAGGTATTCCACAAAGTCCTGTAATGCCTTCTTGTAATTTGAAATTGGAAATGCAAATTTAATTGGTGTAATTGTTAGATGCAATTGGCAGATTTATTCTGAAATTACTGAAGAACATGGAATGCCAATTCTTTATGATTTAAGTAGTTGCCAAGATTGACGGCAGCGATTCCATTATTGGCAAAACTAAAATGAAGGAACGGTTTGTTGTCTTATGATTATTAGTCCGTTAGGACTGGTTTAGAAATCTGAAATTTAGTCATATCACAAATAATACTAACCAGAGTGTAATTATTGAGTAAAACCCAGTAGAGTTGATAATGTTGATCAACCTCACTTAGTACATGAATTGTCAATATTTTAAGTGTATGAAAACAAATTTGCAATTTTAAAAGTCTATATTTTAATTTTTGATTTCATTGCAGTCTTTTAAATTATACATTCCTCTATATGAATTTGAAATGAAGTTAAGATTTTTATATATACAAGTGTCTATATAATTTATGTCTAATATATTGCCATTTCAATCTTGAATGATACCAATGCAAGGTAGCATGATTAAGTTTTCCGAAAACACATTTTTCCCAACAATTACAAAATAACATTCAGGATATTTATGACCCTAGAGACTGAAATTGTATACATCTATTTATGGTTTTTTTTGTTAGTTGTACTGAAATGTTGATCACTTAAGAATTGAATGCATTCTATTGAAGTTTCATTGGGGTATGAAAGCGTTGACCGAAGTACATTTTCAATGAAGCGCGGTAGCACATCAGGCAGAACTTCCCTAATATCATTGACCTAAATCTAGTTATTTTTGTTCTACCCATGATATTACAAATATTTAAAGGGGCCTGGGGGCTTTCATGTCGTTAAATTCTTCTAGCAATACTTTAAGTGGTAAGGGTTTAAGACACGTCTCAATGTGAGGACTTTCATGTTTTAATTCTGACTAGACTTCTATCAATACCTTAAGTGGTAAGGGTGTCAGACACATCTCAATGTGGGGTTTCACAAGTCTGTGGTGAGTTAGGTAGTTGGATTACCTAACAACGCATACAAACCAATCACCAATACGGCGTGAGTTCGCGCCCGGCTTTCAAAATTACAAAAAGGGTGCACTCGACTTGCAGTCGCAAGTGATAAAGTTTACCAGTTGCTTGCCCATGGTCGGTGGTTCTCTTCAGGTACTCCGGCTTCCTCCACCACTAAAACTGGTCTCCATGATATAGCTGAAATATTGCTGAAAGTGGCGTTAAACACAATAAATCAAATCATCATTTACAGTACCGGTCTAAATTGTGACAGACATAAATTCGATATATACGACATTATTATACTTCGTGTAAGTTTCTGTAGTGATATTTGGTACTGTAATATTTTGGCATATTACCTGGACAGTTAGACACTCAGTATAATAATGATATTAATGTGGTCTTGTCCAGGTAATATGTCTCTCAGACCTGGGTAATATTTTGGCATATTACCTGGACAAGACCACATTATTAAAGGACGAAGTCCTTTTAACGGTAGGCTGTCCGATTTTTCCTCCTTTCTATATTAATGCATTAAAAATACTATTCCAGTTATTCCCCTTT
This sequence comes from Bathymodiolus brooksi, assembly GCA_963680875.1. NCBI lineage: Eukaryota > Metazoa > Mollusca > Bivalvia > Mytilida > Modiolidae > Bathymodiolus > Bathymodiolus brooksi. The sequence goes on along the minus strand of OY804584.1, from coordinate 7,820,450 downwards.
TACCATGTTTTGATAGATTCTTGGTAATTAGTATTTTTTAAAGAAAAAAGGGGGTGGATGTAGGCGAGGAAATCTATTTAATTAGATAGATTTATCCCAGAAATGGATAGCAAACTCCTATTCATTCATTTACATCAAGGATTTATACAAAAATGTGTATATCTATTCCAAAGAAATAAGACGCTTTAAAGTTATGACGAGCAATAACGCTCCTGTGGTGAAATAGTTAAGAGTACTCGCATCATGTGCGGTAGATCGTGGTTTCGATCAACGATCTGATCAAATCAAAGACTATAAAATTTATATTGGCACATGGCGTAAAAGAATAAAGGCTAAGACTAATTGACTCGTAGTCAGCATAATTCCTTCATTGCATGGGATAGAAGTCATGAAGTTTTCCATGAATATAAGCTACCTTGCATCTGTCCAGTGTATGACATAGGTTTCAAAGTGTTATCCATGAAAATAAAATACTTTGCACCATTCAAGCATAAGCATAAGTATCAGAAGCTTGCCCATGAACATTAGCTACCTCGCATTACTTCGTTGCATGGGATAGGAGTCATGACGTTTTCCATAAAAATAAGCTACCTTACATCTGTTCAATGTATGACACAGGTTTCAAAGTGTTATCCATGAAAATAAACTACCTTGCACCATTCAAGCATAAGCATAAGTATCAGAAGCTTGCCCATGAACATTAGCTACCTCGCATTACTTCGTTGCATGGGATAGGAGTCATGACGTTTTCCATAAAAATAAGCTACCTTACATCAGTTCAATGTATGACACAGGTTTCAAAGTGTTATCCATGAAAATAAACTACCTTGCACCATTCAAACATAAGCATAAGCATCAGAAGCTTGCCCATGAAAATTAGCTACCTCGCACTCCTTCCTTGCATGGGATAGGAGTCATGACGTTTTCCATAAAAATAAGCTACCTTACATCTGTTCAATGTCTGACACAGGTTTCAAAGTGTTATCCATGAAAATAAAATACTTTGCACCATTCAAGCATAAGCATAAGTATCAGAAGCTTGCCCATGAACATTAGCTACCTCGCATTACTTCGTTGCATGGGATAGGAGTCATGACGTTTTCCATAAAAATAAGCTACCTTACATCAGTTCAATGTATGACACAGGTTTCAAAGTGTTATCCATGAAAATAAACTACCTTGCACCATTCAAACATAAGCATAAGCATCAGAAGCTTGCCCATGAAAATTAGCTACCTCGCACTCCTTCCTTGCATGGGATAGGAGTCATGACGTTTTCCATAAAAATAAGCTACCTTACATCTGTTCAATGTCTGACACAGGTTTCAAAGTGTTATCCATGAAAATAAACTACCTTGCACCATTCAAACATAAGCATAAGTATCAGAAGCTTGCCCATGAAAATTAGCTACCTCGCATTACTTCGTTGCATGGGATAGGAGTCATGACGTTTTCCATAAAATTAAGCTACCTTACAGCTGTTCAATGTATGACACAGGTTTCAAAGTGTTATCCATGAAAATAAACTACCTTGCACCATTCAAACATAAGCATAAACATGAGAAGTTTGCCCATGAAAATTAGGTACCTCCCATTCCTTCATTGTATGGGATAGGAGTCATGACGTTTTCCATGAAAATAAGCTACCTTACATCTGTTCAATGTATGACACAGGCGTCAAACTGTTATCCATGAAAATAAACTACCTTGCACCATTCAAACATAAGCATAAGTATCAGAAGCTGGCCCATGAAAATTAGCTACCTCGCATTCCTTCGTTGCATGGTCCATGAAAATTAGCTACCTGACCTTTCCTCATTGCATGAAAATAAGCTACCTTACATCTGTAATTTGTAATCGTAATAAGTTGTAATTGATTGTATTTAATCATGTAATCGGATGTAATCTATAATCGACCATTTTTGTTTAAATTACATGTAATCGTAATGTAATCGATTACATTCATTTTGACCCTGTAATCACGATTACTTTCTTATTACATTTAGATTACTTTTCATCATTTTGACTTATTTTGTATTAGCTGAAACATATATCTTCTTAGATATTTGATGTTTGATTTATGTACATGAATTTTCTTCATGAAATTTATTAAACAAGTTTACTAGAAAAAAATTTTAGTTTATTGACATCTGAATAAAAAAATAATAAAGAAATTCCGTTCATTCCACCTAATCCCACTTTTTAAAAATTCATTAAAACATCTAAAATTTCAAGTTATTTGTAAGTGGGAATAGGTAGTTTTAAAAAGTGAGATTAGATAGAAGACACCTGAAATTCAATTGTTAAAAACTCCCCAAAAATATATTAAAATAAAATGTCATTCACTACATGATCAAAAGATATTATTCTATGTTTAATTGCAATCAAAACAATCACAGTTACCAAAAAGGTATTAAATATTATTATGTCTTCAAAGACAACAACAAACAAATAATATCTCAATCTCAAATATGTTGTCTATGTATATACGGGGTGTTCCCGGAACGCCAACATTCTTAAAACAACATATAGTGTAGATTGTTGTTTTAGCAATTAAGTTGGGGCCACTTGAAGGTTTTTGTTAAAGTAATTAATCAGTGAAATATTATATGCTAAATTTGATTAAAATGTAATGAGAAATGAAATAAAATATGTTTTGTAATTAAAAAAAATATATAAATATATATGAAGAAAAATTGAAATATAGAAAAGGACAAATTTAATAAGAAATTAAATAATATATTTTTTGTGATTCATTTAAAAAAAAATATATATATATATATATTGAAATTGAAATAAAGAAAATGACAAATGAGAAATAAAATAATATATTTGTTGTAATTTAGTTTTAAAAAAGTAATTGATAAGTGAAATATGACATGCTATATTTAATTAAAATATACTGAAAATGAAGTAAAATATATTGATTTTAAAAAGAAAACTGAAATAAAGAAAATGACAAAGTAATGAGAAATATTATACCGGTAATTTATTTGTTGTAATTTAGTTTTAAAAAAGTAATTAATAAGTGAAATATGACATGCTATATTTAATTAAAATATAATGAAAATGAAGTAAAATATATTGATTTAAAAAAAAAAATTGAAATAAAGAAAATGACAAAGTAATGAGAAATATTATACCGGTAATTTATTTGTTGTATTTTAAAAAAAAAATTCTATAAGAAAATAAGCCATTAATTAAAACTTTAACATATGGAGAGCAGATGATCCAAGGGCTCCACATCCAAGCTAAATACCAATATCATTGACATTTATATATTTCTAAATGTAGTGCTTATAATAGTTTTAAAGTTTATTATTATGTTTTCATATTTCATATATATATAGTTTTAAAATTGAAAAATAAATATTCATTCTTAAAAAGTTCATTAAAATTATAGATTCGCATCTGATTGACTACTTTAGATATACAAATATGCATTTCACCACTAATTCTAAAAAGTTATCATCTCGATATCAGTTAAAAGGTAAGACCATTTTATCACAGTTCACATAATACGTATAAAACCTTTTAGTGACACAGTTAAAAAGTCCTCTAAAAAGAATATTTATTATGTTTCATATTTCATGTCTGCTTATATAGTTTGAAATTTTAATATAAATAGTATCTGTTATGTTTTCATAATTCATGTGTGCTTATATAGTTTTAAAATTTAATAATAAATATTCATTGATTATTATGTTTTCGTATTTTATTTCATTCCATTTATATAGAAAATACAAATAAGAGAATAACATTTACCTTTATTTACCTGTGATTGCTCTGATCATCCACCCTTAATGGGACCCCTTAATCCCTCTTAATTAGGAAGGACAACTTTCTTCGATCTTTCAAAATGTTGGCGTTCCGGGATACAGCCGTATATACATGCCCACTCTAAATAAAATTTACTTACTTACTTACTTAATTGCAATTTCTTTTGGGTTTCAAAATTTCAGTGAAAACAGTTTGTCTGCTTGTGTAAAGCAAAACAAGCTCTAAAATTTATAAATGATCTGACATAACTTTCAAGATTTCAAATATGAAACTGCTTCTATGAAAGACTCACAATGTCCACATGATTCCCATAAGATAAAGAAATATTTTATATAAACCAAAACATAGGTACGTCATGAAGATTTCTTATACAAATTTAAAAAAAGATATAAATTTCAATAAAGAAATTATATAAAAAGCAAAATGTAAATCATAATTTTCAGAAACATTTACGTATGATGCTGGTACTAGAATAAAAACATATTTTAAATCATACATATTACAAATTAACTGACAAATTGCAAGTTGTAATATTTGTAAAATTTTGGATTTTTTTGTGTGAAATTTAGCAATGGCGATTGTAACATAATTTGGTGTCATAAGACCTTAATTACACATTTTATCTGTGACACAGGTTATATTAACTGCTAGTTTATTATATATCCACAATAGACTTTGACAGGATGTTTGAAATTATTTGATATATATATTATTAAAATGTGCAAATGTATGTTATAATATTTACTAATAGTATATGATCATTATGGATTGAATATTGGTCATAGTTGTATGACACAACATATTTTATGGAAAAAAAAGGAAATTGCGAATTGCTGTTTATGATTTACAATGTGCTGCATGTTATTGTAATGATCACATTAAAACTAAATTGTAGTTCATAGTTCTGAGTAAGGAATACAGATCCATAATTTCTTTTTAGAGTGATTGGTCGATTCCTAAAAAAATCTTCTCCTCTGAAACCGCTTGGCCAAATAAACCTAAGTAGGAAGCATATATGGCAGGCTCTTTATAAAGATTGCTCATTTAGTCCTGATCCCTTAGCAGACATGGCCGGCACAGGCAATTCTCGTTGCTGATTGGTCGATTCCTAAAATATCTTCTACTCTGAAACCGCTTGGCCAAATGAACCGAAATGTGGTAGGTAGCATCTATGGAAGGCCCTCTATAAAGATTGTTCATTTTGGATCCGTTAACAAACATGGCCAGCACAGGCAATTCGTGTTGCTGATTGGTCGATTCATAAAAAATCTTCTCCTCTGAAACCGCTTGGTCAAATGAACCGAAACTTGATAGGTAGCAGCTATGGAAAGCCCTCTATAAAGAATGCTCATTTCGTCCCGATCCGTTAACAAACATGTCCACCACAGGCAATTCTTGTTGCTGATTGGTTGATTTCTAAAAAATATTCTCAAACTACTGAGTCGCTAGTCTATATATTGTATTGTATTATATGTATGCTAATGTTCCACCATGCCTGTCTGAGTTTTTCAATAAAAATTTTAAGAAATAACTTGCTAAGTGTTAAGATACTTTGCGTGTGAGATATTATCATGTATATATGGCTGTTATTTAATAATTAAATTTACAAGTATGTATCTGTACTTACAAAACATACCAGCATGATGCAAAACATTTATTTAAGCTATATTCAATGACATTACAGACATTTTTATATGTTGTACCAGCGTCTGGCAATCTACTTTCTAAAGGCTGAATACATCATCCAAGTGATGAACAGTGCAGTGAAAGATAAATGAGGTGTAGGCAGCTCGTTAAACCTCTCTCCCATCAAGGCCCCAATTCAATACAAACGCAAATCTCTATTGATAAAGAATAGAGATACATGTACATAAGAAATTAGGATGCAGGCACCCTAAAGTACTACTGTTATTCCAAGATGTATAAATTTGTAGGCCCTTCTGAAGTTATATCCTCAAAACAGATAAAAACCGAAATAAAATTAGATATTAATCTGTTATCAAAAACAAACAAATACAAATCAAAACAAACCAATCAAAAATATCAAAAAGAAAGAAAAAAAAACCAACATGAATGCACCTTTCATCAATCTGACTTAGTTCTGTACACATAATTTTCATAAGAGATACAGGTAACTAATTTACCTGGAAATTTTACATACAGTTTACATTTGTCAAAAATATAACTTCGGACCAAAACATTTTTGATAAAACTTCTAACTGTAAAAATTTGAAGGAAGTGAAGTCACCAAAACCGTTTATTAAAAGGGAATTAAAAAACAAATATGCGAAAATAAAATCAAAAGTTTTAATGAAAATAGTATAAAAAACTCAAATTAAATTTGGAAAGAGAATTTTATTTATCATATAATAATTCTAATATCAGAAGAGGCTTTACTAAAATTAGAATTAGGAACCATAATCTTGAAATAGAGAAAGGACGATATTGCAAAATACCTAGAATACTCAGACTTTGTAAAACCTGTAATAAAATTGAGGATGAAGAGCACTTTATATTGGAATGTACTATAAACAGTAAATTGAGAACTGATCTATTTGCAATTCTTGCAAATGAAAACCCAAATGTTATGCAATTTTCCAGTGAGCAAAAACTAATTTATCTTCTTAATCCTACAACTACAGCTCATGTCAAAATTATAGGCTTCTACATAATAAAGTCATTAGAACTGAGAACAGAAGTCTCTTAATTTGTTCATGATAAATTGAGATATCTTGTTTACATTGTTTTTTTTTCTTTTTTTTTCTGGTCACAAACATGTATGGATGTTTATTTGACAATAAAATTATTATTATTATTATTATTAAACAATGAGTGTATCTTATTTTCAAAGAAAAATTCAGATAGCTACATTGATAAAAAGAGGTAATAAAAACGTAGATATCAAATTTAGTGCACATGAACGTTTCTGGAATAACCTTCATCAGGTAGCTCAAAATCAAAAGATTGGAAAGCCAAATAATTTAATAGTTTTGGGAGCACAAGATCTATGGGTATTGATGTTATGTAGGAGTTTCTTTACACCTGGTAGAGGTATTGGGAGTGTCGTTTTTATGATGTGGGTGTTGGTGCAGTCGGGGATGTTGTCTTGTGATTCTACGGTGAATACGGACTGACACTGTTGGGGATGTTGGATTTTTGCTTTGTGTCAGCTGTGATCTATCCATCGCTCCTCATTGGTGTGACATCTGTTTTGTCTGTATCTAAGGATTTTATATATAACAGCTTCTTTCATCACATATTGCTTAAGATTTTGACCAAGATATAGTTTTTCTGGTACCTGATTCATGTCGAGCGACGCCGAGAAACTTACAATATAAGCGCGGATGTCTAAAACGCTTAGAACGATGTCTGTTTCTGCTCTTTTTAGACAATTTGCCAGAACGCTAACGATTACACTACTGATGAGAGTCTTTGGTGAGCATTTTTGGTCTGTTTCTCAGCGAATACATATATTGTCTACATAAATGACAATAATAACGTAACAATACAAAATACATTGTGCAACGCACGGTCAACTTTTCGCGCTTTCACAATCCTTCAGAAGACACATAAAAAGCGACTTTTTGAGTACATGAGCAAATTCATATTTTGCCATCTTCCACATTCTGTTGGAAATTTATGATTTAGGGTTCTATTTTTACAAAATCCAAATAAGAAATTGTGTGTGCAAATAGTTTCAGTTTCGAATTGAAATTAATCTAATAGCTACCAGTTCTTTAATATTGTAATAAATAAAGTTCCCAACTTTCATTATTAAATATATATGGAACATAATTTTATTTACTTCTTGAATTCAGAAGATAGTGTCAATATTAGTAAGTAAATGAGTTAATTTCTTTATTTCAAGAGGGTAACACGGTTAGCAATAATAAAAGTGTGATTAATAATTATCATATATGATCTTATTAAGTTAAAGAAAAATTTGTATAGTTTGAACATCACATAAATATTAAATTCTACCATAAATAGTCCACCAATCTATTGTTTGGTAGCTGTAAAAATGATACATCGCGATGGTAAATTGAAAACAGATAGTTTGTAACTTAATCACATGCTATACAGCCATATAGGTAGCATTTTGTTTTTCAACTATGAACATCACTAATATCTATTGTTTATTTTATTTTATATTGTGTAGATCTATATGTCTCTCTTTGTCAATCAGTAACTCTTTTCCTGTTTATGTACATGCAGTTTTTCATTTTGTCCCTCCATTGGAAATACACAATTTGTATTTTGGTAAACATAATAAGGGAGACAAATCCTATAAAGTTTATGCTACAAGTAGCTAATTTTCATAGGTAGCTAATTTTTATGCTCCGCCGTATGAAAATTAGCTACCGGAAGTTGGAGGTAGATAATTTTCATGGGTAGCTAAAACTTTTACGACACCGGTTGACTTGTTATTGGTTTTCTACCTGCAGTGTCACGAAGATAATAGAGGGTACCTGTAAAATGCGAAACGAAATCGAAACGAAACGAAATTCACCGAAACGAAATAAATCGAAACGAAATTGACCAAAACGAAACGAAACGGAACAATTCAAAATGAAATAAAACCTATTTTAACAAAAAAAAATTTTGGGGAAATAAATACAAGACAAAAATTAAACGAAAAAAATAGATTAGTATCATTTAAGCGTAGAAAAGTTCATTGTTTTCCAGGTTATATTTAAAAAGAATCGTTCTTCATCTAGCAATGACGAACTGATTGATTCATCGATTGTTGACTGCTAAACGCCACATCAGTGATATTCCATCTATACTGTGCCGAATGACAAAATGAAAATGACTGTTACGTGGGGGGATATTACTTCCTATATACATGGTGATGTTCTGAGAATCGGGGTCCTATTATTGATTATATGCCTGGCATGGGGTAATCTTTTTGTCACAAATGGCTGAAAAGGGGTATATGTTTTTGCTTGGATTATTCTTAAAAATTTGGGGCTTAAAGAGGCTTAAGTTAGACAACAGTCTTGAGATTGGGTCTAAAATTGGCATCAGAATCCGTATGTACAGGGTCGGGATCCAGCGGCCCCGGAAGACCCCCCACCATTTTGTAAGGTATGCCGGGTACTGTTACTTGAGAATGCTTATTAGTGCCGCTTCGAAATAAATGAAAAATCACCGTTGCTGTTTAATTATTCAATTATTTATTATATGTAATTTTTTCAGTTTTTGCCCGTGAGAATTGTTTTCATTGTTTTCTTAAAGTTTTCTTAAAGTTTACCCCTTGCTAACGATGAGATAAACAACATATATTCATATTCAAATATGCAACAAATTATGGCTTCTATTACATTTTTGTATAAGAAAGACTGTCGAGATAAAAAGACATTTTAAATCGGTGACCAATCTGGGAAAATTTAAACGGTATACTGCACAAAACGGTACACTCATCTTGCAAAACTACATGTTAAATTTCATTTTTAAGATTTGGGGACCGGCCATTTAACTTGAAGAGGGGAGGGGACATGCACATAGGAAGGGGCTGCGAGGAGTGCGAGCGCCACCTCTCCCTTAATTTTAGCAAAAAGTAAAAAAGAATCAAGTTTAGACACAATACTTGGGAATTTTACGTCTATATGACCTGAAAACTTAACAAGCATGAAATGTTATATTTGTTTCTAACATATACCCAGCCAAATAACTAAAAAAAATAATTAATTTTGGTTAATTACTTTTTTCTTCCAAGCTTCAAAATCGGAAAATTGTATAGAAAAAATGACATGCCCCCTCCCCCCTTTCAAGTTAAATGGTAGTTCCCTTTGTAGCTTAGTTGGGTTGAATACATGCAACTGGTTCGTTATTCGGTTTTTACTTTGACTGAAAATAAAGTAAAATGAAGATTATGTCAGTTTGATTTAGAATCAAGGAGACATCACTGAAATACCGCATCTTTATGGGTATACCTGTAAAATGCGAAACGAAATCGAAACGAATCGAAGCGAAACGAAATAAATCGAAACGAAATTCACCGAAAAGAAACGAAATTTAACTCGTTTCGTTTCGGTAAATTTCGTTTCGTTTCGATGAATTTCATTTCGTTTCGCATTTTACAGGTACCCTTTTACATATATAAAAGTCAAACCTCGGTCCCTCGAACTCGGATGGGTCGAATACCATGGATGGCTCGAACTTATTTGAAAGTCTCGCCAATTTTCCATATATTTTTAAGCTAAAAAAAATCTTTCGTTCGAACACTGATACCTCGAACAGTCGAACTTAATAAATGGTCCTATCAATAATAAAATCACGAGTTTTACCATATCAAACTCGAACATCGCAATTTAATTGACAGATGTACGTTGAATGTGCTTACATACAAATGTACATATACATGTATACATGATTAATCAATCTACTGGCTTGATAAATACACTTCAATATAAATTAGCGGGGTTATATTATTTAAAATCATTTAATCCACGTCATCTCTTGTGTGTGTTACGTACAGGAGAATGTCCAAGTAACTCTCCATTCCTTAAAAATAATGGAGCCGAGGCCCCGAAGGGGCTGAGTCCCATTGTTTTTAAGGAATGGAGAGATACGAGGACATTCTCCAACTTAAAATCCACACATTGTACTTTATTAATTTGATTAATTATTAATCTTGTAACAAAAACAAGTCTGTGTATAGTATATAAAGTACAAAGAGAACAATAACTCCGCCCCTGTCCACATTGTTCGTAACTCTCCATTCCTTAAAAATAATGGAGAGTTTAGACAATAGATTTACATCACAGGTGGATTTTAAAATAAGATATCGTCAATTATGAGTGCCTGTAAAGTGCGAAACGAAATAGAAACGAAACGAAACGAAACCGAACGAAACGAAATCAAACCAAACGAAACGAAACGAAACGAAATTTTTCCAAAACGAAATGTAATGAAAAAAAAATGAAAAATTCAATATGGCATGAAGACTAAAAGGGTTTATAATATATTGATTATCCAAATTTAGATTAAGAGTTTAATAAAGAAACGCGTTTTGTGCGGAAAAAAAAAGAAGAAATATCACTGCACTGAAAATCAAAACTTAAATCTGAACACTGAAAGGCACCGACAAACGAGCCTATGAATAGGGTTTTTGATTATTAGATTATTTGGTAATTTAAGTGATAATTTTATTTACAGGGGTAATTTTTCCTGATTATCTAATTCCCAGTCATTTCTGATTATTTGAGTATCGCGCTTAGGGAAAAATTAATGATTACTGTGGCAAAACATATGATTATATCAGTGATTATACGATCCCTGGCTACCCCTTACGCAGGGCCTCACAAACTGTTCAAAAGCTTTTTGAAGTTACCCTGCTGTATCTTTACTGTCGCCGAGAGAAAACAATCAAAGGCGGTAATTTCCTTTGAAGAATGAAACTGAAAAAAGTTGTTCAGCGGCTTTGCAATTTCGCACGCCCTTTGAACGATGTTTTTGCTTTTTAAGTCACGTACATCTTCGGCCCTTTAGTTTTATTCTGAATCCCAAGGCAGAGCTAATGGACGAAACTGCAATTGACGATTACAGTTCGGTAAGAATATGTCTAAATGCAAATATACCTACATGTACTTTCCTCTCATTTATAAGCAGGTGGTGTTAAGCGAAGCAACCGTCTTTAATGAGGGGGAGGGGGATACCGATTCACAAGCACTCCACCACGGGATCCACCTTTTAAGAAGTTTGCCTAGAACAAGAAAAATCACATATTTTTGTTTACCTCTTTTCTGTTCGATAAAATAATGCTTATTTGATACAAAATACCACACTATCAATGTGGATTTTGCGGTCATACTAAAAAGCGCCCGGGACAGCCCGGAGCAGCCCGGGTATTGGAATATTGTTTAAATCGAATTTTTGTGGAAATTATAATATATAATTGTTTTAAATAAAGTGTTGTATAAAATCTGTATGTGTATTGGATAATTAGCAAATGAATTGCCGACACGTGCCTCGGTAATGAAATTACACGCATGCGTGCAAATGCATGAAAAAAAAACATTTTAAGCAAAAAACATCCTACACAAGGCACGGGCATATCTGTCGTAGTCCGCGAAAACAAATTATTCATATTTGATTAAAAGTTAAAACTACTAAGATATCCTGCACAAGGCACGGGCATATCGTCGTAGTCCGCGAAAACAAATTATTTATATTGTTTATATTTAATGTTCATAAAATATTTAGGTTTTATTGTTTTTACATCTTTGAAACAATATTTCATTTTAGCAAAATTATTTAAAGTAAAATTTACAACTACAAAAATATCCTGCGATTTCTTGTTAACATTTTTTAATATTATATCTTTTATATTGATGCACATAAATTATTCAAAAACAAAAGTCATTATAAAATACTGATTTTCATTCTTTACACGTGGTATTGAGGTCTCTGATGCTGAAGCGTTAGTGACAATGTCTATGATTATATCAGAGTCTAAAAATGCACCATTGTTGCTGTTTTCCGGAGTAGATGTTCGAGACTTTACTGCAACACTAGTATTGACGGGTTGAAATTCGTCATCAGAATCTGCTGTTGGTACAGTAGACAGGTTTTGGTTTGAAGTAGTAGGTTGGAAGTCGTCGTCGTTAGAAATTACGTGGTAAGTAGTGGCTGGTTGAATATTATGGTCGATATCAGATTGAGGTAGTGATGTTGAAGTCGAATGATTGGAATTTGACATGTCGATTCTCCTGGTGTGTTGGTGTTGAGACGGTAACCTTAGGGACCGACCATTTAACTTGAAGGGGAGGTGGGGGGAGGTTATGTTTTTTTGTTTCGTTCAGAATTTTTTTTTCGGACAACACAAGAGTTAGAATATATTTTTTTTCCCCCCAGAAATTAACATTAGGTTATATGACAAAAACTCTGAATAAGATAATATTTTTGTCCTCCACCAAAATCAGAATATTTTTTTCAGCAACATTGGGAATCAGAATATTTCTTCAGAAAAAACCATACCCCCCCCCCCCTTTTCAAGTTAAATGGCCGTTCCCTTACCGAAAATATGTTTGTAAAACAAAAATGTGCTTACATAAGAAAAAGTTAGATAAACAGTAAATTTCTCAGACCTTTTAAATAATTGATCACAGACGCTTACTGCAAGATAATTAAATGATCACACGTGGAATAATTATCTAATTAGAATTGTTAAGTGTGGCAATTGTAAAAGTTTTATTGCTGATTATCTACATGCGCGTGTCGTCGTTAATTTAATTACTAATAATCACCAGAAATGGATGATAGGTTAAAACAAGACCAACATATACAGGAATAAGAAAAATGTGGAAAAATGATAAGAAAAATAACAAGAAATATATTTTGATATATATTTTATATATTTAAAACACATGTACTATTTTTTTTTATTGTGTTAGAGTCCCGGGAGGCAATGTTTGACCGGAGGGCTTGTATGATAAATAAAATTAAGAACATAATTTTGAAATAATTTATTTAAAAATAAGAAAAATATATAAAAATATATTACTGTATGATATATATTATAAATAAAAACAAAACACGAGTAATATTTGTTGTGTTGGAGTCCCGGGCGGCAATGTTTGGTTGCAAATGGCATGTACAATATATAAAATTATCAACATAATTTTAAAATAACACTTTATTTAAAACAATTACATATTATAATTTCGACAAAAATTTGATTTAAACAATATTCCAATACGACGAGCGTTATTTCCAGTACCCGGGCTGTCCCGGGCGCTTTTTAGTATGACCCGTATTTTGTGCAGTGTCTGAAAAATGATATTTCCTAGTATACGGCGCAGTTTTCAGTAGAGAACATGTCACATGTGTGATTTTTCTTGATATAGGCGAAATTCTTGAAAAGGGGGTCCACGAATCGAGTGTTTGTGATACGGGCGTATATAGATTTCCTAATTTCCACATTTTTAAGCAATTCTCATTCCAAATTCCCTACAATTTGCACCATTTTTTTCAATTCTCAATTATCGTCACGGTATGTGTTTTCGTGCGTCATCTGTTTTCGTTTTATCCATTTTATTTTGATTTCCACAGCGCACGCATTATTTTTGACGTGTCTTCCGGTTTCTATATTTATGGAACGTAAACAGGACTACAACGTGACATCTGTAAAAAATGTTAAAGTTTGCTTTTAAAGACGTATCCTCACGGTATGTGTTTTCGTGCGTCATCTGTTTTCGTTTTATCCATTTTATTTTGATTTCCACAGCGCACGCATTATTTTTGACGTGTCTTCCGGTTTCTATTTATGGAACATAAACAAGACTACAGCATGACATCTGTAAAAAATGTTGAAGTTTGCTTTTAAAGACGTAAGTACCAAGAACAGTGAACCTACCTACTGAACCATACCTTTTGTAATGCTAAAAATTTACTTCATTTATAAAGCAGCTGGAAAAAAATCCAGAAGGGCTATATAAAATTTAACTATGTCATCTGCCTCTTAGACACCGGCTCTTCCTGTCATGTAACTGTCATGGGGTCACTGATCGTACTTGTAAACAAAAGAGCTGACTGAAATGTGCCTGTTCCTTATATAAAATACATGTCACTTTACAGTGCATTGTGGTTTCAGCACTAAAAAAAACATCAAAAGTAAACACAATTTTGAAAGTGGTCCGTCATTTTCAAACATTCTGTTATTTTATTTAGATGTAGTATGATTTGGTAGATGGCCAGAACCATGAAATTTTAAAACCAGCCATTTCCGGATTATATATTCGTTTCCATCCCGTATATCGGCCTTGTTTTTACTTCACGCGAAAACAGATGACGCCATTTTACTGACAACAAAAGTTGCCAGATAATCGAGAGTAATTAAAATAAAAGAATGGCTTTAAAAGCAAAGAAATATTTAACTAGCCATTCTTTCAAATTTCCAATCGTCATATGAATGAAGGGTTAACACTGTTAATCGCTATATCTGAAAATCGATAATAGCACGAAAACCGATAACACGTTGCTACATTTAGCAAATTTTCCTTTTTGCCTTTTCAATTCCCTTATCCTTCAATATTTGCCACATGTTACCCATTTCCCGAAATCTTTACCTCTTTCCCATTTCCCCCAAACTGTGCCAACGCTCCCTTTTATCCGTCCGTTCATTCGTCTTCGCCGAGATATTTTACATCAACATTTATTTCTAATTCAGCTGATGGTTTAGTATACCCCTCCACAATAAGTGGCGAGGTATTATGTGATACCCTTCATTTGGTTTGATGTGTATGTGTCCGTCCATCCCTCTCTCCGCCCCCAATGGTTTCCAGATATAACTTGAGAACGGATTTCAAATTTTGTACTGTTGTTTGGTACCATAAAATGCAGATCAAGTTCGAATTTCAGTGTGATCAGATAATTGATTCAAAAGTTGTGACAGTTTGAAGACTGAAAATATGTGAAGCGTTGCGAGGTATGAAGATCCAAGGCAAACAGTTTTTAATATGCTATACTGGGGATGAACTTTTAATTAAATACAATTGGTTCTAAGATTTCATTTTTACTAAACAGAAATAGAAATAGAAGCGAAACCGAACGAAACGAAACAAAATCAAACGAAACGAAATGTATCGTCTTTCACTTGATTTTGTTTCGTTTCGTTTCGTTTCGATCGGTTTCGTTTCTATTTCGTTTCGCACTTTACAGGTACACTTAAGGTGGTAGACCTGGGGTATGGGAGATAACTCTATTTTCAGTATCTTCTCAAACATATGATCATCTGTGCGTTTGAAAATTCCCCCTCAATTCCAAGCTTCTTGGTGACAAAGATTGTTTACATTGGATATGGCCAGTTAAAAAAATGACTCCTTTTCCTTTTACCTTTCCATAGCTGTGCTCCTTGCAGGCCTCACCAAACCAGGCGAAGTGGGCGAAATTCTCGCCCTATATCGGCTGAAGTCGCTCTCCCTCGACTACAAAGCGAAATTAAAGTCACCTTGTTTCTTTTTGCAAGTCACTCTTTTCTTGCAAATAATCTTCGTTTTATGGTAAAGCTGATTGTCAAAACAATTGTAATCAATGGAAAGATACATAAGAATAAGAGGAAAAGGTTTTATTCAAGCAATAAAGAAGGTTTAATTTGTTGATACAAAAGTATCACGGCAAACTTTAGTCCGAGATTCCTCTGTCGTTTAACGGCATTTATAAAGTTGCTGTAGCCGTTCAACAACTTTATAAATGCCGTTTAAACGACAGAGGAATCTCGGACTAGGCAAACTTCTGCAAATTTGTACTGACGAAATTCCAGGTGAATATTAAATCCCAAATCTTAAAATATACAAACAGACGCTTCCTTTACCAAATTGGCCGTTGAATTGTGTTATATTCTAATTATTTTCACAAAACTTAAGTTATTTGTAGCTTTTTAAAAGCTAAACAATCAACATGTCTAAGTTTTAAACACGACGATCATGGGAACGTAGGAAATCGGGGGGGAAGGAAACGAACATTTTGATGTCATTGACAGATTTCAAGGCAAAAATGAATAAATCTAAAATCAATAAATATAAGATCAATAATAATAATAAAACAAATACAAAACATGAATTTAATGTTAAATATGAAAGACATAAACAAGATATTAGCAAAGATAGAAAGCTATGTTTGGGAAAAAAATTGTAATATCTGATCCTCTCTTATACCGCCACCCCCCTTCTTCTAAGACAACTAAAGAATAACTAGAATCAAACGAATACAACTGGAGCACAGAATTTTAAGGAATTTAACAATACAGCTGGGTGGCTGTCTGTGTTTTTTTTGTAATGAATTAATAAAGTAGAGTCACCCTCAAACCACCCCCCCCTAGTTCTAATAATAAAACCCTAAATGCTCGCTTACTCGCAAGGGTTATAACGGGATCCCATTACACGTAATGGAGCGGCCGCCGAGATTTTTTGCGCTCGCCTACAGAGCTTCTGACGCCTGCATTTATCAATAATAAGACATAACCTTTCCTTTTGTCCATTATTATAACAAGTTTTTATCACCTACCAGTATTTTAGAATGTAATTCCCACAAAATAAAAATCCATGTTTACTTTCACTCTCTGAAAATTTTGAATTTCGTCATTTCCGGCCTCATTATTTGGATGTCGATACCATATTTGGCGATTTAGGCGTGAATGTTTACATCAGAAATACCATATTTAGAAAAGCTCCGCCTTCCGTAGTTTCCGGTTATGGAAAACAATCGATAAATTTGAACAAGGTGGTTGCTACCTTTGAAGAGCATATATTTCTCAGCCAAACCGATTTAACAAGGACTGGGATCATCAGTAATAGTTATAATGAAATGTTTGAAGCGTAAATAGGGAGTTTTTATGTTTCAACTGCAACTTTTTTTTTGCTCCATTGTGACGAATGGGACCGCGTTGTAGCTCTGCCGAGTCACAAGTTTGTCACAGGAGCTACATTATTGCAGCTACCCCCCCCTTCCCCAGCCGACTTGAAAATAAAAAAGACAAATGCAGTCATTTGGTAATTTGGACATCCACTTTGTCAATTATAAGAATTGAAAAGCTTTTTGTTATGGGTAACTAGTTATTTTTTATCTCACAAGCAAAGAAACTAGCAAAGGATGGGTGTGTGATAACTTTCCTCGACAAATTCATTTTTTTCTGGGTACCTTCCATGAAAAACATAAATTTAAATATTTTTTGGTGGAAATTAATTGACAGGAATTTTTTTAATCCGATTTTTAATACCAAGGTGGTCCTCAGGGCATCCCCCCTTTTTTGCAGTTTCCACTGTTTTGCATGTGATTATCTCCAAACCGGATATTCAGATATGCTAGATATTTCATATTTATTCAACAACAACACTCTCAAATGTATTAAAGCCAAAATATTCCCTTTCAATCAGAAATAAATGTGCATATCTATTAGAATCTTTCGAAACTAGTATTACCATCTGGCGTCAAGAATACCCCCAAAATTGCTATATTTAGGATGTGCTATGGAGAAAACGGCACGGTGAAATTTTTTGAAACTTTGGCAGATAATGTATTTAGACATAACTATTCCATGATGCAAATTTAAGAAAAATTGAATGATGGAAAAATTTTAGGGTAACCCAGGTCTACTACCTTAAATAACTTATTTTTCACAATTTTTTCACATTCACAGCTAAGTTGATAAAAAAACATGCTAATATTCACATATGAAATTGTAAAGATGAAACTTGAGTTTTTAACTCCAAAATTAAATGTCTTTAAATCTATGCATATATTATATAATATATTGAATGATATTTATCATTGCTCTGACTGCCTATTGTTGCTATATTATAATAAAAATGAAACTGAGTTTTTAGCTCCACAATGGAAAATAATTTAACTTTTTTATATTATAAAACCCAATGTTAATTTAATTATACCGAATTAGTTTAAGAAATAAATCATGAAAGCCAGAATGTGTTTTGAGTTTTGACATGGATTGGCAGATATGAGTATTTTATACCGAACCAGAAGTGAGGGGTATATAACATTTACTATTATCTGCCAAAAATTGAGGGTGGCAAAATTAATTTATCCCCCTTTTTTGCATTATGTTTATAAAAAAATTTTTTTTTTCACTTATCAGTATGTAAGCATACATATTGTCCAGTTAGTTAAAGGTATATGGATATTTGGATAAGGTATGCTTTGAAACCATAGTGACTATTTTTTTATTGCTGCACAGTTTTGAAAATTTACCAGGTAAATAAGGAATACATTTGGTTTGTATATTTTTCATAAAGATGTAAACAGAATGTAATGAGCACCCATTTAAATTATCATAATCCAAGCTATCATTAATTGACAGATGTAGGTTGAATGTGCTTACTGCAAGGTGTGATAAATGTCAGATTACCATCAGATAATACATTTCTCTGAGGTCACACTATTGTTTGAACACAGGATTATTTTTAAGACTCGACAGTCTATTCTTTTATTTTTGAATATATGAACTTTAACCTTTTACTATTTTAGGCTTAAAAGTGTGTTTTACTTATTTTGGGATTTTCGTTTCTCGAACCATTGCTGGGCTTTTTAAAGTCACTTTGACTTTCAAAACTTCCATCTTACCATTCGGTTAAGTTGACCACATTAATAAATTCTATGATTAGTTTATATAACTCTTGATAGTAAACTTTATTAAAAAAATATCAACAATTTGCTTAAAAAAAGGAATTGATCAATATTTATACAAGACACGATACAAGTAGATGAGGTCTGACATAAATTAATTTATGTTCAGAACTGACGAGTATTCTCGCAATGCAAAAACAACCAACGAACCGACCGCAACTTAACAAATCAGACAGACCACAGGTGAACATCTGGGACACTTGAAAGACCTGGAAATATCTAAATATAAACGATTCTATTCACTTTAAAGACCTTGAAATATCTAAATATAAACGAGAATCGAAAGCAGGATGCCGAAAAAAAATGTGTTAATTGTGGCTTATTTAGATTTCTGAACATTAAAAAGGTAAAAATATAAAATGAAAACACTGTTGCAGATAGAAATGTATTATGTAAGAGAATACATTCCAACTTATAGACTCTTAGAAATAATCAACTCGACCCTGATGGGTCATGTTGATTATTTTTAAGAATCTACAGTTGGAATGTATTCTCCACTACAGAATTGTTTGCTTATTATAAGTTGAAATTTTCCTGTTTTTGTATATTTTTTTGGGGGCACTTACTGCAGCTGGGTATTTCCATGAGGGATAGGAGGGGGTCTGATTTGCAAATCCCGAACTACTAGACTTGAAAATCTTGTTGTCCCGAACTAAAAAATACTTGTAAAATCTCAGTATTTTTCATTGTAGTACCGAAGTCCCGAATTTAATCAAAGTCTTGTGGTTTTCGTTCGACGATCTCTTCGATCTGGTTTGATGTAAGTTGTATTGAAATTCCCCCAAGACTCTCAGCCTTAACCCCCTCCCCTTGAATCTGACACTGATGTGCTTCTAAATTAAAATTCTAATTTTTTTGATTTGATTAATTTTAATAAATTGTTATACAAGTGAACACAAACAATTAATGTATCCTGCTTGTCGCCTCTGATCGAATTAACCAATCATATGCAGTCACACAGTGTCTGACTTTCAACCGCGCCTAAACTTAAAAAGTGTGTCACATGCCCTAGATCTATTTCCAAGTATCAGACACTTTCAGCGTGACATTTGCTATGTTTATGTCATGTACATGTATGTGATGAAGAAGAATTACAACTTATATTTCTGGAAGATAGTGGTACATTAGAGTACTCTACATGTATTTTATTGTAAAGACTTTGTGTGCAGTGCAGTTTGAAAATATATTGTGTTCATGTGTATGGTGTACTGGTACGTCGCGTGTAACTTCTACACATAACATTTTGTACATTTAAGTCAATTCAAAGTGTAAATAAAACTTGCACACAATATATACAGAGATTGTACATCAGACTGTGTAAGTGTTCTACCAGAATCATTAAAGGAAATCAGTGTTTTTAGAGAATTAAATTGTTGAGTGAAAAAATACAATGGGTTATAAGATGCTATATATACCTGTATACATCACGTCATTTTAATTTAATTCTCTTTCGAAGATGTTTATCTTTATAACAGCCTAATTAGAATTGGATGTTTGTCGGGCAGTTAACACTTTTAGCTGGAGTGTTAGTAGATTACTTGATAAATATTTGATTGTTTTAAAAGAAGTATTAGTGAACAAACAGTGTTTGCTAAACACATTCAACTTCATTATTGTATTCTAATATGACCATAATTTTGTTCTCTACAGAACTCAAGAACACATAGACCATGGAAGCTCTTAACAAGGTATGCACAGTGGCATAGAGTAAAATGAAGTATGCACAAAGTAGGTGGCAGGGAAGGGGGTGGAAATATAATTATGGACGTGCAGACTTTTTGAAATTCGTCGGACCGAGCGGGCAGAAAATCACAAGGACCGGCAATACTGCCAAGTATGCCGGTCCGGGTGTCCGACAAAATTTGTTGTTTGTGTATTTTGTTTTGCACCAGAAATCGGAAATGCAATTGGTATGCCGGAACGAGCACGGTCAACTCGGAATTAGATTCTGCTTCAAATGACATTTACTTCTTAAACATGCAACTGTTTCCATGGTAATTATATTAATCATTGTATTTTTATAGTTTAAATTGGCTGTGATGCATCAACTCGACCATTTCGTGTGTTTATATTTGAAAACATGGCGGGTCAGGTTTTTATTGTTCCCATCACCAATTCTGTTTAAATTTTAGAATTTTGTAAATTCCGGTTCTAAAAAATAACCTCAAAATAATGAAAAATGTGGTCGTTCAGGTCCTGAACAATTTCTGTCGGTCCTGCAGAAAATTATTGGCTGCAGGACCTATGTCCTGCATATTGAATTTTTTTTCTCAAAAAGTCTGGACGTCTACCGCTGCCGTCGATTTGAAATGATAATTCGTATTTGAAAATTTGTAACAAATTCAGAGACGTATAAAACCATCCTGCACCCATCCCGTCCTCCTTCTGATGGAATCAAATCGTTTTAGTACTGTATGTCAGTAACACAGTTTTGCACTAACAACTTCTACATTTTAAGCGGGAATTCTTGAACACTTTTCATGATTGATTATTTCAATACAAAGATTACCGTGATTTTGAAGGAATCCTATCGCTTCTGTCTCAGTCATTTGAATTATATATTGTATTGAATGACACTTTCATTTGGCAGAGTAGGGTTAGGGTGTTTAACGCCACTTTCAACAATATTTCAGTTATATCGTCACTTCCATTGGCGATTTGTGGAAGCCAGCTAAGATTTCTAAGATGACTTTGATTTTTAAAGATCATTTATCAGTATTCATGTAGTGTATATTTCCTATCATTTGACCATGTTGACTGTTACTTTGTTTGTATTTAAGATCATAGTATATCTAAGAAATATCTATTGTTGTCGGGGTCAGATTCACAATTGACACCGACAAATATCCAAGTACAATACTGCCATTTCTATTATAATGCAAGATTTTTGATTTTTGGTGTTTAATCCCACTTTCATTAATATTTCAACTATATCATGGAGACCAGTTTTAGTGGTGGAAGCAGCCGGAGTACCCGGAGAGAACCACCGACCATGGGCAAGCAACTGGTAATCTTTATCACTTGCGGCTGCGAGTCGAGTGCACCCTTTTTTGTAATTTACAAAGCCGGACGCAAACCCACGCCATATTGGTGATAGGCTTGTATGAGTTTTTAGGTAATCCAACTACCTAACTCACTGAACCACCCAGACCCTTTACTTATATTGAATATTTTGTAAACAATAGTTGGTTGGTTTAGGCTTATGGCGTTTAACGTCACTTTTAACAATATTTCAGTAATATCGTGGCGGTCAGTTTTATTAGTGGAGTAAACTGGGGTAGCCGGGGAAAACCACTGACATGTCGCAAGTCACTGACAAACTTTATCACTTTATACACCTCGCAAAAATATTGTGACATCATATGCACATTTTCAGCATAGTGCGTAAATGCTTTTTTGTCACAACATCCATGAGATGTACGCTTCAATTTCAGATAAAATTGAGCAAGAGTGTATATTAAAGGTATATACCATGTCTTTATTTTTTATCATATTGTAGTAATTAACATTTTTAAGAATTCAATATGGCGGCTAGAATCCTTAATTACAACATATTTGTTGATTTGACGGCACACATTAACCAATGAAAGAACGTGTTATATAGTATTTGATTTTTTTTTTTAAATGTTTCACAATTATCTTTAACTTTTCTCATTTTATTTCAGAAACTTTGCAATGCTGTACGAAATGGGAATGTAGATTTGGTACAGGATTGTCTTCACAAAGGTGCTGATCTCCACTATGAAGATGATCATGTAAGTGGTATATATACAATGTAGTATATAAAACATATTCTGAAATCATTAAAATAATATAATTACATAAAAATTGAACAGAACATCAAGTGTATGTAAATACATAGTACACTGGTTAAAGTCAAACACACCTCACAAAGAGTGGGTATGAGACTACTACATTGTCTTAGCAAAAAACTTATTGTGAAAACATAAACAGTGTTACGGTGTAAGTACAAATCCAAATAGAAGACAATTTGGTAGTGAAAGAAAATGTACAGTTCGGAGAAAAAAAAAGGTATATATCGGTCAAAACTTCAGAATAGGGGGGTGAGGTGTGAGGAAAGATTACAAAGTGAATAACTTGAAGAACAAAGACATTTCTGTTGTTTGCAGCTGAAGTCCATACCCCTTTACATACAAATATCTTGTAACAAGAAGAAAATATAGCCCTTAGTTATACGTACACTAATACACTATGTAACTACTGTTATTGCAGAGTTTGCGAATACCTCACAGTGTTCGCCAAAAACTTTTTTAACCACTAGATATCTGGGCCAGTGACTTGCTAAAGTTACTAGACCGAATCAGTGCACACTAGACCGAAGATATTTTTACCAGAAAAAGAAGAAACAAATTTTCATTGTTTAATTTTATACATGCATTTGGATGGTGTCTATTCTAAAGTTGTTACATCCTGTAACAAACTTCCCAGCCCCAGTTTTGTCCTTGCTGTTTTTCGCAGTATGTACAATACATCATTTGTTCATGTTCGGGTAAATGGTCATGTAAATGATGGATAAGACTAATGACTCTTTGAGTTTGATTTTAGGATTGTAAATTTTGTAAATAATTTTATTTTGCAAATATCTTTACTTTTTAATTCTAATGACCCTGTTAGTAAATGCCAAGTTAGTAAACAGGAACTTTGTTTTACCTTTTAAAAGTATATTTTTATTAGTTTATTGATAATTAATATTAAACTTAATAAAATAATATTGATATAGATTATACTAATGAAGCCAACCCCTTTAAAATATACTTAAGTGGAATAGATTGAAGGCACTAAGCTATTGTAAGATGTGTAGATATATATATATATCTGAGTTAAGATTAATGGCTCTTTCGTCTTTGATTTTAGGATTGTAAATTTTGTAAATAACTTTATTGTGCAAACATCTTTTACTTTTTAATACCTAAAAGTAATAGCCTTTTAATACTAAGAGTAAATGAAAATATTCAATTGGTTCCAATATGTTTTTAGTTTTAAATCCTAAAAAAAAATAATTACCGTGTGACACGGGTTGCTCCACAGTGGAGGAAACTACGAAGAGAAGAAGTTCGTCGTAGCATAGCCAAGGGCGATCGGTGATCCAGTGGAGCTTAAAAGATCGTGATCTTTTCTGTTCATATTGTTTTTTAGCCTGTGACACCTCCTCTGGTGTTCTAGAGGGCTTTTTCAACTTCTTCCCCGGAATAGCACCGTCTTGCCACTTCAAGTCCATGTTAATTTATCGAAACCATAAACAACTAAAAACCAACACAAGTCATAATGACAGAGCACTATCCGTAACGATTCGTACTGGGGAAAGTGGTAAAAAAATATTGATTTTCTTTATTTTTACTCACAAAAAGTAAAAATTATATCTTATTAAAGATTATTTTCAAATTTGAACATTTAACGATCAACAAATACCTTTGCAACACGACGACTTGTTGTGCTTGCCTGTCGAAATGCGATGGAATTTAGATGCATCTTACGACTGGTTGCCGAAATGAAAATGCCTAAGTACCCACGAATTGCTATATTTGAAGGTACCAGTTATTAGGTTAAGGTCATTTTGATGAGTAAACAAGTCGGCAACTATTTTTGGACGAAAATAAAAGAAAATTATCACATTAACGATTCAAAATTTTCGTCGAGTCATTCAGAAAAGGTATTTAGCTACACTTGGCTACTTTCAAATTCACTAGACCAATCAGGCCACCAGCAACACCATACAACTAGACAGATAGAATTTTTACTAGACACGGGCTTCGGACTACCGCTTAACGTCAAACACTGACCTCAAATTTTCTGTCAGACATAGAACTGACAGAATGCAAATTTCTGCCAGTCCCACAAAAAAGTTGGTGGTCCTACAATTTGTGAAACTTTTAACAACGAAAGATGATTAGGCCATATTCATTATTAGGCCATGGAAAATTGATTGTTGGTTTCCCCTAACATGGGAACATTTTCATAACCCGACAGGCAGGCTTTTTATTTTATTTTTTTATTTTTTTTTAAATTTTCATTTCTTTACTAGAATAATACATGTATGCTCCTAATAATCATACTCTTTGGAGGGTAATTAAATAACTCGGGAGAAAAAATAAAAATTTCTGATTCGTTTTGAAAAAAGTGACATGGCTGGCTTCAAAAATATTTGTTTCTACTAAAAATGCCAATAAAATTAATTGACCAGGCAGGATAAAACTGACCCGGCAGGGTTAAGGGAAACCAACAATCTTTTTTCTTTGGCCTTAGGGGGAAACTGGATTCAACAGCAAACCTGAAAATAAACAGTTAAAGACATCTTTCATTTGTATAATACAGTCAAACCTGTCTATAGTGGTCACCTGGGGGAGTTTGACAAAATGACCACTATAGACAGGTGACCTTTATATGAAGGGGTTTGATTATTCGACGAAATATTCTGCATTAGTTGTAAATAAACATTTTTAATCACATCTTATGTTTATCTCAATCTGATATGATTTGAATAAAACATACAAATAAATAAAGAAAGATATTTAATAAACAAAAGTACAATTTCCAGTAACACGATGTTGAACTGGAAACATTGTTTTCAAAATCGTTGATTGAATCTCACGTTTTCTTTAAAGAATGTTCATTATCTGGGTACGACCAACACCCTTCTCCTCGCCCACAGCTCAACAACTTTTCCCACCATCGATCACAACGATTTATAACCCGTTGTATTAAAGCCCAACGTACTCGTACAGATAACTTTCACTTTGTCGTCTAATTTCAAAGCTTTCCTATTTACGGATGTTGATGATTTTGACATGATGCACTAGATACAAAATAATTTTGGTGAGTGAATTTCTACTCTCGTCGTAATGAATAAATATCTCCAATAACCCCCGGGTATAATTTATTACTCACAAAATTTAATAGTGTTTGTTTATTTAGTTAATTAAATTAAGCAATATATTTTGTAACACCTCGGGATTTTTTGTACATTTGAGAAAAATACCGAACTTTCGAAATCATTTCCGGTATTATTTTAAAAATGAACTTACCGTTATACAAAGGTTTTACACTTGAAATTACTAATAAATGGTGACCACTGACCACATTGAACAGGTGACCGCTATATCGAAT